>JAWRYS010001199.1:0-30000 GCA_034769895.1 Magicicada septendecula | reverse complement strand
CATTTATTAGCCGGTTATTCTCATCATTCTCCTCTTTATATTTGTCAAACTTCTCATTCATTAATTTGATTAAATTCTCACTCAAAATTTCATTTTGTTTCTTTGAGTTTTCGTTAATACTGTCTATTTTTTCGTTAGTTTGTCTTAAACTATCATTAGTTTCCTCCTTGGTTTGTTTTGAGTTTTCCTCCTGTTTCCTAAATTGTTCGGCCATAAATCTCATCATATCTTGCCAATTTGGTTCTTCTCTGGCTACTGTTTTATCTGGTTGGTCCCCTTGGGCATCCTCTTCAACTATTTCCTTCTCTGTGATAATTGCTTCAGTTTCTTCTTTATCATCCATTGTTTGTTCCATTTCACTGTCCGTAAATGTTTCTATCTCTTGTTCCCGTCCACCTTCTTCCTTCTCCTTCTCTTCTGCCCCCTTCTTCGATCTGCCTCTGGTATTATGCATTCCTGTGCCTCTAATGGTTGCCTGCTCAAGTTAAGTACCAGTTAATATGATTTTTTTTTTTTTCTTAACTAAAGCCCACTCGTTGAGCGCCAATTTGTAATAAACCAAGTTACAAGGGAGTCCTTCTTATTTTAGCCCCACGTTGGAGTCGTCAATTTGTAATAAAACGATTTTAGACGGTGTTAAGAGAAGATAATGATGACCTTGTTGTGAGCATCAATTTGTAAAGAACTCGTTGAAGGTGGCAATTTGTAACAATTAAAATGTTGTTACCTGTCTTAATTAATGTGTTATTAATAAATATATCTATTCGGTTGTTACCGATGAAACCTCCTGAAAATATATTATTAGGCAAACAAAATTATAATTATGTTTCTTTTATTTATAATCATACTACAATATAGATTTAACTTAGTTTTCAGTGGTTGGGTAATATTAGCGATATGTATAGAGTATTGACTGAATGTAATGGGTATTTTTGTCAACCCTAGTCACTCGATGTTAGAAAATTCTATTCAAATTTTGTACTAAACACAAGCTAGTTCAGCAATCTCCCGTTCCACCAGCTGCAAGCGTTTAGCGCTGTTACTTGTAATAAGCGTACTTATAGGTTAGTTGTTCATCGGGTTTGAATCAACCTTTTTGTAAATTATTTCAACCACTACCTATAGTATTTATTCTGCAATAACTTCAAACGTTATCTCATACAATAAAGATCCTTTATTAATTTTCTCTATTAATTCACAGTCCACGTTATCTCAAAAATAATAATATAATCAAATCGATCACACAAAAATATATCGATTATCAATTAATCAAATTTTATAGACTTATACAAATGAAAAATAATAATAAATAGTTCTTATCCCAGGGTTCGTAAAGTTCTTGGAACCATTAGTAAGGCCAGGTAAAATGCATAATTAAGGTTACTCAAGTATTACAAAACAAAATTATTTACTCTAAATATAGTGAAATTAAAATAGGTTGTTCTTTACCGAGTCAACGAAAACTTCGACTGGCCGTGGACGTCTGTAAACAGTTGACAAGACTCAGTTTAACTCATCTTCATCCAATAAAAGTGTTCTGGCTTTTAATAAAATTGATTATGGAGTGTACTGGGAAGCTGTCAGGAATTCTTCGGACTTCTGTTTTTCTCCTATGATCTTGATAATTGTCGATCCCGGTGGAATGAAAATGGTATCCCGGCTTCTTCTTCAAATGAAGGTTAACTCTGCCAAATGAGGTCTTCTTGTTTTTTCAATAATTCCGTTAGTTCGGACTTTAATTCTCTTAACTGATCTTCTGGTTATAGGAGGAATTGGTTTGATACCGACTCCAGCGGAATTATTTGGTGAATGAGGTGAGGGGTTTTCAATTCTTTTTTAAATGTATTCAGTTACAATTTTGAAGTCTATTTAATTTATTACTTATCAGTATTAAGATAGAATTATCTTTCAAAGAGGGTTTTAAATTTTGATTCATTTTTCTTCCGAATTTATTATTCATATTTTTTAAATGTATCGGCCCATCTCAACCTAATAGCTTGTAACAATCAGAACGAATGATTCAATATCAACAACTCATGTCCATTTCAGTTGCCATAACAACCACGTTTTTTCGTCATTGGGTGAAACTAGATATCCTAGAGCCAGAATTATAGAATATTACTACTCTTTTTCAATAAAATACTCCATGTCTGGAATAATACTAAATTACCTAAAATTCTCACCTAACCTTCCTTCTTAAACAGTAAATGTTTTGCCATAGTTTCGTTGGACTGGACTTCTTAAAAAGGTATTAATTTCCTTTCACAAATATGGAATTTAAGCCTATAGGTTTTCTTACACTGTTATAACATTGATTGGTTTTTTAACTTAATTTTCTTTTACCTGACCTACTGTACAATTAATTATTGGTTAATGGTTAATTACATTAATTTTAGTTTCCTGGTGTTTACTTAATTACATTAATTAACTGGTCCTGGAACCCTTCATTAGTTTACAATATAATTGTCAGAACTACTTGTCAAACCTTAAACACTGATTGCCCTCCTGGCCAAGTTTACAAATGTTAATTAAAACAACAGCATTATTCAATTTTAGATAATACTTAAAACTTAGTATAATGCCTAACACTGGTAACTATACTTGATTGTCTAAAGACAAATTTAACATAAATATAAACATAATCATTGATGAAGTATTTCTATTAAACAACATCAGTTCATTCCTACCATACTCAAAATATAACATAAATATTCTGTAAACATTAAGATGTTACATTATAAAAACAAGCATAATTTATTATATTTAACTATTAATTGGTATGGTTTTTTATATTCAACATTAATTATTGCCTCTTTTGACTTGAGGCACTTCTCAGATACATTAACTACTGAGCAACCTTAATTCAGGGTATGGTCCTTGACCATGTTTCATTCAATTTTTTATGTAACGTTGGGGACCTCAACTCTGTTACGTTACATAACACCCCCCCTTCGAAAGAAGTTTATTTTGTCTTAACAAAGTTTAGTAAAAAATAAACGCACAACTTGTATCTGGCCAATTGGTTCCACTATTCATAATACTTTTTTATTTCCGACTGGTTGTATGTACCTTTCACCCTATTATTTGCGGGATCCAATACTACGTAAGTATGGTTCTGATTGTCCTGGCCTATTATAAAAGGTCCAACATATAATAGCAACAATTTCTTTGCTATTCCTTCGAAACTGATTGGTTGCTGACGATTTCTTATCAAAATTTTTTCTCCAATGGTGTATTTAATAATATTTTTCCGGGTAGCGTCCTGTTCCATCATACTCTGTATTTCCCTTCTCACTGCTGGTTTTAGGGATTGTGGTATAGGATATGATTTACGGTTAAAATTAATAGGTTGTTTAAATGACAATTCACAAATAAAATTCCTGGCTTTCCCTGGCAAATCCGAAAATACTTTTTTATATCTGTTATAAATCTTTATTAATTGATTCCTTTGTTCAGGTGTTACTCTATTATTATTATTGACAGTTTTAAACAAATAAATCTCTTGCAATTTTTCCTTCCATTCATTCTCTTTAGTACAGGTTAATTCCTCAAAAGGTGCTTTATATTCCATTTCATCATCACGTATCAAAGTAAAAGAATGTCTTTGGTGAGTGGCATTTTTATGATCCACTATTTCACTTGACCATTCTCCATTTTCATGGTACAGGGTTATTTTTCCTCTGCCCATATTAATAATAGCTGAGTGGCGCCGCAGCGTATCACACCCTAGCATTGCTTTAAATGGTAGTCCTTGGGCTACCATAAACACCATAGGAATAGTTTTACCTCCACTAGATACGTCCATCATTACTTGCTGCCGTATTGTTTTATTTGGTCTGCCAGTAGCACCTATAATAACCATGTTGTTAACTGGTAATGTTGGTATATTTTTCTTATACTTCTCCCTTATTCGGTTATATTCTACCTTGTCCAGTAGCGACACATTCGCGCCAGTATCAATTACTATCTCTGTCATAACTCCCTGCAATTCAGCCATAATGTATATAATTTGATTGTCAGTTTTATTCTCCGACGGTAACACTTCTTCCGTTAAATCATTTCGTATATCCTTTAAATAATTGTTCCTTGTAATTTTTATAATTTGATTAATTTCCTTATGCTTTTGTACATACCCTTCCAATCCCAGCAGCGAGGGGTTACTAGATACTTCCACTGCTGTACTTAGTTTTCCATCCTATCCTGCGGACCTTGCAGTGGTTCCTGGGTTGCCATCATCAGGTCTAAAATCTCTATGGGTTTCTTGGTGTCTAGGCAGATCCTCCTCTCGACTTCGATTATTGGGTTGATTTCGTTGGTCGTTGTTGGCACGATTATTGTTCCAATACTCTCTCCCATTGTCCCAATTCCTGCGGCCTGTTCTGTATCTGTTATTCTCATGATTAGTATAGTGATTATTTGGGTAATAATTGTTACGATAACGATTGGTCATTAATTGGTCATTCACCCTTCTGTGATAATTATTATTGTTAAATCGATTTGTACCTGGACGCGACTCTTGATTTGTCTCTTCCCTTCTATTGTGGTAATATTCACCTTGCCGTCGGGACCTTTGATAATAGTCTTCCATTTCGTAACTGGCTAATAAGGTTTCCATTGTTTCTACGGTCTTTACTTGTCCACTGCGTCTGGCACGAACTATCTCTTCTTCAAAATGGTATGACAATTTATTTACCAAACACTCCTCTGGTATCCGCGGTTCCAAATGACGTGCTAAACATACCTTTCCCAAAAAGTAAGTAGTTGGTGACTGCTCTTGATTAAAATTAAATCTCCCGTTAGTAATGTTATCTCTAATCATGTTCTGTACAGAATCTGACCAGTATTTTGACTTAAAAGTCCTTTTAAATTCCTCATAATCACTAAGTTCATTTCGGACAGCCGACCACCAATTATCATTTATACTTTTGAAGCATTCATCTAAATAACTTTTTATTACGTTCCATCGAGTTACTTTAATTCGGTTAAACCATTCGTCTACTCTCTCCAGGAATTCTATGGGATTTCCCCTATAAATTTTAAAATTGATATTATCTTTATGCTCAGGGGCTATGTGATGCGCTAGATACATTGGTCGATTTTGTAAAATCTCTATTGATTCCTTTATATTACTTATTTCCTGATTTTTTATATTTTCTATAGTCTCTTTATTTTGAACTACTTGGGTTTTTATTTGTGTCATTTCATTATTTACCAATTCAATTCTCCCAGCTATATTAATTTGCACCCCGTCCAATTTCTCTTGAGCTTCTAATTGTACTTGACTTATCATAGTTTTGTGGGTATTTTCCCCATGATTAATTTTGGCCTCTACTTCCCTTGCAAGTTATACTATGGTTCCATCTGTCTTTTCAAGACTCCCCTTAATTTCATCTATTTGCTGTCTTACTTCCGCTTCATTATTATCTAACCTTTTATTGAGTGTTTCATTGACATTTGCAACCCTTTCATTGATATCTTCCCTCAATGCTTGGTTCTGTTCATGTATAATCTGCCGCAACTCCTTATTACTGTTTTCAATTTTCTCATCTATTTGTTTATTATTTTCCTGAATCTGCTTTAATCTCTCATCATTCCTGTCAAACCTTTCATTAATTTGGTTTAAACTTTCATTTATTAGCCGGTTATTCTCATCATTCTCCTCTTTATATTTGTCAAACTTCTCATTCATTAATTTGATTAAATTCTCACTCAAAATTTCATTTTGTTTCTTTGAGTTTTCGTTAATACTGTCTATTTTTTCGTTAGTTTGTCTTAAACTATCATTAGTTTCCTCCTTGGTTTGTTTTGAGTTTTCCTCCTGTTTCCTAAATTGTTCGGCCATAAATCTCATCATATCTTGCCAATTTGGTTCTTCTCTGGCTACTGTTTTATCTGGTTGGTCCCCTTGGGCATCCTCTTCAACTATTTCCTTCTCTGTGATAATTGCTTCAGTTTCTTCTTTATCATCCATTGTTTGTTCCATTTCACTGTCCGTAAATGTTTCTATCTCTTGTTCCCGTCCACCTTCTTCCTTCTCCTTCTCTTCTGCCCCCTTCTTCGATCTGCCTCTGGTATTATGCATTCCTGTGCCTCTAATGGTTGCCTGCTCAAGTTAAGTACCAGTTAATATGATTTTTTTTTTTTTCTTAACTAAAGCCCACTCGTTGAGCGCCAATTTGTAATAAACCAAGTTACAAGGGAGTCCTTCTTATTTTAGCCCCACGTTGGAGTCGTCAATTTGTAATAAAACGATTTTAGACGGTGTTAAGAGAAGATAATGATGACCTTGTTGTGAGCATCAATTTGTAAAGAACTCGTTGAAGGTGGCAATTTGTAACAATTAAAATGTTGTTACCTGTCTTAATTAATGTGTTATTAATAAATATATCTATTCGGTTGTTACCGATGAAACCTCCTGAAAATATATTATTAGGCAAACAAAATTATAATTATGTTTCTTTTATTTATAATCATACTACAATATAGATTTAACTTAGTTTTCAGTGGTTGGGTAATATTAGCGATATGTATAGAGTATTGACTGAATGTAATGGGTATTTTTGTCAACCCTAGTCACTCGATGTTAGAAAATTCTATTCAAATTTTGTACTAAACACAAGCTAGTTCAGCAATCTCCCGTTCCACCAGCTGCAA
Organism: Magicicada septendecula; assembly: GCA_034769895.1. NCBI lineage: Eukaryota > Metazoa > Arthropoda > Insecta > Hemiptera > Cicadidae > Magicicada > Magicicada septendecula. The sequence continues at coordinate 23,346 of JAWRYS010001199.1, read as the reverse complement.
GCGTTTAGCGCTGTTACTTGTAATAAGCGTACTTATAGGTTAGTTGTTCATCGGGTTTGAATCAACCTTTTTGTAAATTATTTCAACCACTACCTATAGTATTTATTCTGCAATAACTTCAAACGTTATCTCATACAATAAAGATCCTTTATTAATTTTCTCTATTAATTCACAGTCCACGTTATCTCAAAAATAATAATATAATCAAATCGATCACACAAAAATATATCGATTATCAATTAATCAAATTTTATAGACTTATACAAATGAAAAATAATAATAAATAGTTCTTATCCCAGGGTTCGTAAAGTTCTTGGAACCATTAGTAAGGCCAGGTAAAATGCATAATTAAGGTTACTCAAGTATTACAAAACAAAATTATTTACTCTAAATATAGTGAAATTAAAATAGGTTGTTCTTTACCGAGTCAACGAAAACTTCGACTGGCCATGGACGTCTGTAAACAGTTGACAAGACTCAGTTTAACTCATCTTCATCCAATAAAAGTGTTCTGGCTTTTAATAAAATTGATTATGGAGTGTACTGGGAAGCTGTGAGGAATTCTTCGGACTTCTGTTTTTCTCCTATGATCTTGATAATTGTCGATCCCGGTGGAATGAAAATGGTATCCCGGCTTCTTCTTCAAATGAAGGTTAACTCTGCCAAATGAGGTCTTCTTGTTTTTTCAATAATTCCGTTAGTTCGGACTTTAATTCTCTTAACTGATCTTCTGGTTATAGGAGGAATTGGTTTGATACCGACTCCAGCGGAATTATTTGGTGAATGAGGTGAGGGGTTTTCAATTCTTTTTTAAATGTATTCAGTTACAATTTTGAAGTCTATTTAATTTATTACTTATCAGTATTAAGATAGAATTATCTTTCAAAGAGGGTTTTAAATTTTGATTCATTTTTCTTCCGAATTTATTATTCATATTTTTTAAATGTATCGGCCCATCTCAACCTAATAGCTTGTAACAATCAGAACGAATGATTCAATATCAACAACTCATGTCCATTTCAGTTGCCATAACAACCACGTTTTTTCGTCATTGGGTGAAACTAGATATCCTAGAGCCAGAATTATAGAATATTACTACTCTTTTTCAATAAAATACTCCATGTCTGGAATAATACTAAATTACCTAAAATTCTCACCTAACCTTCCTTCTTAAACAGTAAATGTTTTACCATAGTTTCGTTGGACTGGACTTCTTAAAAAGGTATTAATTTCCTTTCACAAATATGGAATTTAAGCCTATAGGTTTTCTTACACTGTTATAACATTGATTGGTTTTTTAACTTAATTTTCTTTTACCTGACCTACTGTACAATTAATTATTGGTTAATGGTTAATTACATTAATTTTAGTTTCCTGGTGTTTACTTAATTACATTAATTAACTGGTCCTGGAACCCTTCATTAGTTTACAATATAATTGTCAGAACTACTTGTCAAACCTTAAACACTGATTGCCCTCCTGGCCAAGTTTACAAATGTTAATTAAAACAACAGCATTATTCAATTTTAGATAATACTTAAAACTTAGTATAATGCCTAACACTGGTAACTATACTTGATTGTCTAAAGACAAATTTAACATAAATATAAACATAATCATTGATGAAGTATTTCTATTAAACAACATCAGTTCATTCCTACCATACTCAAAATATAACATAAATATTCTGTAAACATTAAGATGTTACATTATAAAAACAAGCATAATTTATTATATTTAACTATTAATTGGTATGGTTTTTTATATTCAACATTAATTATTGCCTCTTTTGACTTGAGGCACTTCTCAGATACATTAACTACTGAGCAACCTTAATTCAGGGTATGGTCCTTGACCATGTTTCATTCAATTTTTTATGTAACGTTGGGGACCTCAACTCTGTTACGTTACATAACACCCCCCCTTCGAAAGAAGTTTATTTTGTCTTAACAAAGTTTAGTAAAAAATAAACGCACAACTTGTATCTGGCCAATTGGTTCCACTATTCATAATACTTTTTTATTTCCGACTGGTTGTATGTACCTTTCACCCTATTATTTGCGGGATCCAATACTACGTAAGTATGGTTCTGATTGTCCTGGCCTATTATAAAAGGTCCAACATATAATAGCAACAATTTCTTTGCTATTCCTTCGAAACTGATTGGTTGCTGACGATTTCTTATCAAAATTTTTTCTCCAATGGTGTATTTAATAATATTTTTCCGGGTAGCGTCCTGTTCCATCATACTCTGTATTTCCCTTCTCACTGCTGGTTTTAGGGATTGTGGTATAGGATATGATTTACGGTTAAAATTAATAGGTTGTTTAAATGACAATTCACAAATAAAATTCCTGGCTTTCCCTGGCAAATCCGAAAATACTTTTTTATATCTGTTATAAATCTTTATTAATTGATTCCTTTGTTCAGGTGTTACTCTATTATTATTATTGACAGTTTTAAACAAATAAATCTCTTGCAATTTTTCCTTCCATTCATTCTCTTTAGTACAGGTTAATTCCTCAAAAGGTGCTTTATATTCCATTTCATCATCACGTATCAAAGTAAAAGAATGTCTTTGGTGAGTGGCATTTTTATGATCCACTATTTCACTTGACCATTCTCCATTTTCATGGTACAGGGTTATTTTTCCTCTGCCCATATTAATAATAGCTGAGTGGCGCCGCAGCGTATCACACCCTAGCATTGCTTTAAATGGTAGTCCTTGGGCTACCATAAACACCATAGGAATAGTTTTACCTCCACTAGATACGTCCATCATTACTTGCTGCCGTATTGTTTTATTTGGTCTGCCAGTAGCACCTATAATAACCATGTTGTTAACTGGTAATGTTGGTATATTTTTCTTATACTTCTCCCTTATTCGGTTATATTCTACCTTGTCCAGTAGCGACACATTCGCGCCAGTATCAATTACTATCTCTGTCATAACTCCCTGCAATTCAGCCATAATGTATATAATTTGATTGTCAGTTTTATTCTCTGACGGTAACACTTCTTCCGTTAAATCATTTCGTATATCCTTTAAATAATTGTTCCTTGTAATTTTTATAATTTGATTAATTTCCTTATGCTTTTGTACATACCCTTCCAATCCCAGCAGCGAGGGGTAACTAGATACTTCCACTGCTGTACTTAGTTTTCCATCCTATCCTGCGGACGATCGTCCCTTGCAGTGGTTCCTGGGTTGCCATCATCAGGTCTAAAATCTCTATGGGTTTCTTGGTGTCTAGGCAGATCCTCCTCTCGACTTCGACTATTGGGTTGATTTCGTTGGTCGTTGTTGGCACGATTATTGTTCCAATACTCTCTCCCATTGTCCCAATTCCTGCGGCCTGTTCTGTATCTGTTATTCTCATGATTAGTATAGTGATTATTTGGGTAATAATTGTTACGATAACGATTGGTCATTCACCCTTCTGTGATAATTATTATTGTTAAATCGATTTGTACCTGGACGCGACTCTTGATTTGTCTCTTCCCTTCTATTGTGGTAATATTCACCTTGCCGTCGGGACCTTTGATAATAGTCTTCCATTTCGTAACTGGCTAATAAGGTTTCCATTGTTTCTACGGTCTTTACTTGTCCACTGCGTCTGGCACGAACTATCTCTTCTTCAAAATGGTATGACAATTTATTTACCAAACACTCCTCTGGTATCCGCGGTTCCAAATGACGTGCTAAACATACCTTTCCCAAAAAGTAAGTAGTTGGTGACTGCTCTTGATTAAAATTAAATCTCCCGTTAGTAATGTTATCTCTAATCATGTTCTGTACAGAATCTGACCAGTATTTTGACTTAAAAGTCCTTTTAAATTCCTCATAATCACTAAGTTCATTTCGGACAGCCGACCACCAATTATCATTTATACTTTTGAAGCATTCATCTAAATAACTTTTTATTACGTTCCATCGAGTTACTTTAATTCGGTTAAACCATTCGTCTACTCTCTCCAGGAATTCTATGGGATTTCCCCTATAAATTTTAAAATTGATATTATCTTTATGCTCAGGGGCTATGTGATGCGCTAGATACATTGGTCGATTTTGTAAAATCTCTATTGATTCCTTTATATTACTTATTTCCTGATTTTTTATATTTTCTATAGTCTCTTTATTTTGAACTACTTGGGTTTTTATTTGTGTCATTTCATTATTTACCAATTCAATTCTCCCAGCTATATTAATTTGCACCCCGTCCAATTTCTCTTGAGCTTCTAATTGTACTTGACTTATCATAGTTTTGTGGGTATTTTCCCCATGATTAATTTTGGCCTCTACTTCCCTTGCAAGTTATACTATGGTTCCATCTGTCTTTTCAAGACTCCCCTTAATTTCATCTATTTGCTGTCTTACTTCCGCTTCATTATTATCTAACCTTTTATTGAGTGTTTCATTGACATTTGCAACCCTTTCATTGATATCTTCCCTCAATGCTTGGTTCTGTTCATGTATAATCTGCCGCAACTCCTTATTACTGTTTTCAATTTTCTCATATATTTGTTTATTATTTTCCTGAATCTGCTTTAATCTCTCATCATTCCTGTCAAACCTTTCATTAATTTGGTTTAAACTTTCATTTATTAGCCGGTTATTCTCATCATTCTCCTCTTTATATTTGTCAAACTTCTCATTCATTAATTTGATTAAATTCTCACTCAAAATTTCATTTTGTTTCTTTGAGTTTTCGTTAATACTGTCTATTTTTTCGTTAGTTTGTCTTAAACTATCATTAGTTTCCTCCTTGGTTTGTTTTGAGTTTTCCTCCTGTTTCCTAAATTGTTCGGCCATAAATCTCATCATATCTTGCCAATTTGGTTCTTCTCTGGCTACTGTTTTATCTGGTTGGTCCCCTTGGGCATCCTCTTCAACTATTTCCTTCTCTGTGATAATTGCTTCAGTTTCTTCTTTATCATCCATTGTTTGTTCCATTTCACTGTCCGTAAATGTTTCTATCTCTTGTTCCCGTCCACCTTCTTCCTTCTCCTTCTCTTCTGCCCCCTTCTTCGATCTGCCTCTGGTATTATGCATTCCTGTGCCTCTAATGGTTGCCTGCTCAAGTTAAGTACCAGTTAATATGATTTTTTTTTTTTTCTTAACTAAAGCCCACTCGTTGAGCGCCAATTTGTAATAAACCAAGTTACAAGGGAGTCCTTCTTATTTTAGCCCCACGTTGGAGTCGTCAATTTGTAATAAAACGATTTTAGACGGTGTTAAGAGAAGATAATGATGACCTTGTTGTGAGCATCAATTTGTAAAGAACTCGTTGAAGGTGGCAATTTGTAACAATTAAAATGTTGTTACCTGTCTTAATTAATGTGTTATTAATAAATATATCTATTCGGTTGTTACCGATGAAACCTCCTGAAAATATATTATTAGGCAAACAAAATTATAATTATGTTTCTTTTATTTATAATCATACTACAATATAGATTTAACTTAGTTTTCAGTGGTTGGGTAATATTAGCGATATGTATAGAGTATTGACTGAATGTAATGGGTATTTTTGTCAACCCTAGTCACTCGATGTTAGAAAATTCTATTCAAATTTTGTACTAAACACAAGCTAGTTCAGCAATCTCCCGTTCCACCAGCTGCAAGCGTTTAGCGCTGTTACTTGTAATAAGCGTACTTATAGGTTAGTTGTTCATCGGGTTTGAATCAACCTTTTTGTAAATTATTTCAACCACTACCTATAGTATTTATTCTGCAATAACTTCAAACGTTATCTCATACAATAAAGATCCTTTATTAATTTTCTCTATTAATTCACAGTCCACGTTATCTCAAAAATAATAATATAATCAAATCGATCACACAAAAATATATCGATTATCAATTAATCAAATTTTATAGACTTATACAAATGAAAAATAATAATAAATAGTTCTTATCCCAGGGTTCGTAAAGTTCTTGGAACCATTAGTAAGGCCAGGTAAAATGCATAATTAAGGTTACTCAAGTATTACAAAACAAAATTATTTACTCTAAATATAGTGAAATTAAAATAGGTTGTTCTTTACCGAGTCAACGAAAACTTCGACTGGCCGTGGACGTCTGTAAACAGTTGACAAGACTCAGTTTAACTCATCTTCATCCAATAAAAGTGTTCTGGCTTTTTATAAAATTGATTATGGAGTGTACTGGGAAGCTGTCAGGAATTCTTCGGACTTCTGTTTTTCTCCTATGATCTTGATAATTGTCGATCCCGGTGGAATGAAAATGGTATCCCGGCTTCTTCTTCAAATGAAGGTTAACTCTGCCAAATGAGGTCTTCTTGTTTTTTCAATAATTCCGTTAGTTCGGACTTTAATTCTCTTAACTGATCTTCTGGTTATAGGAGGAATTGGTTTGATACCGACTCCAGCGGAATTATTTGGTGAATGAGGTGAGGGGTTTTCAATTCTTTTTTAAATGTATTCAGTTACAATTTTGAAGTCTATTTAATTTATTACTTATCAGTATTAAGATAGAATTATCTTTCAAAGAGGGTTTTAAATTTTGATTCATTTTTCTTCCGAATTTATTATTCATATTTTTTAAATGTATCGGCCCATCTCAACCTAATAGCTTGTAACAATCAGAACGAATGATTCAATATCAACAACTCATGTCCATTTCAGTTGCCATAACAACCACGTTTTTTCGTCATTGGGTGAAACTAGATATCCTAGAGCCAGAATTATAGAATATTACTACTCTTTTTCAATAAAATACTCCATGTCTGGAATAATACTAAATTATCTAAAATTCTCACCTAACCTTCCTTCTTAAACAGTAAATGTTTTACCATAGTTTCGTTGGACTGGACTTCTTAAAAAGGTATTAATTTCCTTTCACAAATATGGAATTTAAGCCTATAGGTTTTCTTACACTGTTATAACATTGATTGGTTTTTTAACTTAATTTTCTTTTACCTGACCTACTGTACAATTAATTATTGGTTAATGGTTAATTACATTAATTTTAGTTTCCTGGTGTTTACTTAATTACATTAATTAACTGGTCCTGGAACCCTTCATTAGTTTACAATATAATTGTCAGAACTACTTGTCAAACCTTAAACACTGATTGCCCTCCTGGCCAAGTTTACAAATGTTAATTAAAACAACAGCATTATTCAATTTTAGATAATACTTAAAACTTAGTATAATGCCTAACACTGGTAACTATACTTGATTGTCTAAAGACAAATTTAACATAAATATAAACATAATCATTGATGAAGTATTTCTATTAAACAACATCAGTTCATTCCTACCATACTCAAAATATAACATAAATATTCTGTAAACATTAAGATGTTACATTATAAAAACAAGCATAATTTATTATATTTAACTATTAATTGGTATGGTTTTTTATATTCAACATTAATTATTGCCTCTTTTGACTTGAGGCACTTCTCAGATACATTAACTACTGAGCAACCTTAATTCAGGGTATGGTCCTTGACCATGTTTCATTCAATTTTTTATGTAACGTTGGGGACCTCAACTCTGTTACGTTACATAACACCCCCCCTTCGAAAGAAGTTTATTTTGTCTTAACAAAGTTTAGTAAAAAATAAACGCACAACTTGTATCTGGCCAATTGGTTCCACTATTCATAATACTTTTTTATTTCCGACTGGTTGTATGTACCTTTCACCCTATTATTTGCGGGATCCAATACTACGTAAGTATGGTTCTGATTGTCCTGGCTTATTATAAAAGGTCCAACATATAATAGCAACAATTTCTTTGCTATTCCTTCGAAACTGATTGGTTGCTGACGATTTCTTATCACAATTTTTTCTCCAATGGTGTATTTAATAATATTTTTCCGGGTAGCGTCCTGTTCCATCATACTCTGTATTTCCCTTCTCACTGCTGGTTTTAGGGATTGTGGTATAGGATATGATTTACGGTTAAAATTAATAGGTTGTTTAAATGACAATTCACAAATAAAATTCCTGGCTTTCCCTGGCAAATCCGAAAATACTTTTTTATATCTGTTATAAATCTTTATTAATTGATTCCTTTGTTCAGGTGTTACTCTATTATTATTATTGACAGTTTTAAACAAATAAATCTCTTGCAATTTTTCCTTCCATTCATTCTCTTTAGTACAGGTTAATTCCTCAAAAGGTGCTTTTTATTCCATTTTATCATCACGTATCAAAGTAAAAGAATGTCTTTGGTGAGTGGCATTTTTATGATCCACTATTTCACTTGACCATTCTCCATTTTCATGGTACAGGGTTATTTTTCCTCTGCCCATATTAATAATAGCTGAGTGGCGTCGCAGCGTATCACACCCTAGCATTGCTTTAAATGGTAGTCCTTGGGCTACCATAAACACCATAGGAATAGTTTTACCTCCACTAGATACGTCCATCATTACTTGCTGCCGTATTGTTTTATTTGGTCTGCCAGTAGCACCTATAATAACCATGTTGTTAACTGGTAATGTTGGTATATTTTTCTTATACTTCTCCCTTATTCGGTTATATTCTACCTTGTCCAGTAGCGACACATTCGCGCCAGTATCAATTACTATCTCTGTCATAACTCCCTGCAATTCAGCCATAATGTATATAATTTGATTGTCAGTTTTATTCTCTGACGGTAACACTTCTTCCGTTAAATCATTTCGTATATCCTTTAAATAATTGTTCCTTGTAATTTTTATAATTTGATTAATTTCCTTATGCTTTTGTACATACCCTTCCAATCCCAGCAGCGAGGGGTAACTAGATACTTCCACTGCTGTACTTAGTTTTCCATCCTATCCTGCGGACGATCGTCCCTTGCAGTGGTTCCTGGGTTGCCATCATCAGGTCTAAAATCTCTATGGGTTTCTTGGTGTCTAGGCAGATCCTCCTCTCGACTTTGATTATTGGGTTGATTTCGTTGGTCGTTGTTGGCACGATTATTGTTCCAATACTCTCTCCCATTGTCCCAATTCCTGCGGCCTGTTCTGTATCTGTTATTCTCATGATTAGTATAGTGATTATTTGGGTAATAATTGTTACGATAACGATTGGTCATTCACCCTTCTGTGATAATTATTATTGTTAAATCGATTTGTACCTGGACGCGACTCTTGATTTGTCTCTTCCCTTCTATTGTGGTAATATTCACCTTGCCGTCGGGACCTTTGATAATAGTCTTCCATTTCGTAACTGGCTAATAAGGTTTCCATTGTTTCTACGGTCTTTACTTGTCCACTGCGTCTGGCACGAACTATCTCTTCTTCAAAATGGTATGACAATTTATTTACCAAACACTCCTCTGGTATCCGCGGTTCCAAATGACGTGCTAAACATACCTTTCCCAAAAAGTAAGTAGTTGGTGACTGCTCTTGATTAAAATTAAATCTCCCGTTAGTAATGTTATCTCTAATCATGTTCTGTACAGAATCTGACCAGTATTTTGACTTAAAAGTCCTTTTAAATTCCTCATAATCACTAAGTTCATTTCGGACAGCCGACCACCAATTATCATTTATACTTTTGAAGCATTCATCTAAATAACTTTTTATTACGTTCCATCGAGTTACTTTAATTCGGTTAAACCATTCGTCTACTCTCTCCAGGAATTCTATGGGATTTCCCCTATAAATTTTAAAATTGATATTATCTTTATGCTCAGGGGCTATGTGATGCGCTAGATACATTGGTCGATTTTGTAAAATCTCTATTGATTCCTTTATATTACTTATTTCCTGATTTTTTATATTTTCTATAGTCTCTTTATTTTGAACTACTTGGGTTTTTATTTGTGTCATTTCATTATTTACCAATTCAATTCTCCCAGCTATATTAATTTGCACCCCGTCCAATTTCTCTTGAGCTTCTAATTGTACTTGACTTATCATAGTTTTGTGGGTATTTTCCCCATGATTAATTTTGGCCTCTACTTCCCTTGCAAGTTATACTATGGTTCCATCTGTCTTTTCAAGACTCCCCTTAATTTCATCTATTTGCTGTCTTACTTCCGCTTCATTATTATCTAACCTTTTATTGAGTGTTTCATTGACATTTGCAACCCTTTCATTGATATCTTCCCTCAATGCTTGGTTCTGTTCATGTATAATCTGCCGCAACTCCTTATTACTGTTTTCAATTTTCTCATATATTTGTTTATTATTTTCCTGAATCTGCTTTAATCTCTCATCATTCCTGTCAAACCTTTCATTAATTTGGTTTAAACTTTCATTTATTAGCCGGTTATTCTCATCATTCTCCTCTTTATATTTGTCAAACTTCTCATTCATTAATTTGATTAAATTCTCACTCAAAATTTCATTTTGTTTCTTTGAGTTTTCGTTAATACTGTCTATTTTTTCATTAGTTTGTCTTAAACTATCATTAGTTTCCTCCTTGGTTTGTTTTGAGTTTTCCTCCTGTTTCCTAAATTGTTCGGCCATAAATCTCATCATATCTTGCCAATTTGGTTCTTCTCTGGCTACTGTTTTATCTGGTTGGTCCCCTTGGGCATCCTCTTCAACTATTTCCTTCTCTGTGATAATTGCTTCAGTTTCTTCTTTATCATCCATTGTTTGTTCCATTTCACTGTCCGTAAATGTTTCTATCTCTTGTTCCCGTCCACCTTCTTCCTTCTCCTTCTCTTCTGCCCCCTTCTTCGATCTGCCTCTGGTATTATGCATTCCTGTGCCTCTAATGGTTGCCTGCTCAAGTTAAGTACCAGTTAATATGATTTTTTTTTTTTTCTTAACTAAAGCCCACTCGTTGAGCGCCAATTTGTAATAAACCAAGTTACAAGGGAGTCCTTCTTATTTTAGCCCCACGTTGGAGTCGTCAATTTGTAATAAAACGATTTTAGACGGTGTTAAGAGAAGATAATGATGACCTTGTTGTGAGCATCAATTTGTAAAGAACTCGTTGAAGGTGGCAATTTGTAACAATTAAAATGTTGTTACCTGTCTTAATTAATGTGTTATTAATAAATATATCTATTCGGTTGTTACCGATGAAACCTCCTGAAAATATATTATTAGGCAAACAAAATTATAATTATGTTTCTTTTATTTATAATCATACTACAATATAGATTTAACTTAGTTTTCAGTGGTTGGGTAATATTAGCGATATGTATAGAGTATTGACTGAATGTAATGGGTATTTTTGTCAACCCTAGTCACTCGATGTTAGAAAATTCTATTCAAATTTTGTACTAAACACAAGCTAGTTCAGCAATCTCCCGTTCCACCAGCTGCAAGCGTTTAGCGCTGTTACTTGTAATAAGCGTACTTATAGGTTAGTTGTTCATCGGGTTTGAATCAACCTTTTTGTAAATTATTTCAACCACTACCTATAGTATTTATTCTGCAATAACTTCAAACGTTATCTCATACAATAAAGATCCTTTATTAATTTTCTCTATTAATTCACAGTCCACGTTATCTCAAAAATAATAATATAATCAAATCGATCACACAAAAATATATCGATTATCAATTAATCAAATTTTATAGACTTATACAAATGAAAAATAATAATAAATAGTTCTTATCCCAGGGTTCGTAAAGTTCTTGGAACCATTAGTAAGGCCAGGTAAAATGCATAATTAAGGTTACTCAAGTATTACAAAACAAAATTATTTACTCTAAATATAGTGAAATTAAAATAGGTTGTTCTTTACCGAGTCAACGAAAACTTCGACTGGCCGTGGACGTCTGTAAACAGTTGACAAGACTCAGTTTAACTCATCTTCATCCAATAAAAGTGTTCTGGCTTTTTATAAAATTGATTATGGAGTGTACTGGGAAGCTGTCAGGAATTCTTCGGACTTCTGTTTTTCTCCTATGATCTTGATAATTGTCGATCCCGGTGGAATGAAAATGGTATCCCGGCTTCTTCTTCAAATGAAGGTTAACTCTGCCAAATGAGGTCTTCTTGTTTTTTCAATAATTCCGTTAGTTCGGACTTTAATTCTCTTAACTGATCTTCTGGTTATAGGAGGAATTGGTTTGATACCGACTCCAGCGGAATTATTTGGTGAATGAGGTGAGGGGTTTTCAATTCTTTTTTAAATGTATTCAGTTACAATTTTGAAGTCTATTTAATTTATTACTTATCAGTATTAAGATAGAATTATCTTTCAAAGAGGGTTTTAAATTTTGATTCATTTTTCTTCCGAATTTATTATTCATATTTTTTAAATGTATCGGCCCATCTCAACCTAATAGCTTGTAACAATCAGAACGAATGATTCAATATCAACAACTCATGTCCATTTCAGTTGCCATAACAACCACGTTTTTTCGTCATTGGGTGAAACTAGATATCCTAGAGCCAGAATTATAGAATATTACTACTCTTTTTCAATAAAATACTCCATGTCTGGAATAATACTAAATTACCTAAAATTCTCACCTAACCTTCCTTCTTAAACAGTAAATGTTTTACCATAGTTTCGTTGGACTGGACTTCTTAAAAAGGTATTAATTTCCTTTCACAAATATGGAATTTAAGCCTATAGGTTTTCTTACACTGTTATAACATTGATTGGTTTTTTAACTTAATTTTCTTTTACCTGACCTACTGTACAATTAATTATTGGTTAATGGTTAATTACATTAATTTTAGTTTCCTGGTGTTTACTTAATTACATTAATTAACTGGTCCTGGAACCCTTCATTAGTTTACAATATAATTGTCAGAACTACTTGTCAAACCTTAAACACTGATTGCCCTCCTGGCCAAGTTTACAAATGTTAATTAAAACAACAGCATTATTCAATTTTAGATAATACTTAAAACTTAGTATAATGCCTAACACTGGTAACTATACTTGATTGTCTAAAGACAAATTTAACATAAATATAAACATAATCATTGATGAAGTATTTCTATTAAACAACATCAGTTCATTCCTACCATACTCAAAATATAACATAAATATTCTGTAAACATTAAGATGTTACATTATAAAAACAAGCATAATTTATTATATTTAACTATTAATTGGTATGGTTTTTTATATTCAACATTAATTATTGCCTCTTTTGACTTGAGGCACTTCTCAGATACATTAACTACTGAGCAACCTTAATTCAGGGTATGGTCCTTGACCATGTTTCATTCAATTTTTTATGTAACGTTGGGGACCTCAACTCTGTTACGTTACATAACACCCCCCCTTCGAAAGAAGTTTATTTTGTCTTAACAAAGTTTAGTAAAAAATAAACGCACAACTTGTATCTGGCCAATTGGTTCCACTATTCATAATACTTTTTTATTTCCGACTGGTTGTATGTACCTTTCACCCTATTATTTGCGGGATCCAATACTACGTAAGTATGGTTCTGATTGTCCTGGCTTATTATAAAAGGTCCAACATATAATAGCAACAATTTCTTTGCTATTCCTTCGAAACTGATTGGTTGCTGACGATTTCTTATCACAATTTTTTCTCCAATGGTGTATTTAATAATATTTTTCCGGGTAGCGTCCTGTTCCATCATACTCTGTATTTCCCTTCTCACTGCTGGTTTTAGGGATTGTGGTATAGGATATGATTTACGGTTAAAATTAATAGGTTGTTTAAATGACAATTCACAAATAAAATTCCTGGCTTTCCCTGGCAAATCCGAAAATACTTTTTTATATCTGTTATAAATCTTTATTAATTGATTCCTTTGTTCAGGTGTTACTCTATTATTATTATTGACAGTTTTAAACAAATAAATCTCTTGCAATTTTTCCTTCCATTCATTCTCTTTAGTACAGGTTAATTCCTCAAAAGGTGCTTTTTATTCCATTTTATCATCACGTATCAAAGTAAAAGAATGTCTTTGGTGAGTGGCATTTTTATGATCCACTATTTCACTTGACCATTCTCCATTTTCATGGTACAGGGTTATTTTTCCTCTGCCCATATTAATAATAGCTGAGTGGCGTCGCAGCGTATCACACCCTAGCATTGCTTTAAATGGTAGTCCTTGGGCTACCATAAACACCATAGGAATAGTTTTACCTCCACTAGATACGTCCATCATTACTTGCTGCCGTATTGTTTTATTTGGTCTGCCAGTAGCACCTATAATAACCATGTTGTTAACTGGTAATGTTGGTATATTTTTCTTATACTTCTCCCTTATTCGGTTATATTCTACCTTGTCCAGTAGCGACACATTCGCGCCAGTATCAATTACTATCTCTGTCATAACTCCCTGCAATTCAGCCATAATGTATATAATTTGATTGTCAGTTTTATTCTCTGACGGTAACACTTCTTCCGTTAAATCATTTCGTATATCCTTTAAATAATTGTTCCTTGTAATTTTTATAATTTGATTAATTTCCTTATGCTTTTGTACATACCCTTCCAATCCCAGCAGCGAGGGGTAACTAGATACTTCCACTGCTGTACTTAGTTTTCCATCCTATCCTGCGGACGATCGTCCCTTGCAGTGGTTCCTGGGTTGCCATCATCAGGTCTAAAATCTCTATGGGTTTCTTGGTGTCTAGGCAGATCCTCCTCTCGACTTCGATTATTGGGTTGATTTCGTTGGTCGTTGTTGGCACGATTATTGTTCCAATACTCTCTCCCATTGTCCCAATTCCTGCGGCCTGTTCTGTATCTGTTATTCTCATGATTAGTATAGTGATTATTTGGGTAATAATTGTTACGATAACGATTGGTCATTAATTGGTCATTCACCCTTCTGTGATAATTATTATTGTTAAATCGATTTGTACCTGGACGCGACTCTTGATTTGTCTCTTCCCTTCTATTGTGGTAATATTCACCTTGCCGTCGGGACCTTTGATAATAGTCTTCCATTTCGTAACTGGCTAATAAGGTTTCCATTGTTTCTACGGTCTTTACTTGTCCACTGCGTCTGGCACGAACTATCTCTTCTTCAAAATGGTATGACAATTTATTTACCAAACACTCCTCTGGTATCCGCGGTTCCAAATGACGTGCTAAACATACCTTTCCCAAAAAGTAAGTAGTTGGTGACTGCTCTTGATTAAAATTAAATCTCCCGTTAGTAATGTTATCTCTAATCATGTTCTGTACAGAATCTGACCAGTATTTTGACTTAAAAGTCCTTTTAAATTCCTCATAATCACTAAGTTCATTTCGGACAGCCGACCACCAATTATCATTTATACTTTTGAAGCATTCATCTAAATAACTTTTTATTACGTTCCATCGAGTTACTTTAATTCGGTTAAACCATTCGTCTACTCTCTCCAGGAATTCTATGGGATTTCCCCTATAAATTTTAAAATTGATATTATCTTTATGCTCAGGGGCTATGTGATGCGCTAGATACATTGGTCGATTTTGTAAAATCTCTATTGATTCCTTTATATTACTTATTTCCTGATTTTTTATATTTTCTATAGTCTCTTTATTTTGAACTACTTGGGTTTTTATTTGTGTCATTTCATTATTTACCAATTCAATTCTCCCAGCTATATTAATTTGCACCCCGTCCAATTTCTCTTGAGCTTCTAATTGTACTTGACTTATCATAGTTTTGTGGGTATTTTCCCCATGATTAATTTTGGCCTCTACTTCCCTTGCAAGTTATACTATGGTTCCATCTGTCTTTTCAAGACTCCCCTTAATTTCATCTATTTGCTGTCTTACTTCCGCTTCATTATTATCTAACCTTTTATTGAGTGTTTCATTGACATTTGCAACCCTTTCATTGATATCTTCCCTCAATGCTTGGTTCTGTTCATGTATAATCTGCCGCAACTCCTTATTACTGTTTTCAATTTTCTCATCTATTTGTTTATTATTTTCCTGAATCTGCTTTAATCTCTCATCATTCCTGTCAAACCTTTCATTAATTTGGTTTAAACTTTCATTTATTAGCCGGTTATTCTCATCATTCTCCTCTTTATATTTGTCAAACTTCTCATTCATTAATTTGATTAAATTCTCACTCAAAATTTCATTTTGTTTCTTTGAGTTTTCGTTAATACTGTCTATTTTTTCGTTAGTTTGTCTTAAACTATCATTAGTTTCCTCCTTGGTTTGTTTTGAGTTTTCCTCCTGTTTCCTAAATTGTTCGGCCATAAATCTCATCATATCTTGCCAATTTGGTTCTTCTCTGGCTACTGTTTTATCTGGTTGGTCCCCTTGGGCATCCTCTTCAACTATTTCCTTCTCTGTGATAATTGCTTCAGTTTCTTCTTTATCATCCATTGTTTGTTCCATTTCACTGTCCGTAAATGTTTCTATCTCTTGTTCCCGTCCACCTTCTTCCTTCTCCTTCTCTTCTGCCCCCTTCTTCGATCTGCCTCTGGTATTATGCATTCCTGTGCCTCTAATGGTTGCCTGCTCAAGTTAAGTACCAGTTAATATGATTTTTTTTTTTTTCTTAACTAAAGCCCACTCGTTGAGCGCCAATTTGTAATAAACCAAGTTACAAGGGAGTCCTTCTTATTTTAGCCCCACGTTGGAGTCGTCAATTTGTAATAAAACGATTTTAGACGGTGTTAAGAGAAGATAATGATGACCTTGTTGTGAGCATCAATTTGTAAAGAACTCGTTGAAGGTGGCAATTTGTAACAATTAAAATGTTGTTACCTGTCTTAATTAATGTGTTATTAATAAATATATCTATTCGGTTGTTACCGATGAAACCTCCTGAAAATATATTATTAGGCAAACAAAATTATAATTATGTTTCTTTTATTTATAATCATACTACAATATAGATTTAACTTAGTTTTCAGTGGTTGGGTAATATTAGCGATATGTATAGAGTATTGACTGAATGTAATGGGTATTTTTGTCAACCCTAGTCACTCGATGTTAGAAAATTCTATTCAAATTTTGTACTAAACACAAGCTAGTTCAGCAATCTCCCGTTCCACCAGCTGCAAGCGTTTAGCGCTGTTACTTGTAATAAGCGTACTTATAGGTTAGTTGTTCATCGGGTTTGAATCAACCTTTTTGTAAATTATTTCAACCACTACCTATAGTATTTATTCTGCAATAACTTCAAACGTTATCTCATACAATAAAGATCCTTTATTAATTTTCTCTATTAATTCACAGTCCACGTTATCTCAAAAATAATAATATAATCAAATCGATCACACAAAAATATATCGATTATCAATTAATCAAATTTTATAGACTTATACAAATGAAAAATAATAATAAATAGTTCTTATCCCAGGGTTCGTAAAGTTCTTGGAACCATTAGTAAGGCCAGGTAAAATGCATAATTAAGGTTACTCAAGTATTACAAAACAAAATTATTTACTCTAAATATAGTGAAATTAAAATAGGTTGTTCTTTACCGAGTCAACGAAAACTTCGACTGGCCGTGGACGTCTGTAAACAGTTGACAAGACTCAGTTTAACTCATCTTCATCCAATAAAAGTGTTCTGGCTTTTTATAAAATTGATTATGGAGTGTACTGGGAAGCTGTCAGGAATTCTTCGGACTTCTGTTTTTCTCCTATGATCTTGATAATTGTCGATCCCGGTGGAATGAAAATGGTATCCCGGCTTCTTCTTCAAATGAAGGTTAACTCTGCCAAATGAGGTCTTCTTGTTTTTTCAATAATTCCGTTAGTTCGGACTTTAATTCTCTTAACTGATCTTCTGGTTATAGGAGGAATTGGTTTGATACCGACTCCAGCGGAATTATTTGGTGAATGAGGTGAGGGGTTTTCAATTCTTTTTTAAATGTATTCAGTTACAATTTTGAAGTCTATTTAATTTATTACTTATCAGTATTAAGATAGAATTATCTTTCAAAGAGGGTTTTAAATTTTGATTCATTTTTCTTCCGAATTTATTATTCATATTTTTTAAATGTATCGGCCCATCTCAACCTAATAGCTTGTAACAATCAGAACGAATGATTCAATATCAACAACTCATGTCCATTTCAGTTGCCATAACAACCACGTTTTTTCGTCATTGGGTGAAACTAGATATCCTAGAGCCAGAATTATAGAATATTACTACTCTTTTTCAATAAAATACTCCATGTCTGGAATAATACTAAATTACCTAAAATTCTCACCTAACCTTCCTTCTTAAACAGTAAATGTTTTACCATAGTTTCGTTGGACTGGACTTCTTAAAAAGGTATTAATTTCCTTTCACAAATATGGAATTTAAGCCTATAGGTTTTCTTACACTGTTATAACATTGATTGGTTTTTTAACTTAATTTTCTTTTACCTGACCTACTGTACAATTAATTATTGGTTAATGGTTAATTACATTAATTTTAGTTTCCTGGTGTTTACTTAATTACATTAATTAACTGGTCCTGGAACCCTTCATTAGTTTACAATATAATTGTCAGAACTACTTGTCAAACCTTAAACACTGATTGCCCTCCTGGCCAAGTTTACAAATGTTAATTAAAACAACAGCATTATTCAATTTTAGATAATACTTAAAACTTAGTATAATGCCTAACACTGGTAACTATACTTGATTGTCTAAAGACAAATTTAACATAAATATAAACATAATCATTGATGAAGTATTTCTATTAAACAACATCAGT
This sequence comes from Magicicada septendecula, assembly GCA_034769895.1. Taxonomy (NCBI): domain Eukaryota; kingdom Metazoa; phylum Arthropoda; class Insecta; order Hemiptera; family Cicadidae; genus Magicicada; species Magicicada septendecula. Next base: position 4,809 of record JAWRYS010001199.1, on the reverse strand, counting down.
TCATTCCTACCATACTCAAAATATAACATAAATATTCTGTAAACATTAAGATGTTACATTATAAAAACAAGCATAATTTATTATATTTAACTATTAATTGGTATGGTTTTTTATATTCAACATTAATTATTGCCTCTTTTGACTTGAGGCACTTCTCAGATACATTAACTACTGAGCAACCTTAATTCAGGGTATGGTCCTTGACCATGTTTCATTCAATTTTTTATGTAACGTTGGGGACCTCAACTCTGTTACGTTACATAACACCCCCCCTTCGAAAGAAGTTTATTTTGTCTTAACAAAGTTTAGTAAAAAATAAACGCACAACTTGTATCTGGCCAATTGGTTCCACTATTCATAATACTTTTTTATTTCCGACTGGTTGTATGTACCTTTCACCCTATTATTTGCGGGATCCAATACTACGTAAGTATGGTTCTGATTGTCCTGGCTTATTATAAAAGGTCCAACATATAATAGCAACAATTTCTTTGCTATTCCTTCGAAACTGATTGGTTGCTGACGATTTCTTATCAAAATTTTTTCTCCAATGGTGTATTTAATAATATTTTTCCGGGTAGCGTCCTGTTCCATCATACTCTGTATTTCCCTTCTCACTGCTGGTTTTAGGGATTGTGGTATAGGATATGATTTACGGTTAAAATTAATAGGTTGTTTAAATGACAATTCACAAATAAAATTCCTGGCTTTCCCTGGCAAATCCGAAAATACTTTTTTATATCTGTTATAAATCTTTATTAATTGATTCCTTTGTTCAGGTGTTACTCTATTATTATTATTATTGACAGTTTTAAACAAATAAATCTCTTGCAATTTTTCCTTCCATTCATTCTCTTTAGTACAGGTTAATTCCTCAAAAGGTGCTTTTTATTCCATTTTATCATCACGTATCAAAGTAAAAGAATGTCTTTGGTGAGTGGCATTTTTATGATCCACTATTTCACTTGACCATTCTCCATTTTCATGGTACAGGGTTATTTTTCCTCTGCCCATATTAATAATAGCTGAGTGGCGCCGCAGCGTATCACACCCTAGCATTGCTTTAAATGGTAGTCCTTGGGCTACCATAAACACCATAGGAATAGTTTTACCTCCACTAGATACGTCCATCATTACTTGCTGCCGTATTGTTTTATTTGGTCTGCCAGTAGCACCTATAATAACCATGTTGTTAACTGGTAATGTTGGTATATTTTTCTTATACTTCTCCCTTATTCGGTTATATTCTACCTTGTCCAGTAGCGACACATTCGCGCCAGTATCAATTACTATCTCTGTCATAACTCCCTGCAATTCAGCCATAATGTATATAATTTGATTGTCAGTTTTATTCTCTGACGGTAACACTTCTTCCGTTAAATCATTTCGTATATCCTTTAAATAATTGTTCCTTGTAATTTTTATAATTTGATTAATTTCCTTATGCTTTTGTACATACCCTTCCAATCCCAGCAGCGAGGGGTAACTAGATACTTCCACTGCTGTACTTAGTTTTCCATCCTATCCTGCGGACGATCGTCCCTTGCAGTGGTTCCTGGGTTGCCATCATCAGGTCTAAAATCTCTATGGGTTTCTTGGTGTCTAGGCAGATCCTCCTCTCGACTTCGATTATTGGGTTGATTTCGTTGGTCGTTGTTGGCACGATTATTGTTCCAATACTCTCTCCCATTGTCCCAATTCCTGCGGCCTGTTCTGTATCTGTTATTCTCATGATTAGTATAGTGATTATTTGGGTAATAATTGTTACGATAACGATTGTTCATTAATTGGTCATTCACCCTTCTGTGATAATTATTATTGTTAAATCGATTTGTACCTGGGCGCGACTCTTGATTTGTCTCTTCCCTTCTATTGTGGTAATATTCACCTTGCCGTCGGGACCTTTGATAATAGTCTTCCATTTCGTAACTGGCTAATAAGGTTTCCATTGTTTCTATGGTCTTTACTTGTCCACTGCGTCTGGCACGAACTATCTCTTCTTCAAAATGGTATGACAATTTATTTACCAAACACTCCTCTGGTATCCGCGGTTCCAAATGACGTGCTAAACATACCTTTCCCAAAAAGTAAGTAGTTGGTGACTGCTCTTGATTAAAATTAAATCTCCCGTTAGTAATGTTATCTCTAATCATGTTCTGTACAGAATCTGACCAGTATTTTGACTTAAAAGTCCTTTTAAATTCCTCATAATCACTAAGTTCATTTCGGACAGCCGACCACCAATTATCATTTATACTTTTGAAGCATTCATCTAAATAACTTTTTATTACGTTCCATCGAGTTACTTTAATTCGGTTAAACCATTCGTCTACTCTCTCCAGGAATTCTATGGGATTTCCCCTATAAATTTTAAAATTGATATTATCTTTATGCTCAGGGGCTATGTGATGCGCTAGATACATTGGTCGATTTTGTAAAATCTCTATTGATTCCTTTATATTACTTATTTCCTGATTTTTTATATTTTCTATAGTCTCTTTATTTTGAACTACTTGGGTTTTTATTTGTGTCATTTCATTATTTACCAATTCAATTCTCCCAGCTATATTAATTTGCACCCCGTCCAATTTCTCTTGAGCTTCTAATTGTACTTGACTTATCATAGTTTTGTGGGTATTTTCCCCATGATTAATTTTGGCCTCTACTTCCCTTGCAAGTTGTACTATGGTTCCATCTGTCTTTTCAAGACTCCCCTTAATTTCATCTATTTGCTGTCTTACTTCCACTTCATTATTATCTAACCTTTTATTGAGTGTTTCATTGACATTTGCAACCCTTTCATTGATATCTTCCCTCAATGCTTGGTTCTGTTCATGTATAATCTGCCGCAACTCCTTATTACTGTTTTCAATTTTCTCATCTATTTGTTTATTATTTTCCTGAATCTGCTTTAATCTCTCTTCATTCCTGTCAAACCTTTCATTAATTTGGTTTAAACTTTCATTTATTAGCCGGTTATTCTCATCATTCTCCTCTTTATTTTTGTCAAACTTCTCATTCATTAATTTGATTAAATTCTCACTCAAAATTTCATTTTGTTTCTTTGAGTTTTCGTTAATACTGTCTATTTTTTCGTTAGTTTGTCTTAAACTCTCATTAGTTTCCTCCTTGGTTTGTTTTGAGTTTTCCTCCTGTTTCCTAAATTGTTCGGCCATAAATCTCATCATATCTTGCCAATTTGGTTCTTCTCTGGCTACTGTTTTATCTGGTTGGTCCCCTTGGGCATCCTCTTCAACTATTTCCTTCTCTGTGATAATTGCTTCAGTTTCTTCTTTATCATCCATTGTTTGTTCCATTTCACTGTCCGTAAATGTTTCTATCTCTTGTTCCCGTCCACCTTCTTCCTTCTCCTTCTCTTCTGCCCCCTTCTTCAATCTGCCTCTGGTATTATGCATTCCTGTGCCTCTAATGGTTGCCTGCTCAAGTTAAGTACCAGTTAATATGATTTTTTTTTTTTCTTAACTAAAGCCCACTCGTTGTGCGCCAATTTGTAATAAACCAAGTTACAAGGGAGTCCTTCTTATTTTAGCCCCACGTTGGAGTCGTCAATTTGTAATAAAATGATTTTAGACGGTGTTAAGAGAAGATAATGATGACCTTGTTGTGAGCATCAATTTGTAAAGAACTCGTTGAAGGTGGCAATTTGTAACAATTAAAATGTTGTTACCTGTCTTAATTAATGTGTTATTAATAAATATATCTATTCGGTTGTTACCGATGAAACCTCCTGAAAATATATTATTAGGCAAACAAAATTATAATTATGTTTCTTTTATTTATAATCATACTACAATATAGATTTAACTTAGTTTTCAGTGGTTGGGTAATATTAGCGATATGTATAGAGTATTGACTGAATGTAATGGGTATTTTTGTCAACCCTAGTCACTCGATGTTAGAAAATTCGATTCAAATTTTGTACTAAACACAAGCTAGTTCAGCAATCTCCCGTTCCACCAGCTGCAATCGTTTAGCGCTGTTACTTGTAATAAGCGTACTTATAGGTTAGTTGTTCATCGGGTTTGAATCAACCTTTTTGTAAATTATTTCAACCACTACCTATAGTATTTATTCTGCAATAACTTCAAACGTTATCTCATACAATAAAGATCCTTTATTAATTTTCTCTATTAATTCACAGTCCACGTTATCTCAAAAATAATAATATAATCAAATCGATCACACAAAAATATATCAATTATCAATTAATCAAATTTTATAGACTTATACAAAAGAAAAATAATAATAAACAGTTCTTATCCCAGGGTTCGTAAAGTTCTTGGAACCATTAGTAAGGCCAGGTAAAATGCATAATTAAGGTTACTCAAGTATTACAAAACAAAATTATTTACTCTAAATATAGTGAAATTAAAATAGGTTGTTTTTTACCGAGTCGACGAAAACTTCGACTGGCCGTGGACGTCTGTAAACAGTTGACAAGACTCAGTTTAACTCATCTTCATCCAATAAAAGTGTTCTGGCTTTTAATAAAATTGATTATGGAGTGTACTGGGAAGCTCTCAGGAATTCTTCGGACTTCTGTTTTTCTCCTATGATCTTGATAATTGTCGATCCCGGTGGAATGAAAATGGTATCCCGGCTTCTTCTTCAAATGAAGGTTAACTCTGCCAAATGAGGTCTTCTTGTTTTTTCAATAATTCCGTTAGTTCGGACTTTAATTCTCTTAACTGATCTTCTGGTTATAGGAGGAATTGGTTTGATACCGACTCCAGCGGAATTATTTGGTGAATGAGGTGAGGGGTTTTCAATTCTTTTTTAAATGTATTC
>JAWRYS010001198.1:0-283606 GCA_034769895.1 Magicicada septendecula | reverse complement strand
TTTTTGCATTTGTTTTTATAACCTCACTTTTCGTTTTTTCACTGGAGGCTTATTTACCTTGTATGGTTATATTATTTTCAATCACTTTCTGCTACAGTCCGTTTCTGATGTATATAATACTTTAATATTTATAACTAAAATTTACCTCAAGATATACTTTTTTCCTATTAGGAACATGTTTCGAGAGTTCCTGTACTCTCATCTTCAGCCTTCGCCATCTTGTTTCTGGTGAAGTATTTTTTTGTGTGTTGGCTTCTGGATGTTATTAAGGTAGTTGTTGGTCTTTGGTCTTTTAAAGTTGCATTATTGTGTGTGGTTGTGGTATCTGTTTTTGTATTTTGTGTATTTTCGATGTTGAGTGCTTTGAATATTGTGTCATGTTTTGTATTGATTTGTATTTGTTCTGGTATTAGTTTGTTTTGTGTTTTATGTTTGTAAATCTGTAAATTTTCCCAAATGTTCATTATGGTGCCTTTGTGTGGTATATGTTTTTATTAGTGTTACATTGGTTATGTCTGGGATTCATGTCCTGTGTTTATTGCATGTGTGGCTAAATTGGATTTATATATATTTGGTTTTTTGTATGCATTTAGGTGTTCAAAATAACGTTTTTTCAGCTGTTTTTTTGTTTGTCCTATATAACATTTATTGCAATCTTGGCATTCAATTTTTTTATATACCGTTGGTTGTTGTATTATCTTTGTTGTGTGAGCTATTTAGATTTTGTAATTTATTTTTTATTAGTTTTGTATGCTATTTTTATATCTGTGTTTTTAAAATAGTTTTGTTAGTTTTGTCATTTTATTATTTATATATGTGAACGTGGCCCATTTTTTGTGTTGTTATTATTTATGTGTTGTTCAGTTTGATTAATTCTTAATTGTTCAGTTTTTAATTTGTATTTGATTTTATTTTCTATTTTGATCATAGTATTTTTATTGTATCCATTTGCATAACCAATTTGGGTATATTATATTTCTTTCTTTGTCAGTTCTTGTTTGTTTAGGGGTATTTTGTACATTCTGTTAAATAACAATAAAATGCTGCCAGTTTATGTTGTGGTGGGTGGTCAGAATGGTTAGGTATAATGATGTTAGTGGAAGTTGGTTTTCTATATATTGCATATTGTATGTGTTTTGTTGTATCTTGTGATGGTTATGTCTAAATAGTTGATTTTGTTATGTTTTTCTTTTTCTTCTGTGAATTGTATTTTTGGGATGTATGTTATTGATTTGTTTCAGTATGTTCTCTGCATTTGTGTTTTTGTTATTTGATACATATAGTCCATCATCTACATATCTTATCCATATGCCATCTGGGTCATGTGTTTTTATGATATTTTGTATTTTGGTGTCTATGTGTTGTAGGAATATTTCTGCTATATGCTTGATAATGGTGATCCCATTACTAAACCTTCTTTCTGTTGATAAATTTTGCTATTAAATTCAAAGTAATTTTGTTTTAGTATTAGTTGGAGACTATTTTTTATTTTCGGTTATATATTGTTTGTTTCATTTTGTTCTATAAGTTTGTTTATTATTATGTCAATTGTTTCTTCTACTGGGATATTAGTGTACTGTTTGTTATGTCATATGATGTGAAAAATGTATTTTCATTTATATTTATTATTTTTAGTTTGTCTATTAATTCGTATGTGTTTTTTATGTTATGATGGTTATTTTGTTAGATGGTTACTTTTTAGTTTTTTTTCTATTATTTTGCTATTTTTTATGTAGCAGCTTTTTTGAAATTGATTAATGGACGTATTGGGTTGTTTATTTGTGTATTTTTATTAGGCTGTTTCATTTTAGTTGGTTCTGGGTTATTGTTTATACATATGTCTATGTTTTTATTGTTGAAAATGTTTTTATTTGTTTTTATTAGTTTTATTGTTTGTTTAAGATAGTTTTCTGTTGGATTTTATCTAGTTGTACGCATTTATTATTGTTGATGAAGTCTTCGGTTTTTTTTTATGTAGTCTGCTTTATCAATGATTACTGTTGCTTGACTTTTGTCTGCTTTAGTTATTATTAAATTATTGTTCTTTACTTTATTTTTAATTCTTTTATTGTTTTATTGTTTTTCTTTGTTTATCTTTGTTTTTCATTTCGCTAGTGATTATTTTTTTAATTATATATGTTGCTTCTGTTCTTTTTTCTTCTTGTATATTGTCTTTTATTAGGTTAATGGAAAAATTCTGTTTCTACTATTAAATTTTCTAGATTTTTGTTTGCATTTTGTGTTATGTTAGTTTTTGACATATTGTTTAAAATATTCTGTTTCTTTTTTGTTAAATTCTGTATTGCTAAGGTTAATGGTTCGAGGGTAAAATGTGTGTTTATTTTTGTTTTTTTGTTCTTGATTTTGTTTTGTTGTTTTAATGTGTTAAGTTTTTTTGTTGATTGTATAGACTTTTTGTTTTTTTCAAATCTTATTTTATTTTCTATGTTATTGTATTTATTATTCAAGTGATTGGATGTTAATAAACTTGTTAGCTCTAAGTGTAGTTTGTATATGTCTAGTGTTATGCTATTTTTCTTACTGTATAATTGATTAATTTCGTTTTGTATCCATAGCCTTTGTGCTTGTTTTATAGATTTTTGTGCAGTCATATTTTTGTTGTTTGTGTTTATGTTGATGTATTTAGGTGTTAATTTATGGTTTTGGCATTGTCTATTGAAGTATATGTTCATGTTTGTGTTCATTAGTTGTTTTTTGTCGCGTTTGAAATTTGGTTAACAATTTGGTAACGTGGTTATATGGGAATTGTGGTTATGTTGTTTGTGTACATGTTGATGTATATTTATGTGAGAGATGATTTGTTATCCGTTATATTGGTAGTTGATTTCACTTAATTTGATATTCACTTCACTATTTTTTTCACTATTCTCTTTTGTTTTGCATTTGTTTTATAACCTCACTTTTCGTTTTTTCACTGTAGGCTTATTTACCTTGTATGGTTATTTATTTCAATCACTTTCTGCTACAGTCCGTTTCTTGATGTATATAATACTTTAATATTTTATAACTAAAATTTACCTCAAGATATACTTTTTTCCTATTAGGAACATGTTTCGAGAGTTCCTGTACTCTCATCTTCAGCCTTCGCCATCTTGTTTCTGGTGAAGTATTTTTTGTGTGTTGGCTTCTGGATGTTATTAAGGTAGTTTGTTGGTCTTTTGGTCTTTTAAAGTTGCATTATTGTGTGTGGTTGTGGTATCTGTTTTTTGTATTTTGTGTATTTTCGATGTTGAGTGCTTTGAATATTGTGTCATGTTTTGTATTGATTTGTATTTGTTCTGGTATTAGTTTGTTTTGTGTTTTATGTTTTGTAAATCTGTAAATTTTCCCTAATGTTCATTATGGTGCCTTTGTGTGGTATATGTTTTATTAGTGTTACATTGGTTATGTCTGGGAATTCATTCCTGTGTTTATTGCATGTGTGGCTAAATTGGATTTATATATATTTGGTTTTTTGTATGCATTTAGGTGTTCAAAATAACGTTTTTTCAGCTGTTTTTTTGTTTGTCCTATATAACATTTATTGCAATCTTGGCATTCAATTTTGTATATACCGTTGGTTGTTGTATTATCTTTGTTGTGTGAGCTATTTAGATTTTGTAATTTATTTTTATTAGTTTTGTATGCTATTTTTATATCTGTGTTTTTAAATAGTTTTGTTAGTTTTGTCATTTTATTATTTATATATGTGAACGTGGCCCATTTTTTGTTGTTGTTATTATTTATGTGTTGTTCAGTTTGATTAATTCTTAATTGTTCAGTTTTTAATTTGTATTTGATTTTATTTTCTATTTTGATCATAGTATTTTTATTGTATCCATTTGCATAACCAATTTGGTATATTATATTTCTTTCTTTGTCAGTTTCTTGTTTGTTTAGGGGTATTTTGTACATTCTGTTAAATAACGAATAAAATGCTGCCATTTTATGTTGTGGTGGGTGGTCAGAATGGTTAGGTATAATGATGTTAGCGGAAGTTGGTTTTCTATATATTGCATATTGTATGTGTTTGTTGTATCTTGTGATGGTTATGTCTAAATAGTTGATTTTGTTATGTTTTTCTTTTTCTTCTGTGAATTGTATTTTGGGATGTATGTTATTGATTTGTTTCAGTATGTTCTCTGCATTTGTGTTTTTGTTATTTGATACATATAGTCCATCATCTACATATCTTATCCATATGCCATCTGGGTCATGTGTTTTTATGATATTTTGTATTTTGGTGTCTATGTGTTGTAGGAATATTTCTGCTATTATGCTTGATAATGGTGATCCCATTGCTAAACCTTCTTTCTGTTGATAAATTTTGCTATTAAATTCAAAGTAATTTTGTTTTAGTATTAGTTGGAGACTATTTTTTATTTCGGTTATATATTGTTTGTTTTCATTTTTTTCTATAAGTTTGTTTATTATTATGTCAATTGTTTCTTCTACTGGGATATTAGTGTACATGTTTGTTATGTCATATGATGTGAAAAATGTATTTTCATTTATATTTATTATTTTTAGTTTGTCTATAAATTCGTATGTGTTTTTTATGTTATGATGGTTATTTGTTAGATGGTACTTTTTAGTTTTTTTTGCTATGATTTTTGCTATTTTGTATGTAGGAGCTTTTTTGAAATTGATTAATGGACGTATTGGGTTGTTTAATTTGTGTATTTTTATTAGGCTGTTCATTTTAGGTGGTTCTGGATTATTGTTTATACATATGTCTATGTTTTTATTGTTGAAAATGTTTTTATTTGTTTTTATTAGTTTTATTGTTTGTTTAAGATAGTTTTCTGTTGGATTTTTATCTAGTTGTACGCATTTATTATTGTTGATGAAGTCTTCGGTTTTTTTGATGTAGTCTGCTTTATCAATGATTACTGTTGCTTGACTTTTGTCTGCTTTAGTTATTATTAAATTATTGTTCTTTACTTTATTTTTAATTTCTTTTATTGTTTTATTGTTTTTCTTTTGTTTATCTTTGTTTTTCATTTCGCTAGTGATTATTTTTTTAATTATATATGTTGCTTCTGTTCTTTTTTCTTCTTGTATATTGTCTTTTATTAGGTTAATGGAAAAATTCTGTTTCTACTATTAAATTTTCTAGATTTTTGTTTGCATTTTGTGTTATGTTAGTTTTTGACATATTGTTTAAATATTCTGTTTCTTTTTTGTTAAATTCTGTATTGCTAAGGTTAATGGTTCGAGGGTAAAATGTGTGTTTATTTTTGTTTTTTTGTTCTTGATTTTTGTTTTGTTGTTTTAATGTGTTAAGTTTTTTGTTGATTGTATAGACTTTTTGTTTTTTTCAAATCTTATTTTATTTTCTATGTTATTGTATTTATTATTCCAAGTGATTGGATGTAATAAACTTGTTAGCTCTAAGTGTAGTTTGTATATGTCTAGTGTTATGCTATTTTTCTTACTGTATAATTGATTAATTTCGTTTTGTATCCATAGCCTTTGTGCTTGTTTTATAGTTTTTTGTGCAGTCATATTTTTGTTGTTTGTGTTTATGTTGATGTATTTAGGTGTTAATTTATGGTTTTGGCATTGTCTATTGAAGTATATGTTCATGTTTGTGTTCATTAGTTGTTTTTTTCGCGTTTGAAATTTGGTTAACAATTTGGTAACGTGGTTATATGGAATTGTGGTTATGTTGTTTGTGTACATGTTGATGTATATTTATGTGAGAGATGATTTGTTATCCGTTATTTGGTAGTTGATTTCACTTAATTTGATATTCACTTCACTATTTTTTTCACTATTCTCTTTTGTTTTGCATTTGTTTTATAACCTCACTTTTCGTTTTTTCACTGTAGGCTTATTTACCTTGTATGGTTATATTATTTCAATCACTTTCTGCTACAGTCCGTTTCTTGATGTATATAATACTTTAATATTTATAACTAAAATTTACCTCAAGATATACTTTTTTCCTATTAGGAACATGTTTCGAGAGTTCCTGTACTCTCATCTTCAGCCTTCGCCATCTTGTTTCTGGTGAAGTATTTTTTGTGTGTTGGCTTCTGGATGTTATTAAGGTAGTTTGTTGGTCTTTGGTCTTTTAAAGTTGCATTATTGTGTGTGGTTGTGGTATCTGTTTTTGTATTTTGTGTATTTTCGATGTTGAGTGCTTTGAATATTGTGTCATGTTTTGTATTGATTTGTATTTGTTCTGGTATTAGTTTGTTTTGTGTTTTATGTTTGTAAATCTGTAAATTTTCCCTAATGTTCATTATGGTGCCTTTGTGTGGTATATGTTTTATTAGTGTTACATTGGTTATGTCTGGGAATTCATTCCTGTGTTTATTGCATGTGTGGCTAAATTGGATTTATATATATTTGGTTTTTTGTATGCATTTAGGTGTTCAAAATAACGTTTTTTCAGCTGTTTTTTTGTTTGTCCTATATAACATTTATTGCAATCTTGGCATTCAATTTTGTATATACCGTTGGTTGTTGTATTATCTTTGTTGTGTGAGCTATTTAGATTTTGTAATTTATTTTTATTAGTTTTGTATGCTATTTTTATATCTGTGTTTTTAAATAGTTTTGTTAGTTTTGTCATTTTATTATTTATATATGTGAACGTGGCCCATTTTTTGTTGTTGTTATTATTTATGTGTTGTTCAGTTTGATTAATTCTTAATTGTTCAGTTTTTAATTTGTATTTGATTTTATTTTCTATTTTGATCATAGTATTTTTATTGTATCCATTTGCATAACCAATTTGGTATATTATATTTCTTTCTTTGTCAGTTTCTTGTTTGTTTAGGGGTATTTTGTACATTCTGTTAAATAACGAATAAAATGCTGCCATTTTATGTTGTGGTGGGTGGTCAGAATGGTTAGGTATAATGATGTTAGCGGAAGTTGGTTTTCTATATATTGCATATTGTATGTGTTTGTTGTATCTTGTGATGGTTATGTCTAAATAGTTGATTTTGTTATGTTTTTCTTTTTCTTCTGTGAATTGTATTTTGGGATGTATGTTATTGATTTGTTTCAGTATGTTCTCTGCATTTGTGTTTTTGTTATTTGATACATATAGTCCATCATCTACATATCTTATCCATATGCCATCTGGGTCATGTGTTTTTTATGATATTTTGTATTTTGGTGTCTATGTGTTGTAGGAATATTTCTGCTATTATGCTTGATAATGGTGATCCCATTGCTAAACCTTCTTTCTGTTGATAAATTTTGCTATTAAATTCAAAGTAATTTTGTTTTAGTATTAGTTGGAGACTATTTTTTATTTCGGTTATATATTGTTTGTTTTCATTTTTTTCTATAAGTTTGTTTATTATTATGTCAATTGTTTCTTCTACTGGGATATTAGTGTACATGTTTGTTATGTCATATGATGTGAAAAATGTATTTTCATTTATATTTATTATTTTTAGTTTGTCTATAAATTCGTATGTGTTTTTTATGTTATGATGGTTATTTGTTAGATGGTACTTTTTAGTTTTTTTTGCTATGATTTTTGCTATTTTGTATGTAGGAGCTTTTTTGAAATTGATTAATGGACGTATTGGGTTGTTTAATTTGTGTATTTTTATTAGGCTGTTCATTTTAGGTGGTTCTGGATTATTGTTTATACATATGTCTATGTTTTTATTGTTGAAAATGTTTTTATTTGTTTTTATTAGTTTTATTGTTTGTTTAAGATAGTTTTCTGTTGGATTTTTATCTAGTTGTACGCATTTATTATTGTTGATGAAGTCTTCGGTTTTTTTGATGTAGTCTGCTTTATCAATGATTACTGTTGCTTGACTTTTGTCTGCTTTAGTTATTATTAAATTATTGTTCTTTACTTTATTTTTAATTTCTTTTATTGTTTTATTGTTTTTCTTTTGTTTATCTTTGTTTTTCATTTCGCTAGTGATTATTTTTTTAATTATATATGTTGCTTCTGTTCTTTTTTCTTCTTGTATATTGTCTTTTATTAGGTTAATGGAAAAATTCTGTTTCTACTATTAAATTTTCTAGATTTTTGTTTGCATTTTGTGTTATGTTAGTTTTTGACATATTGTTTAAATATTCTGTTTCTTTTTTGTTAAATTCTGTATTGCTAAGGTTAATGGTTCGAGAGTAAAATGTGTGCTTATTTTTTTTTTTGTTCTTGATTTTTGTTTTGTTGTTTTAATGTGTTAAGTTTTTTGTTGATTGTATAAGACTTTTTTTTTTTTTCAAATCTTATTTTATTTTCTATGTTATTGTATTTATTATTCCAAGTGATTGGATGTAATAAACTTGTTAGCTCTAAGTGTAGTTTGTATATGTCTAGTGTTATGCTATTTTTCTTACTGTATAATTGATTAATTTCGTTTTGTATCCATAGCCTTTGTGCTTGTTTTATAGTTTGTTGTGCAGTCATATTTTTGTTGTTTGTGTTTATGTTGATGTATTTAGGTGTTAATTTATGTTTTTGGCATTGTTTATTGAAGTATATGTTCATGTTTGTGTTCATTAGTTGTTTTTTTTCGTGTTTGAAATTTGTTTAACAATTTGGTAACGCGGTTATATGGAATTGTGGTTATGTTGTTTGTGTACATGTTAATGTATATTTATGTGAGAGATGATTTGTTATCCGTTATTTGGTAGTTGATTTCACTTAATTTGATATTCACTTCACTATTTTTTTCACTATTCACTTTTGTTTTTGCATTTGTTTTATAACCTCACTTTTCGTTTTTTCACTGTAGGCTTATTTACCTTGTATGGTTATATTATTTCAATCACTTTCTGCTACAGTCCGTTTCTTGATGTATATAATACTTTAATATTTATAACTAAAATTTACCTCAAGATATACTTTTTTCCTATTAGGAACATGTTTCGAGAGTTCCTGTACTCTCATCTTCAGCCTTCGCCATCTTGTTTCTGGTGAAGTATTTTTTGTGTGTTGGCTTCTGGATGTTATTAAGGTAGTTTGTTGGTCTTTGGTCTTTTAAAGTTGCATTATTGTGTGTGGTTGTGGTATCTGTTTTTGTATTTTGTGTATTTTCGATGTTGAGTGCTTTGAATATTGTGTCATGTTTTGTATTGATTTGTATTTGTTCTGGTATTAGTTTGTTTTGTGTTTTATGTTTGTAAATCTGTAAATTTTCCCAAATGTTCATTATGGTGCCTTTGTGTGGTATATGTTTTATTAGTGTTACATTGGTTATGTCTGGGAATTCATGTCCTGTGTTTATTGCATGTGTGGCTAAATTGGATTTATATATATTTGGTTTTTTGTATGCATTTAGGTGTTCAAAATAACGTTTTTTCAGCTGTTTTTTTGTTTGTCCTATATAACATTTATTGCAATCTTGGCATTCAATTTTGTATATACCGTTGGTTGTTGTATTATCTTTGTTGTGTGAGCTATTTAGATTTTGTAATTTATTTTTATTAGTTTTGTATGCTATTTTTATATCTGTGTTTTAAATAGTTTTGTTAGTTTTGTCATTTTATTATTTATATATGTGAACGTGGCCCATTTTTTGTTGTTGTTATTATTTATGTGTTGTTCAGTTTGATTAATTCTTAATTGTTCAGTTTTTAATTTGTATTTGATTTTATTTTCTATTTTGATCATAGTATTTTTATTGTATCCATTTGCATAACCAATTTGGTATATTATATTTCTTTCTTTGTCAGTTTCTTGTTTGTTTAGGGGTATTTTGTACATTCTGTTAAATAACGAATAAAATGCTGCCATTTTATGTTGTGGTGGGTGGTCAGAATGGTTAGGTATAATGATGTTAGTGGAAGTTGGTTTTCTATATATTGCATATTGTATGTGTTTGTTGTATCTTGTGATGGTTATGTCTAAATAGTTGATTTTGTTATGTTTTTCTTTTTCTTCTGTGAATTGTATTTTGGGATGTATGTTATTGATTTGTTTCAGTATGTTCTCTGCATTTGTGTTTTTGTTATTTGATACATATAGTCCATCATCTACATATCTTATCCATATGCCATCTGGGTCATGTGTTTTTATGATATTTTGTATTTTGGTGTCTATGTGTTGTAGGAATATTTCTGCTATTATGCTTGATAATGGTGATCCCATTGCTAAACCTTCTTTCTGTTGATAAATTTTGCTATTAAATTCAAAGTAATTTTGTTTTAGTATTAGTTGGAGACTATTTTTTATTTCGGTTATATATTGTTTGTTTTCATTTTGTTCTATAAGTTTGTTTATTATTATGTCAATTGTTTCTTCTACTGGGATATTAGTGTACATGTTTGTTATGTCATATGATGTGAAAAATGTATTTTCATTTATATTTATTATTTTTAGTTTGTCTATTAATTCGTATGTGTTTTTTATGTTATGATGGTTATTTGTTAGATGGTACTTTTTAGTTTTTTTTGCTATGATTTTTGCTATTTTGTATGTAGGAGCTTTTTTGAAATTGATTAATGGACGTATTGGGTTGTTTAATTTGTGTATTTTTATTAGGCTGTTCATTTTAGGTGGTTCTGGATTATTGTTTATACATATGTCTATGTTTTTATTGTTGAAAATGTTTTTATTTGTTTTTATTAGTTTTATTGTTTGTTTAAGATAGTTTTCTGTTGGATTTTTATCTAGTTGTACGCATTTATTATTGTTGATGAAGTCTTCGGTTTTTTTGATGTAGTCTGCTTTATCAATGATTACTGTTGCTTGACTTTTGTCTGCTTTAGTTATTATTAAATTATTGTTCTTTACTTTATTTTTAATTTCTTTTATTGTTTTATTGTTTTTCTTTTGTTTATCTTTGTTTTTCATTTCGCTAGTGATTATTTTTTTAATTATATATGTTGCTTCTGTTCTTTTTTCTTCTTGTATATTGTCTTTTATTAGGTTAATGGAAAAATTCTGTTTCTACTATTAAATTTTCTAGATTTTTCTTTGCATTTTGTGTTATGTTAGTTTTTGACATATTGTTTAAATATTCTGTTTCTTTTTTGTTAAATTCTGTATTGCTAAGGTTAATGGTTCGAGAGTAAAATGTGTGCTTATTTTTTTTTTTGTTCTTGATTTTTGTTTTGTTGTTTTAATGTGTTAAGTTTTTTGTTGATTGTATAAGACTTTTTGTTTTTTTCAAATCTTATTTTATTTTCTATGTTATTGTATTTATTATTCCAAGTGATTGGATGTAATAAACTTGTTAGCTCTAAGTGTAGTTTGTATATGTCTAGTGTTATGCTATTTTTCTTACTGTATAATTGATTAATTTCGTTTTGTATCCATAGCCTTTGTGCTTGTTTTATAGTTTGTTGTGCAGTCATATTTTTGTTGTTTGTGTTTATGTTGATGTATTTAGGTGTTAATTTATGTTTTTGGCATTGTCTATTGAAGTATATGTTCATGTTTGTGTTCATTAGTTGTTTTTTTCGTGTTTGAAATTTGTTTAACAATTTGGTAACGCGGTTATATGGAATTGTGGTTATGTTGTTTGTGTACATGTTAATGTATATTTATGTGAGAGATGATTTGTTATCCGTTATTTGGTAGTTGATTTCACTTAATTTGATATTCACTTCACTATTTTTTTCACTATTCACTTTTGTTTTTGCATTTGTTTTATAACCTCACTTTTCGTTTTTTCACTGTAGGCTTATTTACCTTGTATGGTTATATTATTTCAATCACTTTCTGCTACAGTCCGTTTCTTGATGTATATAATACTTTAATATTTATAACTAAAATTTACCTCAAGATATACTTTTTTCCTATTAGGAACATGTTTCGAGAGTTCCTGTACTCTCATCTTCAGCCTTCGCCATCTTGTTTCTGGTGAAGTATTTTTTGTGTGTTGGCTTCTGGATGTTATTAAGGTAGTTTGTTGGTCTTTGGTCTTTTAAAGTTGCATTATTGTGTGTGGTTGTGGTATCTGTTTTTGTATTTTGTGTATTTTCGATGTTGAGTGCTTTGAATATTGTGTCATGTTTTGTATTGATTTGTATTTGTTCTGGTATTAGTTTGTTTTGTGTTTTATGTTTGTAAATCTGTAAATTTTCCCAAATGTTCATTATGGTGCCTTTGTGTGGTATATGTTTTATTAGTGTTACATTGGTTATGTCTGGGAATTCATGTCCTGTGTTTATTGCATGTGTGGCTAAATTGGATTTATATATATTTGGTTTTTTGTATGCATTTAGGTGTTCAAAATAACGTTTTTTCAGCTGTTTTTTTGTTTGTCCTATATAACATTTATTGCAATCTTGGCATTCAATTTTTTTATATACCGTTGGTTGTTGTATTATCTTTGTTGTGTGAGCTATTTAGATTTTGTAATTTATTTTTATTAGTTTTGTATGCTATTTTTATATCTGTGTTTTTAAATAGTTTTGTTAGTTTTGTCATTTTATTATTTATATATGTGAACGTGGCCCATTTTTTGTTGTTGTTATTATTTATGTGTTGTTCAGTTTGATTAATTCTTAATTGTTCAGTTTTTAATTTGTATTTGATTTTATTTTCTATTTTGATCATAGTATTTTTATTGTATCCATTTGCATAACCAATTTGGTATATTATATTTCTTTCTTTGTCAGTTTCTTGTTTGTTTAGGGGTATTTTGTACATTCTGTTAAATAACGAATAAAATGCTGCCAGTTTATGTTGTGGTGGGTGGTCAGAATGGTTAGGTATAATGATGTTAGTGGAAGTTGGTTTTCTATATATTGCATATTGTATGTGTTTGTTGTATCTTGTGATGGTTATGTCTAAATAGTTGATTTTGTTATGTTTTTCTTTTTCTTCTGTGAATTGTATTTTGGGATGTATGTTATTGATTTGTTTCAGTATGTTCTCTGCATTTGTGTTTTTGTTATTTGATACATATAGTCCATCATCTACATATCTTATCCATATGCCATCTGGGTCATGTGTTTTTATGATATTTTGTATTTTGGTGTCTATGTGTTGTAGGAATATTTCTGCTATTATGCTTGATAATGGTGATCCCATTACTAAACCTTCTTTCTGTTGATAAATTTTGCTATTAAATTCAAAGTAATTTTGTTTTAGTATTAGTTGGAGACTATTTTTTATTTCGGTTATATATTGTTTGTTTTCATTTTGTTCTATAAGTTTGTTTATTATTATGTCAATTGTTTCTTCTACTGGGATATTAGTGTACATGTTTGTTATGTCATATGATGTGAAAAATGTATTTTCATTTATATTTATTATTTTTAGTTTGTCTATTAATTCGTATGTGTTTTTTATGTTATGATGGTTATTTGTTAGATGGTTACTTTTTAGTTTTTTTCTATTATTTTTGCTATTTTTATGTAGCAGCTTTTTTGAAATTGATTAATGGACGTATTGGGTTGTTTAATTTGTGTATTTTTATTAGGCTGTTCATTTTAGTTGGTTCTGGGTTATTGTTTATACATATGTCTATGTTTTTATTGTTGAAAATGTTTTTATTTGTTTTTATTAGTTTTATTGTTTGTTTAAGATAGTTTTCTGTTGGATTTTTATCTAGTTGTACGCATTTATTATTGTTGATGAAGTCTTCGGTTTTTTTTTATGTAGTCTGCTTTATCAATGATTACTGTTGCTTGACTTTTGTCTGCTTTAGTTATTATTAAATTATTGTTCTTTACTTTATTTTTAATTTCTTTTATTGTTTTATTGTTTTTCTTTTGTTTATCTTTGTTTTTCATTTCGCTAGTGATTATTTTTTTAATTATATATGTTGCTTCTGTTCTTTTTTCTTCTTGTATATTGTCTTTTATTAGGTTAATGGAAAAATTCTGTTTCTACTATTAAATTTTCTAGATTTTTGTTTGCATTTTGTGTTATGTTAGTTTTTGACATATTGTTTAAATATTCTGTTTCTTTTTTGTTAAATTCTGTATTGCTAAGGTTAATGGTTCGAGGGTAAAATGTGTGTTTATTTTTGTTTTTTTGTTCTTGATTTTTGTTTTGTTGTTTTAATGTGTTAAGTTTTTTGTTGATTGTATAGACTTTTTGTTTTTTTCAAATCTTATTTTATTTTCTATGTTATTGTATTTATTATTCCAAGTGATTGGATGTAATAAACTTGTTAGCTCTAAGTGTAGTTTGTATATGTCTAGTGTTATGCTATTTTTCTTACTGTATAATTGATTAATTTCGTTTTGTATCCATAGCCTTTGTGCTTGTTTTATAGTTTTTTGTGCAGTCATATTTTTGTTGTTTGTGTTTATGTTGATGTATTTAGGTGTTAATTTATGGTTTTGGCATTGTCTATTGAAGTATATGTTCATGTTTGTGTTCATTAGTTGTTTTTTTCGCGTTTGAAATTTGGTTAACAATTTGGTAACGTGGTTATATGGAATTGTGGTTATGTTGTTTGTGTACATGTTGATGTATATTTATGTGAGAGATGATTTGTTATCCGTTATTTGGTAGTTGATTTCACTTAATTTGATATTCACTTCACTATTTTTTTCACTATTCACTTTTGTTTTGCATTTGTTTTATAACCTCACTTTTCGTTTTTTCACTGTAGGCTTATTTACCTTGTATGGTTATATTATTTCAATCACTTTCTGCTACAGTCCGTTTCTTGATGTATATAATACTTTAATATTTATAACTAAAATTTACCTCAAGATATACTTTTTTCCTATTAGGAACATGTTTCGAGAGTTCCTGTACTCTCATCTTCAGCCTTCGCCATCTTGTTTCTGGTGAAGTATTTTTTGTGTGTTGGCTTATGGATGTTATTAAGGTAGTTTGTTGGTCTTTGGTCTTTTAAAGTTGCATTATTGTGTGTGGTTGTGGTATCTGTTTTTGTATTTTGTGTATTTTCGATGTTGAGTGCTTTGAATATTGTGTCATGTTTTGTATTGATTTGTATTTGTTCTGGTATTAGTTTGTTTTGTGTTTTATGTTTGTAAATCTGTAAATTTTCCCTAATGTTCATTATGGTGCCTTTGTGTGGTATATGTTTTATTAGTGTTACATTGGTTATGTCTGGGAATTCATGTCCTGTGTTTATTGCATGTGTGGCTAAATTGGATTTATATATATTTGGTTTTTTGTATGCATTTAGGTGTTCAAAATAACGTTTTTTCAGCTGTTTTTTTGTTTGTCCTATATAACATTTATTGCAATCTTGGCATTCAATTTTGTATATACCGTTGGTTGTTGTATTATCTTTGTTGTGTGAGCTATTTAGATTTTGTAATTTATTTTTATTAGTTTTGTATGCTATTTTTATATCTGTGTTTTTAAATAGTTTTGTTAGTTTTGTCATTTTATTATTTATATATGTGAACGTGGCCCATTTTTTGTTGTTGTTATTATTTATGTGTTGTTCAGTTTGATTAATTCTTAATTGTTCAGTTTTTAATTTGTATTTGATTTTATTTTCTATTTTGATCATAGTATTTTTATTGTATCCATTTGCATAACCAATTTGGTATATTATATTTCTTTCTTTGTCAGTTTCTTGTTTGTTTAGGGGTATTTTGTACATTCTGTTAAATAACGAATAAAATGCTGCCATTTTATGTTGTGGTGGGTGGTCAGAATGGTTAGGTATAATGATGTTAGCGGAAGTTGGTTTTCTATATATTGCATATTGTATGTGTTTGTTGTATCTTGTGATGGTTATGTCTAAATAGTTGATTTTGTTATGTTTTTCTTTTTCTTCTGTGAATTGTATTTTGGGATGTATGTTATTGATTTGTTTCAGTATGTTCTCTGCATTTGTGTTTTTGTTATTTGATACATATAGTCCATCATCTACATATCTTATCCATATGCCATCTGGGTCATGTGTTTTTATGATATTTTGTATTTTGGTGTCTATGTGTTGTAGGAATATTTCTGCTATTATGCTTGATAATGGTGATCCCATTGCTAAACCTTCTTTCTGTTGATAAATTTTGCTATTAAATTCAAAGTAATTTTGTTTTAGTATTAGTTGGAGACTATTTTTTATTTCGGTTATATATTGTTTGTTTTCATTTTTTTCTATAAGTTTGTTTATTATTATGTCAATTGTTTCTTCTACTGGGATATTAGTGTACATGTTTGTTATGTCATATGATGTGAAAAATGTATTTTCATTTATATTTATTATTTTTAGTTTGTCTATTAATTCGTATGTGTTTTTTATGTTATGATGGTTATTTGTTAGATGGTACTTTTTAGTTTTTTTTGCTATGATTTTTGCTATTTTGTATGTAGGAGCTTTTTTGAAATTGATTAATGGACGTATTGGGTTGTTTAATTTGTGTATTTTTATTAGGCTGTTCATTTTAGGTGGTTCTGGATTATTGTTTATACATATGTCTATGTTTTTATTGTTGAAAATGTTTTTATTTGTTTTTATTAGTTTTATTGTTTGTTTAAGATAGTTTTCTGTTGGATTTTTATCTAGTTGTACGCATTTATTATTGTTGATGAAGTCTTCGGTTTTTTTGATGTAGTCTGCTTTATCAATGATTACTGTTGCTTGACTTTTGTCTGCTTTAGTTATTATTAAATTATTGTTCTTTACTTTATTTTTAATTTCTTTTATTGTTTTATTGTTTTTCTTTTGTTTATCTTTGTTTTTCATTTCGCTAGTGATTATTTTTTTAATTATATATGTTGCTTCTGTTCTTTTTTCTTCTTGTATATTGTCTTTTATTAGGTTAATGGAAAAATTCTGTTTCTACTATTAAATTTTCTAGATTTTTGTTTGCATTTTGTGTTATGTTAGTTTTTGACATATTGTTTAAATATTCTGTTTCTTTTTTGTTAAATTCTGTATTGCTAAGGTTAATGGTTCGAGAGTAAAATGTGTGCTTATTTTTTTTTTTGTTCTTGATTTTTGTTTTGTTGTTTTAATGTGTTAAGTTTTTTGTTGATTGTATAAGACTTTTTTTTTTTCAAATCTTATTTTATTTTC
Source organism: Magicicada septendecula (assembly GCA_034769895.1). NCBI lineage: Eukaryota > Metazoa > Arthropoda > Insecta > Hemiptera > Cicadidae > Magicicada > Magicicada septendecula. The sequence continues at coordinate 266,705 of JAWRYS010001198.1, read as the reverse complement.
TATGTTATTGTATTTATTATTCCAAGTGATTGGATGTAATAAACTTGTTAGCTCTAAGTGTAGTTTGTATATGTCTAGTGTTATGCTATTTTTCTTACTGTATAATTGATTAATTTCGTTTTGTATCCATAGCCTTTGTGCTTGTTTTATAGTTTGTTGTGCAGTCATATTTTTGTTGTTTGTGTTTATGTTGATGTATTTAGGTGTTAATTTATGTTTTTGGCATTGTTTATTGAAGTATATGTTCATGTTTGTGTTCATTAGTTGTTTTTTTCGTGTTTGAAATTTGTTTAACAATTTGGTAACGCGGTTATATGGAATTGTGGTTATGTTGTTTGTGTACATGTTAATGTATATTTATGTGAGAGATGATTTGTTATCCGTTATTTGGTAGTTGATTTCACTTAATTTGATATTCACTTCACTATTTTTTTCACTATTCACTTTTGTTTTTGCATTTGTTTTATAACCTCACTTTTCGTTTTTTCACTGTAGGCTTATTTACCTTGTATGGTTATATTATTTCAATCACTTTCTGCTACAGTCCGTTTCTTGATGTATATAATACTTTAATATTTATAACTAAAATTTACCTCAAGATATACTTTTTTCCTATTAGGAACATGTTTCGAGAGTTCCTGTACTCTCATCTTCAGCCTTCGCCATCTTGTTTCTGGTGAAGTATTTTTTGTGTGTTGGCTTCTGGATGTTATTAAGGTAGTTTGTTGGTCTTTGGTCTTTTAAAGTTGCATTATTGTGTGTGGTTGTGGTATCTGTTTTTGTATTTTGTGTATTTTCGATGTTGAGTGCTTTGAATATTGTGTCATGTTTTGTATTGATTTGTATTTGTTCTGGTATTAGTTTGTTTTGTGTTTTATGTTTGTAAATCTGTAAATTTTCCCAAATGTTCATTATGGTGCCTTTGTGTGGTATATGTTTTATTAGTGTTACATTGGTTATGTCTGGGAATTCATGTCCTGTGTTTATTGCATGTGTGGCTAAATTGGATTTATATATATTTGGTTTTTTGTATGCATTTAGGTGTTCAAAATAACGTTTTTTCAGCTGTTTTTTTGTTTGTCCTATATAACATTTATTGCAATCTTGGCATTCAATTTTGTATATACCGTTGGTTGTTGTATTATCTTTGTTGTGTGAGCTATTTAGATTTTGTAATTTATTTTTATTAGTTTTGTATGCTATTTTTATATCTGTGTTTTAAATAGTTTTGTTAGTTTTGTCATTTTATTATTTATATATGTGAACGTGGCCCATTTTTTGTTGTTGTTATTATTTATGTGTTGTTCAGTTTGATTAATTCTTAATTGTTCAGTTTTTAATTTGTATTTGATTTTATTTTCTATTTTGATCATAGTATTTTTATTGTATCCATTTGCATAACCAATTTGGTATATTATATTTCTTTCTTTGTCAGTTTCTTGTTTGTTTAGGGGTATTTTGTACATTCTGTTAAATAACGAATAAAATGCTGCCATTTTATGTTGTGGTGGGTGGTCAGAATGGTTAGGTATAATGATGTTAGTGGAAGTTGGTTTTCTATATATTGCATATTGTATGTGTTTGTTGTATCTTGTGATGGTTATGTCTAAATAGTTGATTTTGTTATGTTTTTCTTTTTCTTCTGTGAATTGTATTTTGGGATGTATGTTATTGATTTGTTTCAGTATGTTCTCTGCATTTGTGTTTTTGTTATTTGATACATATAGTCCATCATCTACATATCTTATCCATATGCCATCTGGGTCATGTGTTTTTATGATATTTTGTATTTTGGTGTCTATGTGTTGTAGGAATATTTCTGCTATTATGCTTGATAATGGTGATCCCATTGCTAAACCTTCTTTCTGTTGATAAATTTTGCTATTAAATTCAAAGTAATTTTGTTTTAGTATTAGTTGGAGACTATTTTTTATTTCGGTTATATATTGTTTGTTTTCATTTTGTTCTATAAGTTTGTTTATTATTATGTCAATTGTTTCTTCTACTGGGATATTAGTGTACATGTTTGTTATGTCATATGATGTGAAAAATGTATTTTCATTTATATTTATTATTTTTAGTTTGTCTATTAATTCGTATGTGTTTTTTATGTTATGATGGTTATTTGTTAGATGGTACTTTTTAGTTTTTTTTGCTATGATTTTTGCTATTTTGTATGTAGGAGCTTTTTTGAAATTGATTAATGGACGTATTGGGTTGTTTAATTTGTGTATTTTTATTAGGCTGTTCATTTTAGGTGGTTCTGGATTATTGTTTATACATATGTCTATGTTTTTATTGTTGAAAATGTTTTTATTTGTTTTTATTAGTTTTATTGTTTGTTTAAGATAGTTTTCTGTTGGATTTTTATCTAGTTGTACGCATTTATTATTGTTGATGAAGTCTTCGGTTTTTTTGATGTAGTCTGCTTTATCAATGATTACTGTTGCTTGACTTTTGTCTGCTTTAGTTATTATTAAATTATTGTTCTTTACTTTATTTTTAATTTCTTTTATTGTTTTATTGTTTTTCTTTTGTTTATCTTTGTTTTTCATTTCGCTAGTGATTATTTTTTTAATTATATATGTTGCTTCTGTTCTTTTTTCTTCTTGTATATTGTCTTTTATTAGGTTAATGGAAAAATTCTGTTTCTACTATTAAATTTTCTAGATTTTTGTTTGCATTTTGTGTTATGTTAGTTTTTGACATATTGTTTAAATATTCTGTTTCTTTTTTGTTAAATTCTGTATTGCTAAGGTTAATGGTTCGAGAGTAAAATGTGTGCTTATTTTTTTTTTTGTTCTTGATTTTTGTTTTGTTGTTTTAATGTGTTAAGTTTTTTGTTGATTGTATAAGACTTTTTGTTTTTTTCAAATCTTATTTTATTTTCTATGTTATTGTATTTATTATTCCAAGTGATTGGATGTAATAAACTTGTTAGCTCTAAGTGTAGTTTGTATATGTCTAGTGTTATGCTATTTTTCTTACTGTATAATTGATTAATTTCGTTTTGTATCCATAGCCTTTGTGCTTGTTTTATAGTTTGTTGTGCAGTCATATTTTTGTTGTTTGTGTTTATGTTGATGTATTTAGGTGTTAATTTATGTTTTTGGCATTGTCTATTGAAGTATATGTTCATGTTTGTGTTCATTAGTTGTTTTTTTCGTGTTTGAAATTTGTTTAACAATTTGGTAACGCGGTTATATGGAATTGTGGTTATGTTGTTTGTGTACATGTTAATGTATATTTATGTGAGAGATGATTTGTTATCCGTTATTTGGTAGTTGATTTCACTTAATTTGATATTCACTTCACTATTTTTTTCACTATTCACTTTTGTTTTTGCATTTGTTTTATAACCTCACTTTTCGTTTTTTCACTGTAGGCTTATTTACCTTGTATGGTTATATTATTTCAATCACTTTCTGCTACAGTCCGTTTCTTGATGTATATAATACTTTAATATTTATAACTAAAATTTACCTCAAGATATACTTTTTTCCTATTAGGAACATGTTTCGAGAGTTCCTGTACTCTCATCTTCAGCCTTCGCCATCTTGTTTCTGGTGAAGTATTTTTTGTGTGTTGGCTTATGGATGTTATTAAGGTAGTTTGTTGGTCTTTGGTCTTTTAAAGTTGCATTATTGTGTGTGGTTGTGGTATCTGTTTTTGTATTTTGTGTATTTTCGATGTTGAGTGCTTTGAATATTGTGTCATGTTTTGTATTGATTTGTATTTGTTCTGGTATTAGTTTGTTTTGTGTTTTATGTTTGTAAATCTGTAAATTTTCCCTAATGTTCATTATGGTGCCTTTGTGTGGTATATGTTTTATTAGTGTTACATTGGTTATGTCTGGGAATTCATGTCCTGTGTTTATTGCATGTGTGGCTAAATTGGATTTATATATATTTGGTTTTTTGTATGCATTTAGGTGTTCAAAATAACGTTTTTTCAGCTGTTTTTTTGTTTGTCCTATATAACATTTATTGCAATCTTGGCATTCAATTTTTTTATATACCGTTGGTTGTTGTATTATCTTTGTTGTGTGAGCTATTTAGATTTTGTAATTTATTTTTATTAGTTTTGTATGCTATTTTTATATCTGTGTTTTTAAATAGTTTTGTTAGTTTTGTCATTTTATTATTTATATATGTGAACGTGGCCCATTTTTTGTTGTTGTTATTATTTATGTGTTGTTCAGTTTGATTAATTCTTAATTGTTCAGTTTTTAATTTGTATTTGATTTTATTTTCTATTTTGATCATAGTATTTTTATTGTATCCATTTGCATAACCAATTTGGTATATTATATTTCTTTCTTTGTCAGTTTCTTGTTTGTTTAGGGGTATTTTGTACATTCTGTTAAATAACGAATAAAATGCTGCCAGTTTATGTTGTGGTGGGTGGTCAGAATGGTTAGGTATAATGATGTTAGTGGAAGTTGGTTTTCTATATATTGCATATTGTATGTGTTTGTTGTATCTAGTGATGGTTATGTCTAAATAGTTGATTTTGTTATGTTTTTCTTTTTCTTCTGTGAATTGTATTTTGGGATGTATGTTATTGATTTGTTTCAGTATGTTCTCTGCATTTGTGTTTTTGTTATTTGATACATATAGTCCATCATCTACATATCTTATCCATATGCCATCTGGGTCATGTGTTTTTATGATATTTTGTATTTTGGTGTCTATGTGTTGTAGGAATATTTCTGCTATTATGCTTGATAATGGTGATCCCATTACTAAACCTTCTTTCTGTTGATAAATTTTGCTATTAAATTCAAAGTAATTTTGTTTTAGTATTAGTTGGAGACTATTTTTTATTTCGGTTATATATTGTTTGTTTTCATTTTGTTCTATAAGTTTGTTTATTATTATGTCAATTGTTTCTTCTACTGGGATATTAGTGTACATGTTTGTTATGTCATATGATGTGAAAAATGTATTTTCATTTATATTTATTATTTTTAGTTTGTCTATTAATTCGTATGTGTTTTTTATGTTATGATGGTTATTTGTTAGATGGTTACTTTTTAGTTTTTTTCTATTATTTTTGCTATTTTTATGTAGCAGCTTTTTTGAAATTGATTAATGGACGTATTGGGTTGTTTAATTTGTGTATTTTTATTAGGCTGTTCATTTTAGTTGGTTCTGGGTTATTGTTTATACATATGTCTATGTTTTTATTGTTGAAAATGTTTTTATTTGTTTTTATTAGTTTTATTGTTTGTTTAAGATAGTTTTCTGTTGGATTTTTATCTAGTTGTACGCATTTATTATTGTTGATGAAGTCTTCGGTTTTTTTTTATGTAGTCTGCTTTATCAATGATTACTGTTGCTTGACTTTTGTCTGCTTTAGTTATTATTAAATTATTGTTCTTTACTTTATTTTTAATTTCTTTTATTGTTTTATTGTTTTTCTTTTGTTTATCTTTGTTTTTCATTTCGCTAGTGATTATTTTTTTAATTATATATGTTGCTTCTGTTCTTTTTTCTTCTTGTATATTGTCTTTTATTAGGTTAATGGAAAAATTCTGTTTCTACTATTAAATTTTCTAGATTTTTGTTTGCATTTTGTGTTATGTTAGTTTTTGACATATTGTTTAAATATTCTGTTTCTTTTTTGTTAAATTCTGTATTGCTAAGGTTAATGGTTCGAGGGTAAAATGTGTGTTTATTTTTGTTTTTTTGTTCTTGATTTTTGTTTTGTTGTTTTAATGTGTTAAGTTTTTTGTTGATTGTATAGACTTTTTGTTTTTTTCAAATCTTATTTTATTTTCTATGTTATTGTATTTATTATTCCAAGTGATTGGATGTAATAAACTTGTTAGCTCTAAGTGTAGTTTGTATATGTCTAGTGTTATGCTATTTTTCTTACTGTATAATTGATTAATTTCGTTTTGTATCCATAGCCTTTGTGCTTGTTTTATAGTTTTTTGTGCAGTCATATTTTTGTTGTTTGTGTTTATGTTGATGTATTTAGGTGTTAATTTATGGTTTTGGCATTGTCTATTGAAGTATATGTTCATGTTTGTGTTCATTAGTTGTTTTTTTTGCGTTTGAAATTTGGTTAACAATTTGGTAACGTGGTTATATGGAATTGTGGTTATGTTGTTTGTGTACATGTTGATGTATATTTATGTGAGAGATGATTTGTTATCCGTTATTTGGTAGTTGATTTCACTTAATTTGATATTCACTTCACTATTTTTTTCACTATTCACTTTTGTTTTGCATTTGTTTTATAACCTCACTTTTCGTTTTTTCACTGTAGGCTTATTTACCTTGTATGGTTATATTATTTCAATCACTTTCTGCTACAGTCCGTTTCTTGATGTATATAATACTTTAATATTTATAACTAAAATTTACCTCAAGATATACTTTTTTCCTATTAGGAACATGTTTCGAGAGTTCCTGTACTCTCATCTTCAGCCTTCGCCATCTTGTTTCTGGTGAAGTATTTTTTTTTTGTTGGCTTCTGGATGTTATTAAGGTAGTTTGTTGGTCTTTGGTCTTTTAAAGTTGCATTATTGTGTGTGGTTGTGGTATCTGTTTTTGTATTTTGTGTATTTTCGATGTTGAGTGCTTTGAATATTGTGTCATGTTTTGTATTGATTTGTATTTGTTCTGGTATTAGTTTGTTTTGTGTTTTATGTTTGTAAATCTGTAAATTTTCCCTAATGTTCATTATGGTGCCTTTGTGTGGTATATGTTTTATTAGTGTTACATTGGTTATGTCTGGGAATTCATTCCTGTGTTTATTGCATGTGTGGCTAAATTGGATTTATATATATTTGGTTTTTTGTATGCATTTAGGTGTTCAAAATAACGTTTTTTCAGCTGTTTTTTTGTTTGTCCTATATAACATTTATTGCAATCTTGGCATTCAATTTTGTATATACCGTTGGTTGTTGTATTATCTTTGTTGTGTGAGCTATTTAGATTTTGTAATTTATTTTTATTAGTTTTGTATGCTATTTTTATATCTGTGTTTTTAAATAGTTTTGTTAGTTTTGTCATTTTATTATTTATATATGTGAACGTGGCCCATTTTTTGTTGTTGTTATTATTTATGTGTTGTTCAGTTTGATTAATTCTTAATTGTTCAGTTTTTAATTTGTATTTGATTTTATTTTCTATTTTGATCATAGTATTTTTATTGTATCCATTTGCATAACCAATTTGGTATATTATATTTCTTTCTTTGTCAGTTTCTTGTTTGTTTAGGGGTATTTTGTACATTCTGTTAAATAACGAATAAAATGCTGCCATTTTATGTTGTGGTGGGTGGTCAGAATGGTTAGGTATAATGATGTTAGTGGAAGTTGGTTTTCTATATATTGCATATTGTATGTGTTTGTTGTATCTTGTGATGGTTATGTCTAAATAGTTGATTTTGTTATGTTTTTCTTTTTCTTCTGTGAATTGTATTTTGGGATGTATGTTATTGATTTGTTTCAGTATGTTCTCTGCATTTGTGTTTTTGTTATTTGATACATATAGTCCATCATCTACATATCTTATCCATATGCCATCTGGGTCATGTGTTTTTATGATATTTTGTATTTTGGTGTCTATGTGTTGTAGGAATATTTCTGCTATTATGCTTGATAATGGTGATCCCATTGCTAAACCTTCTTTCTGTTGATAAATTTTGCTATTAAATTCAAAGTAATTTTGTTTTAGTATTAGTTGGAGACTATTTTTTATTTCGGTTATATATTGTTTGTTTTCATTTTTTTCTATAAGTTTGTTTATTATTATGTCAATTGTTTCTTCTACTGGGATATTAGTGTACATGTTTGTTATGTCATATGATGTGAAAAATGTATTTTCATTTATATTTATTATTTTTAGTTTGTCTATTAATTCGTATGTGTTTTTTATGTTATGATGGTTATTTGTTAGATGGTACTTTTTAGTTTTTTTTGCTATGATTTTTGCTATTTTGTATGTAGGAGCTTTTTTGAAATTGATTAATGGACGTATTGGGTTGTTTAATTTGTGTATTTTTATTAGGCTGTTCATTTTAGGTGGTTCTGGATTATTGTTTATACATATGTCTATGTTTTTATTGTTGAAAATGTTTTTATTTGTTTTTATTAGTTTTATTGTTTGTTTAAGATAGTTTTCTGTTGGATTTTTATCTAGTTGTACGCATTTATTATTGTTGATGAAGTCTTCGGTTTTTTTGATGTAGTCTGCTTTATCAATGATTACTGTTGCTTGACTTTTGTCTGCTTTAGTTATTATTAAATTATTGTTCTTTACTTTATTTTTAATTTCTTTTATTGTTTTATTGTTTTTCTTTTGTTTATCTTTGTTTTTCATTTCGCTAGTGATTATTTTTTTAATTATATATGTTGCTTCTGTTCTTTTTTCTTCTTGTATATTGTCTTTTATTAGGTTAATGGAAAAATTCTGTTTCTACTATTAAATTTTCTAGATTTTTGTTTGCATTTTGTGTTATGTTAGTTTTTGACATATTGTTTAAATATTCTGTTTCTTTTTTGTTAAATTCTGTATTGCTAAGGTTAATGGTTCGAGAGTAAAATGTGTGCTTATTTTTTTTTTTGTTCTTGATTTTTGTTTTGTTGTTTTAATGTGTTAAGTTTTTTGTTGATTGTATAAGACTTTTTGTTTTTTTCAAATCTTATTTTATTTTCTATGTTATTGTATTTATTATTCCAAGTGATTGGATGTAATAAACTTGTTAGCTCTAAGTGTAGTTTGTATATGTCTAGTGTTATGCTATTTTTCTTACTGTATAATTGATTAATTTCGTTTTGTATCCATAGCCTTTGTGCTTGTTTTATAGTTTGTTGTGCAGTCATATTTTTGTTGTTTGTGTTTATGTTGATGTATTTAGGTGTTAATTTATGTTTTTGGCATTGTCTATTGAAGTATATGTTCATGTTTGTGTTCATTAGTTGTTTTTTTCGTGTTTGAAATTTGTTTAACAATTTGGTAACGCGGTTATATGGAATTGTGGTTATGTTGTTTGTGTACATGTTAATGTATATTTATGTGAGAGATGATTTGTTATCCGTTATTTGGTAGTTGATTTCACTTAATTTGATATTCACTTCACTATTTTTTTCACTATTCACTTTTGTTTTTGCATTTGTTTTATAACCTCACTTTTCGTTTTTTCACTGTAGGCTTATTTACCTTGTATGGTTATATTATTTCAATCACTTTCTGCTACAGTCCGTTTCTTGATGTATATAATACTTTAATATTTATAACTAAAATTTACCTCAAGATATACTTTTTTCCTATTAGGAACATGTTTCGAGAGTTCCTGTACTCTCATCTTCAGCCTTCGCCATCTTGTTTCTGGTGAAGTATTTTTTGTGTGTTGGCTTCTGGATGTTATTAAGGTAGTTTGTTGGTCTTTGGTCTTTTAAAGTTGCATTATTGTGTGTGGTTGTGGTATCTGTTTTTGTATTTTGTGTATTTTCGATGTTGAGTGCTTTGAATATTGTGTCATGTTTTGTATTGATTTGTATTTGTTCTGGTATTAGTTTGTTTTGTGTTTTATGCTTGTAAATCTGTAAATTTTCCCAAATGTTCATTATGGTGCCTTTGTGTGGTATATGTTTTATTAGTGTTACATTGGTTATGTCTGGGAATTCATGTCCTGTGTTTATTGCATGTGTGGCTAAATTGGATTTATATATATTTGGTTTTTTGTATGCATTTAGGTTTTCAAAATAACGTTTTTTCAGCTGTTTTTTGTTTGTCCTATATAACATTTATTGCAATCTTGGCATTCAATTTTTTTATATACCGTTGGTTGTTGTATTATCTTTGTTGTGTGAGCTATTTAGATTTTGTAATTTATTTTTATTAGTTTTGTATGCTATTTTTATATCTGTGTTTTTAAATAGTTTTGTTAGTTTTGTCATTTTATTATTTATATATGTGAACGTGGCCCATTTTTTGTTGTTGTTATTATTTATGTGTTGTTCAGTTTGATTAATTCTTAATTGTTCAGTTTTTAATTTGTATTTGATTTTATTTTCTATTTTGATCATAGTATTTTTATTGTATCCATTTGCATAACCAATTTGGTATATTATATTTCTTTCTTTGTCAGTTTCTTGTTTGTTTAGGGGTATTTTGTACATTCTGTTAAATAACGAATAAAATGCTGCCAGTTTATGTTGTGGTGGGTGGTCAGAATGGTTAGGTATAATGATGTTAGTGGAAGTTGGTTTTCTATATATTGCATATTGTATGTGTTTGTTGTATCTTGTGATGGTTATGTCTAAATAGTTGATTTTGTTATGTTTTTCTTTTTCTTCTGTGAATTGTATTTTGGGATGTATGTTATTGATTTGTTTCAGTATGTTCTCTGCATTTGTGTTTTTGTTATTTGATACATATAGTCCATCATCTACATATCTTATCCATATGCCATCTGGGTCATGTGTTTTTATGATATTTTGTATTTTGGTGTCTATGTGTTGTAGGAATATTTCTGCTATTATGCTTGATAATGGTGATCCCATTACTAAACCTTCTTTCTGTTGATAAATTTTGCTATTAAATTCAAAGTAATTTTGTTTTAGTATTAGTTGGAGACTATTTTTTATTTCGGTTATATATTGTTTGTTTTCATTTTGTTCTATAAGTTTGTTTATTATTATGTCAATTGTTTCTTCTACTGGGATATTAGTGTACATGTTTGTTATGTCATATGATGTGAAAAATGTATTTTCATTTATATTTATTATTTTTAGTTTGTCTATTAATTCGTATGTGTTTTTTATGTTATGATGGTTATTTGTTAGATGGTTACTTTTTAGTTTTTTTGCTATTATTTTTGCTATTTTTATGTAGCAGCTTTTTTGAAATTGATTAATGGACGTATTGGGTTGTTTAATTTGTGTATTTTTATTAGGCTGTTCATTTTAGTTGGTTCTGGGTTATTGTTTATACATATGTCTATGTTTTTATTGTTGAAAATGTTTTTATTTGTTTTTATTAGTTTTATTGTTTGTTTAAGATAGTTTTCTGTTGGATTTTTATCTAGTTGTACGCATTTATTATTGTTGATGAAGTCTTCGGTTTTTTTTTATGTAGTCTGCTTTATCAATGATTACTGTTGCTTGACTTTTGTCTGCTTTAGTTATTATTAAATTATTGTTCTTTACTTTATTTTTAATTTCTTTTATTGTTTTATTGTTTTTCTTTTGTTTATCTTTGTTTTTCATTTCGCTAGTGATTATTTTTTTAATTATATATGTTGCTTCTGTTCTTTTTTCTTCTTGTATATTGTCTTTTATTAGGTTAATGGAAAAATTCTGTTTCTACTATTAAATTTTCTAGATTTTTGTTTGCATTTTGTGTTATGTTAGTTTTTGGCATATTGTTTAAATATTCTGTTTCTTTTTTGTTAAATTCTGTATTGCTAAGGTTAATGGTTCGAGGGTAAAATGTGTGTTTATTTTTGTTTTTTTGTTCTTGATTTTTGTTTTGTTGTTTTAATGTGTTAAGTTTTTTGTTGATTGTATAGACTTTTTGTTTTTTTCAAATCTTATTTTATTTTCTATGTTATTGTATTTATTATTCCAAGTGATTGGATGTAATAAACTTGTTAGCTCTAAGTGTAGTTTGTATATGTCTAGTGTTATGCTATTTTTCTTACTGTATAATTGATTAATTTCGTTTTGTATCCATAGCCTTTGTGCTTGTTTTATAGTTTTTTGTGCAGTCATATTTTTGTTGTTTGTGTTTATGTTGATGTATTTAGGTGTTAATTTATGGTTTTGGCATTGTCTATTGAAGTATATGTTCATGTTTGTGTTCATTAGTTGTTTTTTTCGCGTTTGAAATTTGGTTAACAATTTGGTAACGTGGTTATATGGAATTGTGGTTATGTTGTTTGTGTACATGTTGATGTATATTTATGTGAGAGATGATTTGTTATCCGTTATTTGGTAGTTGATTTCACTTAATTTGATATTCACTTCACTATTTTTTTCACTATTCACTTTTGTTTTTGCATTTGTTTTATAACCTCACTTTTCGTTTTTTCACTGTAGGCTTATTTACCTTGTATGGTTATATTATTTCAATCACTTTCTGCTACAGTCCGTTTCTTGATGTATATAATACTTTAATATTTATAACTAAAATTTACCTCAAGATATACTTTTTTCCTATTAGGAACATGTTTCGAGAGTTCCTGTACTCTCATCTTCAGCCTTCGCCATCTTGTTTCTGGTGAAGTATTTTTTGTGTGTTGGCTTCTGGATGTTATTAAGGTAGTTTGTTGGTCTTTGGTCTTTTAAAGTTGCATTATTGTGTGTGGTTGTGGTATCTGTTTTTGTATTTTGTGTATTTTCGATGTTGAGTGCTTTGAATATTGTGTCATGTTTTGTATTGATTTGTATTTGTTCTGGTATTAGTTTGTTTTGTGTTTTATGTTTGTAAATCTGTAAATTTTCCCAAATGTTCATTATGGTGCCTTTGTGTGGTATATGTTTTATTAGTGTTACATTGGTTATGTCTGGGAATTCATTCCTGTGTTTATTGCATGTGTGGCTAAATTGGATTTATATATATTTGGTTTTTTGTATGCATTTAGGTGTTCAAAATAACGTTTTTTCAGCTGTTTTTTTGTTTGTCCTATATAACATTTATTGCAATCTTGGCATTCAATTTTGTATATACCGTTGGTTGTTGTATTATCTTTGTTGTGTGAGCTATTTAGATTTTGTAATTTATTTTTATTAGTTTTGTATGCTATTTTTATATCTGTGTTTTTAAATAGTTTTGTTAGTTTTGTCATTTTATTATTTATATATGTGAACGTGGCCCATTTTTTGTTGTTGTTATTATTTATGTGTTGTTCAGTTTGATTAATTCTTAATTGTTCAGTTTTTAATTTGTATTTGATTTTATTTTCTATTTTGATCATAGTATTTTTATTGTATCCATTTGCATAACCAATTTGGTATATTATATTTCTTTCTTTGTCAGTTTCTTGTTTGTTTAGGGGTATTTTGTACATTCTGTTAAATAACGAATAAAATGCTGCCATTTTATGTTGTGGTGGGTGGTCAGAATGGTTAGGTATAATGATGTTAGTGGAAGTTGGTTTTCTATATATTGCATATTGTATGTGTTTGTTGTATCTTGTGATGGTTATGTCTAAATAGTTGATTTTGTTATGTTTTTCTTTTTCTTCTGTGAATTGTATTTTGGGATGTATGTTATTGATTTGTTTCAGTATGTTCTCTGCATTTGTGTTTTTGTTATTTGATACATATAGTCCATCATCTACATATCTTATCCATATGCCATCTGGGTCATGTGTTTTTATGATATTTTGTATTTTGGTGTCTATGTGTTGTAGGAATATTTCTGCTATTATGCTTGATAATGGTGATCCCATTGCTAAACCTTCTTTCTGTTGATAAATTTTGCTATTAAATTCAAAGTAATTTTGTTTTAGTATTAGTTGGAGACTATTTTTTATTTCGGTTATATATTGTTTGTTTTCATTTTGTTCTATAAGTTTGTTTATTATTATGTCAATTGTTTCTTCTACTGGGATATTAGTGTACATGTTTGTTATGTCATATGATGTGAAAAATGTATTTTCATTTATATTTATTATTTTTAGTTTGTCTATTAATTCGTATGTGTTTTTTATGTTATGATGGTTATTTGTTAGATGGTTACTTTTTAGTTTTTTTCTATTATTTTTGCTATTTTTATGTAGCAGCTTTTTTGAAATTGATTAATGGACGTATTGGGTTGTTTAATTTGTGTATTTTTATTAGGCTGTTCATTTTAGTTGGTTCTGGGTTATTGTTTATACATATGTCTATGTTTTTATTGTTGAAAATGTTTTTATTTGTTTTTATTAGTTTTATTGTTTGTTTAAGATAGTTTTCTGTTGGATTTTTATCTAGTTGTACGCATTTATTATTGTTGATGAAGTCTTCGGTTTTTTTGATGTAGTCTGCTTTATCAATGATTACTGTTGCTTGACTTTTGTCTGCTTTAGTTATTATTAAATTATTGTTCTTTACTTTATTTTTAATTTCTTTTATTGTTTTATTGTTTTTCTTTTGTTTATCTTTGTTTTTCATTTCGCTAGTGATTATTTTTTTAATTATATATGTTGCTTCTGTTCTTTTTTCTTCTTGTATATTGTCTTTTATTAGGTTAATGGAAAAATTCTGTTTCTACTATTAAATTTTCTAGATTTTTGTTTGCATTTTGTGTTATGTTAGTTTTTGACATATTGTTTAAATATTCTGTTTCTTTTTTGTTAAATTCTGTATTGCTAAGGTTAATGGTTCGAGGGTAAAATGTGTGCTTATTTTTTTTGTTCTTGATTTTTGTTTTGTTGTTTTAATGTGTTAAGTTTTTTGTTGATTGTATAGACTTTTTGTTTTTTTCAAATCTTATTTTATTTTCTATGTTATTGTATTTATTATTCCAAGTGATTGGATGTAATAAACTTGTTAGCTCTAAGTGTAGTTTGTATATGTCTAGTGTTATGCTATTTTTCTTACTGTATAATTGATTAATTTCGTTTTGTATCCATAGCCTTTGTGCTTGTTTTATAGTTTTTTGTGCAGTCATATTTTTGTTGTTTGTGTTTATGTTGATGTATTTAGGTGTTAATTTATGGTTTTGGCATTGTCTATTGAAGTATATGTTCATGTTTGTGTTCATTAGTTGTTTTTTTCGCGTTTGAAATTTGGTTAACAATTTGGTAACGTGGTTATATGGAATTGTGGTTATGTTGTTTGTGTACATGTTGATGTATATTTATGTGAGAGATGATTTGTTATCCGTTATTTGGTAGTTGATTTCACTTAATTTGATATTCACTTCACTATTTTTTTCACTATTCACTTTTGTTTTTGCATTTGTTTTATAACCTCACTTTTCGTTTTTTCACTGTAGGCTTATTTACCTTGTATGGTTATATTATTTCAATCACTTTCTGCTACAGTCCGTTTCTTGATGTATATAATACTTTAATATTTATAACTAAAATTTACCTCAAGATATACTTTTTTCCTATTAGGAACATGTTTCGAGAGTTCCTGTACTCTCATCTTCAGCCTTCGCCATCTTGTTTCTGGTGAAGTATTTTTTGTGTGTTGGCTTCTGGATGTTATTAAGGTAGTTTGTTGGTCTTTGGTCTTTTAAAGTTGCATTATTGTGTGTGGTTGTGGTATCTGTTTTTGTATTTTGTGTATTTTCGATGTTGAGTGCTTTGAATATTGTGTCATGTTTTGTATTGATTTGTATTTGTTCTGGTATTAGTTTGTTTTGTGTTTTATGTTTGTAAATCTGTAAATTTTCCCAAATGTTCATTATGGTGCCTTTGTGTGGTATATGTTTTATTAGTGTTACATTGGTTATGTCTGGGAATTCATGTCCTGTGTTTATTGCATGTGTGGCTAAATTGGATTTATATATATTTGGTTTTTTGTATGCATTTAGGTGTTCAAAATAACGTTTTTTCAGCTGTTTTTTTGTTTGTCCTATATAACATTTATTGCAATCTTGGCATTCAATTTTGTATATACCGTTGGTTGTTGTATTATCTTTGTTGTGTGAGCTATTTAGATTTTGTAATTTATTTTTATTAGTTTTGTATGCTATTTTTATATCTGTGTTTTTAAATAGTTTTGTTAGTTTTGTCATTTTATTATTTATATATGTGAACGTGGCCCATTTTTTGTTGTTGTTATTATTTATGTGTTGTTCAGTTTGATTAATTCTTAATTGTTCAGTTTTTAATTTGTATTTGATTTTATTTTCTATTTTGATCATAGTATTTTTATTGTATCCATTTGCATAACCAATTTGGTATATTATATTTCTTTCTTTGTCAGTTTCTTGTTTGTTTAGGGGTATTTTGTACATTCTGTTAAATAACGAATAAAATGCTGCCATTTTATGTTGTGGTGGGTGGTCAGAATGGTTAGGTATAATGATGTTAGTGGAAGTTGGTTTTCTATATATTGCATATTGTATGTGTTTGTTGTATCTTGTGATGGTTATGTCTAAATAGTTGATTTTGTTATGTTTTTCTTTTTCTTCTGTGAATTGTATTTTGGGATGTATGTTATTGATTTGTTTCAGTATGTTCTCTGCATTTGTGTTTTTGTTATTTGATACATATAGTCCATCATCTACATATCTTATCCATATGCCATCTGGGTCATGTGTTTTTATGATATTTTGTATTTTGGTGTCTATGTGTTGTAGGAATATTTCTGCTATTATGCTTGATAATGGTGATCCCATTGCTAAACCTTCTTTCTGTTGATAAATTTTGCTATTAAATTCAAAGTAATTTTGTTTTAGTATTAGTTGGAGACTATTTTTTATTTCGGTTATATATTGTTTGTTTTCATTTTGTTCTATAAGTTTGTTTATTATTATGTCAATTGTTTCTTCTACTGGGATATTAGTGTACATGTTTGTTATGTCATATGATGTGAAAAATGTATTTTCATTTATATTTATTATTTTTAGTTTGTCTATTAATTCGTATGTGTTTTTTATGTTATGATGGTTATTTGTTAGATGGTACTTTTTAGTTTTTTTTGCTATGATTTTTGCTATTTTGTATGTAGGAGCTTTTTTGAAATTGATTAATGGACGTATTGGGTTGTTTAATTTGTGTATTTTTATTAGGCTGTTCATTTTAGGTGGTTCTGGATTATTGTTTATACATATGTCTATGTTTTTATTGTTGAAAATGTTTTTATTTGTTTTTATTAGTTTTATTGTTTGTTTAAGATAGTTTTCTGTTGGATTTTTATCTAGTTGTACGCATTTATTATTGTTGATGAAGTCTTCGGTTTTTTTGATGTAGTCTGCTTTATCAATGATTACTGTTGCTTGACTTTTGTCTGCTTTAGTTATTATTAAATTATTGTTCTTTACTTTATTTTTAATTTCTTTTATTGTTTTATTGTTTTTCTTTTGTTTATCTTTGTTTTTCATTTCGCTAGTGATTATTTTTTTAATTATATATGTTGCTTCTGTTCTTTTTTCTTCTTGTATATTGTCTTTTATTAGGTTAATGGAAAAATTCTGTTTCTACTATTAAATTTTCTAGATTTTTGTTTGCATTTTGTGTTATGTTAGTTTTTGACATATTGTTTAAATATTCTGTTTCTTTTTTGTTAAATTCTGTATTGCTAAGGTTAATGGTTCGAGGGTAAAATGTGTGCTTATTTTTTTTGTTCTTGATTTTTGTTTTGTTGTTTTAATGTGTTAAGTTTTTTGTTGATTGTATAAGACTTTTTGTTTTTTTCAAATCTTATTTTATTTTCTATGTTATTGTATTTATTATTCCAAGTGATTGGATGTAATAAACTTGTTAGCTCTAAGTGTAGTTTGTATATGTCTAGTGTTATGCTATTTTTCTTACTGTATAATTGATTAATTTCGTTTTGTATCCATAGCCTTTGTGCTTGTTTTATAGTTTGTTGTGCAGTCATATTTTTGTTGTTTGTGTTTATGTTGATGTATTTAGGTGTTAATTTATGTTTTTGGCATTGTCTATTGAAGTATATGTTCATGTTTGTGTTCATTAGTTGTTTTTTTCGTGTTTGAAATTTGTTTAACAATTTGGTAACGCGGTTATATGGAATTGTGGTTATGTTGTTTGTGTACATGTTAATGTATATTTATGTGAGAGATGATTTGTTATCCGTTATTTGGTAGTTGATTTCACTTAATTTGATATTCACTTCACTATTTTTTTCACTATTCACTTTTGTTTTTGCATTTGTTTTATAACCTCACTTTTCGTTTTTTCACTGTAGGCTTATTTACCTTGTATGGTTATATTATTTCAATCACTTTCTGCTACAGTCCGTTTCTTGATGTATATAATACTTTAATATTTATAACTAAAATTTACCTCAAGATATACTTTTTTCCTATTAGGAACATGTTTCGAGAGTTCCTGTACTCTCATCTTCAGCCTTCGCCATCTTGTTTCTGGTGAAGTATTTTTTGTGTGTTGGCTTCTGGATGTTATTAAGGTAGTTTGTTGGTCTTTGGTCTTTTAAAGTTGCATTATTGTGTGTGGTTGTGGTATCTGTTTTTGTATTTTGTGTATTTTCGATGTTGAGTGCTTTGAATATTGTGTCATGTTTTGTATTGATTTGTATTTGTTCTGGTATTAGTTTGTTTTGTGTTTTATGTTTGTAAATCTGTAAATTTTCCCAAATGTTCATTATGGTGCCTTTGTGTGGTATATGTTTTATTAGTGTTACATTGGTTATGTCTGGGAATTCATGTCCTGTGTTTATTGCATGTGTGGCTAAATTGGATTTATATATATTTGGTTTTTTGTATGCATTTAGGTGTTCAAAATAACGTTTTTTCAGCTGTTTTTTTGTTTGTCCTATATAACATTTATTGCAATCTTGGCATTCAATTTTGTATATACCGTTGGTTGTTGTATTATCTTTGTTGTGTGAGCTATTTAGATTTTGTAATTTATTTTTATTAGTTTTGTATGCTATTTTTATATCTGTGTTTTTAAATAGTTTTGTTAGTTTTGTCATTTTATTATTTATATATGTGAACGTGGCCCATTTTTTGTTGTTGTTATTATTTATGTGTTGTTCAGTTTGGTTAATTCTTAATTGTTCAGTTTTTAATTTGTATTTGATTTTATTTTCTATTTTGATCATAGTATTTTTATTGTATCCATTTGCATAACCAATTTGGTATATTATATTTCTTTCTTTGTCAGTTTCTTGTTTGTTTAGGGGTATTTTGTACATTCTGTTAAATAACGAATAAAATGCTGCCAGTTTATGTTGTGGTGGGTGGTCAGAATGGTTAGGTATAATGATGTTAGTGGAAGTTGGTTTTCTATATATTGCATATTGTATGTGTTTGTTGTATCTTGTGATGGTTATGTCTAAATAGTTGATTTTGTTATGTTTTTCTTTTTCTTCTGTGAATTGTATTTTGGGATGTATGTTATTGATTGTTTCAGTATGTTCTCTGCATTTGTGTTTTTGTTATTTGATACATATAGTCCATCATCTACATATCTTATCCATATGCCATCTGGGTCATGTGTTTTTATGATATTTTGTATTTTGGTGTCTATGTGTTGTAGGAATATTTCTGCTATTATGCTTGATAATGGTGATCCCATTACTAAACCTTCTTTCTGTTGATAAATTTTGCTATTAAATTCAAAGTAATTTTGTTTTAGTATTAGTTGGAGACTATTTTTTATTTCGGTTATATATTGTTTGTTTTCATTTTGTTCTATAAGTTTGTTTATTATTATGTCAATTGTTTCTTCTACTGGGATATTAGTGTACATGTTTGTTATGTCATATGATGTGAAAAATGTATTTTCATTTATATTTATTATTTTTAGTTTGTCTATTAATTCGTATGTGTTTTTTATGTTATGATGGTTATTTGTTAGATGGTTACTTTTTAGTTTTTTTGCTATTATTTTTGCTATTTTTTATGTAGCAGCTTTTTTGAAATTGATTAATGGACGTATTGGGTTGTTTAATTTGTGTATTTTTATTAGGCTGTTCATTTTAGTTGGTTCTGGGTTATTGTTTATACATATGTCTATGTTTTTATTGTTGAAAATGTTTTTATTTGTTTTTATTAGTTTTATTGTTTGTTTAAGATAGTTTTCTGTTGGATTTTTATCTAGTTGTACGCATTTATTATTGTTGATGAAGTCTTCGGTTTTTTTTTATGTAGTCTGCTTTATCAATGATTACTGTTGCTTGACTTTTGTCTGCTTTAGTTATTATTAAATTATTGTTCTTTACTTTATTTTTAATTTCTTTTATTGTTTTATTGTTTTTCTTTTGTTTATCTTTGTTTTTTATTTCGCTAGTGATTATTTTTTAATTATATGTGTTGCTTCTGTTCTTTTTTCTTCTTGTATATTGTCTTTTATTAGGTTAATGGCAAATTCTGTTTCTACTATTAAATTTTCTAGATTTTTGTTTGCATTTTGGGTTATGTTAGTTAGTTTTTTACATATTGTTTAAATTTTCTGTTTCTTTTTTGTTAAATTCTGTATTGCTAAGGTTAATGGTTCGAGGGTAAAATGTGTGTTTATTTTTGTTTTTTTTTTCTTGATTTTTGTTTTGTTGTTTTAATGTGTTAAGTTTTTTGTTGATTGTATAGACTTTTTGTTTTTTTCAAATCTTATTTTATTTTCTATGTTATTGTATTTATTATTCCAAGTGATTGGATGTAATAAACTTGTTAGCTCTAAGTGTAGTTTGTATATGTCTAGTGTTATGCTATTTTTCTTACTGTATAATTGATTAATTTCGTTTTGTATCCATAGCCTTTGTGCTTGTTTTATAGTTTTTTGTGCAGTCATATTTTTGTTGTTTGTGTTTATGTTGATGTATTTAGGTGTTAATTTATGGTTTTGGCATTGTCTATTGAAGTATATGTTCATGTTTGTGTTCATTAGTTGTTTTTTTCGTGTTTGAAATTTGTTTAACAATTTGGTAACGTGGTTATATGGAATTGTGGTTATGTTGTTTGTGTACGTGTTGATGTATATTTATGTGAGAGATGATTTGTTATCCGTTATTTGGTAGTTGATTTCACTTAATTTGATATTCACTTCACTATTTTTTTCACTATTCACTTTTGTTTTTGCATTTGTTTTATAACCTCACTTTTCGTTTTTTCACTGTAGGCTTATTTACCTTGTATGGTTATATTATTTCAATCACTTTCTGCTACAGTCCGTTTCTTGATGTATATAATACTTTAATATTTATAACTAAAATTTACCTCAAGATATACTTTTTTCCTATTAGGAACATGTTTTGAGAGTTCCTGTACTCTCATCTTCAGCCTTCGCCATCTTGTTTCTGGTGAAGTATTTTTTGTGTGTTGGCTTCTGGATGTTATTAAGGTAGTTTGTTGGTCTTTGGTCTTTTAAAGTTGCATTATTGTGTGTGGTTGTGGTATCTGTTTTTGTATTTTGTGTATTTTCGATGTTGAGTGCTTTGAATATTGTGTCATGTTTTGTATTGATTTGTATTTGTTCTGGTATTAGTTTGTTTTGTGTTTTATGTTTGTAAATCTGTAAATTTTCCCAAATGTTCATTATGGTGCCTTTGTGTGGTATATGTTTTATTAGTGTTACATTGGTTATGTCTGGGAATTCATGTCCTGTGTTTATTGCATGTGTGGCTAAATTGGATTTATATATATTTGGTTTTTTGTATGCATTTAGGTGTTCAAAATAACGTTTTTTCAGCTGTTTTTTTGTTTGTCCTATATAACATTTATTGCAATCTTGGCATTCAATTTTGTATATACCGTTGGTTGTTGTATTATCTTTGTTGTGTGAGCTATTTAGATTTTGTAATTTATTTTTATTAGTTTTGTATGCTATTTTTATATCTGTGTTTTAAATAGTTTTGTTAGTTTTGTCATTTTATTATTTATATATGTGAACGTGGCCCATTTTTTGTTGTTGTTATTATTTATGTGTTGTTCAGTTTGATTAATTCTTAATTGTTCAGTTTTTAATTTGTATTTGATTTTATTTTCTATTTTGATCATAGTATTTTTACTGTATCCATTTGCATAACCAATTTGGTATATTATATTTCTTTCTTTGTCAGTTTCTTGTTTGTTTAGGGGTATTTTGTACATTCTGTTAAATAACGAATAAAATGCTGCCATTTTATGTTGTGGTGGGTGGTCAGAATGGTTAGGTATAATGATGTTAGTGGAAGTTGGTTTTCTATATATTGCATATTGTATGTGTTTGTTGTATCTTGTGATGGTTATGTCTAAATAGTTGATTTTGTTATGTTTTTCTTTTTCTTCTGTGAATTGTATTTTGGGATGTATGTTATTGATTTGTTTCAGTATGTTCTCTGCATTTGTGTTTTTGTTATTTGATACATATAGTCCATCATCTACATATCTTATCCATATGCCATCTGGGTCATGTGTTTTTATGATATTTTGTATTTTGGTGTCTATGTGTTGTAGGAATATTTCTGCTATTATGCTTGATAATGGTGATCCCATTGCTAAACCTTCTTTCTGTTGATAAATTTTGCTATTAAATTCAAAGTAATTTTGTTTTAGTATTAGTTGGAGACTATTTTTTATTTCGGTTATATATTGTTTGTTTTCATTTTGTTCTATAAGTTTGTTTATTATTATGTCAATTGTTTCTTCTACTGGGATATTAGTGTACATGTTTGTTATGTCATATGATGTGAAAAATGTATTTTCATTTGTATTTATTATTTTTAGTTTGTCTATTAATTCGTATGTGTTTTTTATGTTATGATGGTTATTTGTTAGATGGTTACTTTTTAGTTTTTTTGCTATTATTTTTGCTATTTTTTATGTAGCAGCTTTTTTGAAATTGATTAATGGACGTATTGGGTTGTTTAATTTGTGTATTTTTATTAGGCTGTTCATTTTAGTTGGTTCTGGGTTATTGTTTATACATATGTCTATGTTTTTATTGTTGAAAATGTTTTTATTTGTTTTTATTAGTTTTATTGTTTGTTTAAGATAGTTTTCTGTTGGATTTTTATCTAGTTGTACGCATTTATTATTGTTGATGAAGTCTTCGGTTTTTTTGATGTAGTCTGCTTTATCAATGATTACTGTTGCTTGACTTTTGTCTGCTTTAGTTATTATTAAATTATTGTTCTTTACTTTATTTTTAATTTCTTTTATTGTTTTATTGTTTTTCTTTTGTTTATCTTTGTTTTTCATTTCACTAGTGATTATTTTTTTAATTATATATGTTGCTTCTGTTCTTTTTTCTTCTTGTATATTGTCTTTTATTAGGTTAATGGAAAAATTCTGTTTCTACTATTAAATTTTCTAGATTTTTGTTTGCATTTTGTGTTATGTTAGTTTTTGACATATTGTTTAAATATTCTGTTTCTTTTTTGTTAAATTCTGTATTGCTAAGGTTAATGGTTCGAGGGTAAAATGTGTGCTTATTTTTTTTTTTGTTCTTGATTTTTGTTTTGTTGTTTTAATGTGTTAAGTTTTTTGTTGATTGTATAAGACTTTTTGTTTTTTTCAAATCTTATTTTATTTTCTATGTTATTGTATTTATTATTCCAAGTGATTGGATGTAATAAACTTGTTAGCTCTAAGTGTAGTTTGTATATGTCTAGTGTTATGCTATTTTTCTTACTGTATAATTGATTAATTTCGTTTTGTATCCATAGCCTTTGTGCTTGTTTTATAGTTTGTTGTGCAGTCATATTTTTGTTGTTTGTGTTTATGTTGATGTATTTAGGTGTTAATTTATGTTTTTGGCATTGTCTATTGAAGTATATGTTCATGTTTGTGTTCATTAGTTGTTTTTTTCGTGTTTGAAATTTGTTTAACAATTTGGTAACGCGGTTATATGGAATTGTGGTTATGTTGTTTGTGTACATGTTAATGTATATTTATGTGAGAGATGATTTGTTATCCGTTATTTGGTAGTTGATTTCACTTAATTTGATATTCACTTCACTATTTTTTTCACTATTCACTTTTGTTTTTGCATTTGTTTTATAACCTCACTTTTCGTTTTTTCACTGTAGGCTTATTTACCTTGTATGGTTATATTATTTCAATCACTTTCTGCTACAGTCCGTTTCTTGATGTATATAATACTTTAATATATATAACTAAAATTTACCTCAAGATATACTTTTTTCCTATTAGGAACATGTTTCGAGAGTTCCTGTACTCTCATCTTCAGCCTTCGCCATCTTGTTTCTGGTGAAGTATTTTTTGTGTGTTGGCTTCTGGATGTTAGTAAGGTAGTTTGTTGGTCTTTGGTCTTTTAAAGTTGCATTATTGTGTGTGGTTGTGGTATCTGTTTTTGTATTTTGTGTATTTTCGATGTTGAGTGCTTTGAATATTGTGTCATGTTTTGTATTGATTTGTATTTGTTCTGGTATTAGTTTGTTTTGTGTTTTATGTTTGTAAATCTGTAAATTTTCCCAAATGTTCATTATGGTGCCTTTGTGTGGTATATGTTTTATTAGTGTTACATTGGTTATGTCTGGGAATTCATGTCCTGTGTTTATTGCATGTGTGGCTAAATTGGATTTATATATATTTGGTTTTTTGTATGCATTTAGGTGTTCAAAATAACGTTTTTTCAGCTGTTTTTTTGTTTGTCCTATATAACATTTATTGCAATCTTGGCATTCAATTTTGTATATACCGTTGGTTGTTGTATTATCTTTGTTGTGTGAGCTATTTAGATTTTGTAATTTATTTTTATTAGTTTTGTATGCTATTTTTATATCTGTGTTTTTAAATAGTTTTGTTAGTTTTGTCATTTTATTATTTATATATGTGAACGTGGCCCATTTTTTGTTGTTGTTATTATTTATGTGTTGTTCAGTTTGGTTAATTCTTAATTGTTCAGTTTTTAATTTGTATTTGATTTTATTTTCTATTTTGATCATAGTATTTTTATTGTATCCATTTGCATAACCAATTTGGTATATTATATTTCTTTCTTTGTCAGTTTCTTGTTTGTTTAGGGGTATTTTGTACATTCTGTTAAATAACGAATAAAATGCTGCCATTTTATGTTGTGGTGGGTGGTCAGAATGGTTAGGTATAATGATGTTAGTGGAAGTTGGTTTTCTATATATTGCATATTGTATGTGTTTGTTGTATCTTGTGATGGTTATGTCTAAATAGTTGATTTTGTTATGTTTTTCTTTTTCTTCTGTGAATTGTATTTTGGGATGTATGTTATTGATTTGTTTCAGTATGTTCTCTGCATTTGTGTTTTTGTTATTTGATACATATAGTCCATCATCTACATATCTTATCCATATGCCATCTGGGTCATGTGTTTTTATGATATTTTGTATTTTGGTGTCTATGTGTTGTAGGAATATTTCTGCTATTATGCTTGATAATGGTGATCCCATTGCTAAACCTTCTTTCTGTTGATAAATTTTGCTATTAAATTCAAAGTAATTTTGTTTTAGTATTAGTTGGAGACTATTTTTTATTTCGGTTATATATTGTTTGTTTTCATTTTGTTCTATAAGTTTGTTTATTATTATGTCAATTGTTTCTTCTACTGGGATATTAGTGTACATGTTTGTTATGTCATATGATGTGAAAAATGTATTTTCATTTGTATTTATTATTTTTAGTTTGTCTATTAATTCGTATGTGTTTTTTATGTTATGATGGTTATTTGTTAGATGGTTACTTTTTAGTTTTTTTGCTATTATTTTTGCTATTTTTTATGTAGCAGCTTTTTTGAAATTGATTAATGGACGTATTGGGTTGTTTAATTTGTGTATTTTTATTAGGCTGTTTATTTAAGGTGGTTCTGGATTATTGTTTATATATATATATCTATGTTTTTATTGTTGAAAATGTTTTTATTTGTTTTTATTAGTTTTATTGTTTGTTTAAGATAGTTTTCTGTTGGATTTTTATCTAGTTGTACGCATTTATTATTGTTGATGAAGTCTTCGGTTTTTTTGATGTAGTCTGCTTTATCAATGATTACTGTTGCTTGACTTTTGTCTGCTTTAGTTATTATTAAATTATTGTTCTTTACTTTATTTTTAATTTCTTTTATTGTTTTATTGTTTTTCTTTTGTTTATCTTTGTTTTTCATTTCACTAGTGATTATTTTTTTAATTATATATGTTGCTTCTGTTCTTTTTTCTTCTTGTATATTGTCTTTTATTAGGTTAATGGAAAAATTCTGTTTCTACTATTAAATTTTCTAGATTTTTGTTTGCATTTTGTGTTATGTTAGTTTTTGACATATTGTTTAAATATTCTGTTTCTTTTTTGTTAAATTCTGTATTGCTAAGGTTAATGGTTCGAGGGTAAAATGTGTGCTTATTTTTTTTTTTGTTCTTGATTTTTGTTTTGTTGTTTTAATGTGTTAAGTTTTTTGTTGATTGTATAGACTTTTTGTTTTTTTCAAATCTTATTTTATTTTCTATGTTATTGTATTTATTATTCCAAGTGATTGGATGTAATAAACTTGTTAGCTCTAAGTGTAGTTTGTATATGTCTAGTGTTATGCTATTTTTCTTACTGTATAATTGATTAATTTCGTTTTGTATCCATAGCCTTTGTGCTTGTTTTATAGTTTTTTGTGCAGTCATATTTTTGTTGTTTGTGTTTATGTTGATGTATTTAGGTGTTAATTTATGGTTTTGGCATTGTCTATTGAAGTATATGTTCATGTTTGTGTTCATTAGTTGTTTTTTTCGTGTTTGAAATTTGTTTAACAATTTGGTAACGTGGTTATATGGAATTGTGGTTATGTTGTTTGTGTACGTGTTGATGTATATTTATGTGAGAGATGATTTGTTATCCGTTATTTGGTAGTTGATTTCACTTAATTTGATATTCACTTCACTATTTTTTTCACTATTCACTTTTGTTTTTGCATTTGTTTTATAACCTCACTTTTCGTTTTTTCACTGTAGGCTTATTTACCTTGTATGGTTATATTATTTCAATCACTTTCTGCTACAGTCCGTTTCTTGATGTATATAATACTTTAATATTTATAACTAAAATTTACCTCAAGATATACTTTTTTCCTATTAGGAACATGTTTTGAGAGTTCCTGTACTCTCATCTTCAGCCTTCGCCATCTTGTTTCTGGTGAAGTATTTTTTGTGTGTTGGCTTCTGGATGTTATTAAGGTAGTTTGTTGGTCTTTGGTCTTTTAAAGTTGCATTATTGTGTGTGGTTGTGGTATCTGTTTTTGTATTTTGTGTATTTTCGATGTTGAGTGCTTTGAATATTGTGTCATGTTTTGTATTGATTTGTATTTGTTCTGGTATTAGTTTGTTTTGTGTTTTATGTTTGTAAATCTGTAAATTTTCCCAAATGTTCATTATGGTGCCTTTGTGTGGTATATGTTTTATTAGTGTTACATTGGTTATGTCTGGGAATTCATGTCCTGTGTTTATTGCATGTGTGGCTAAATTGGATTTATATATATTTGGTTTTTTGTATGCATTTAGGTGTTCAAAATAACGTTTTTTCAGCTGTTTTTTTGTTTGTCCTATATAACATTTATTGCAATCTTGGCATTCAATTTTGTATATACCGTTGGTTGTTGTATTATCTTTGTTGTGTGAGCTATTTAGATTTTGTAATTTATTTTTATTAGTTTTGTATGCTATTTTTATATCTGTGTTTTAAATAGTTTTGTTAGTTTTGTCATTTTATTATTTATATATGTGAACGTGGCCCATTTTTTGTTGTTGTTATTATTTATGTGTTGTTCAGTTTGATTAATTCTTAATTGTTCAGTTTTTAATTTGTATTTGATTTTATTTTCTATTTTGATCATAGTATTTTTATTGTATCCATTTGCATAACCAATTTGGTATATTATATTTCTTTCTTTGTCAGTTTCTTGTTTGTTTAGGGGTATTTTGTACATTCTGTTAAATAACGAATAAAATGCTGCCATTTTATGTTGTGGTGGGTGGTCAGAATGGTTAGGTATAATGATGTTAGTGGAAGTTGGTTTTCTATATATTGCATATTGTATGTGTTTGTTGTATCTTGTGATGGTTATGTCTAAATAGTTGATTTTGTTATGTTTTTCTTTTTCTTCTGTGAATTGTATTTTGGGATGTATGTTATTGATTTGTTTCAGTATGTTCTCTGCATTTGTGTTTTTGTTATTTGATACATATAGTCCATCATCTACATATCTTATCCATATGCCATCTGGGTCATGTGTTTTTATGATATTTTGTATTTTGGTGTCTATGTGTTGTAGGAATATTTCTGCTATTATGCTTGATAATGGTGATCCCATTGCTAAACCTTCTTTCTGTTGATAAATTTTGCTATTAAATTCAAAGTAATTTTGTTTTAGTATTAGTTGGAGACTATTTTTTATTTCGGTTATATATTGTTTGTTTTCATTTTGTTCTATAAGTTTGTTTATTATTATGTCAATTGTTTCTTCTACTGGGATATTAGTGTACATGTTTGTTATGTCATATGATGTGAAAAATGTATTTTCATTTATATTTATTATTTTTAGTTTGTCTATTAATTCGTATGCGTTTTTTATGTTATGATGGTTATTTGTTAGATGGTTACTTTTTAGTTTTTTTGCTATTATTTTTGCTATTTTTTATGTAGCAGCTTTTTTGAAATTGATTAATGGACGTATTGGGTTGTTTAATTTGTGTATTTTTATTAGGCTGTTCATTTTAGTTGGTTCTGGGTTATTGTTTATACATATGTCTATGTTTTTATTGTTGAAAATGTTTTTATTTGTTTTTATTAGTTTTATTGTTTGTTTAAGATAGTTTTCTGTTGGATTTTTATCTAGTTGTACGCATTTATTATTGTTGATGAAGTCTTCGGTTTTTTTGATGTAGTCTGCTTTATCAATGATTACTGTTGCTTGACTTTTGTCTGCTTTAGTTATTATTAAATTATTGTTCTTTACTTTATTTTTAATTTCTTTTATTGTTTTATTGTTTTTCTTTTGTTTATCTTTGTTTTTCATTTCACTAGTGATTATTTTTTTAATTATATATGTTGCTTCTGTTCTTTTTTCTTCTTGTATATTGTCTTTTATTAGGTTAATGGAAAAATTCTGTTTCTACTATTAAATTTTCTAGATTTTTGTTTGCATTTTGTGTTATGTTAGTTTTTGACATATTGTTTAAATATTCTGTTTCTTTTTTGTTAAATTCTGTATTGCTAAGGTTAATGGTTCGAGGGTAAAATGTGTGCTTATTTTTTTTTTTGTTCTTGATTTTTGTTTTGTTGTTTTAATGTGTTAAGTTTTTTGTTGATTGTATAAGACTTTTTGTTTTTTTCAAATCTTATTTTATTTTCTATGTTATTGTATTTATTATTCCAAGTGATTGGATGTAATAAACTTGTTAGCTCTAAGTGTAGTTTGTATATGTCTAGTGTTATGCTATTTTTCTTACTGTATAATTGATTAATTTCGTTTTGTATCCATAGCCTTTGTGCTTGTTTTATAGTTTGTTGTGCAGTCATATTTTTGTTGTTTGTGTTTATGTTGATGTATTTAGGTGTTAATTTATGTTTTTGGCATTGTCTATTGAAGTATATGTTCATGTTTGTGTTCATTAGTTGTTTTTTTCGTGTTTGAAATTTGTTTAACAATTTGGTAACGCGGTTATATGGAATTGTGGTTATGTTGTTTGTGTACATGTTAATGTATATTTATGTGAGAGATGATTTGTTATCCGTTATTTGGTAGTTGATTTCACTTAATTTGATATTCACTTCACTATTTTTTTCACTATTCACTTTTGTTTTTGCATTTGTTTTATAACCTCACTTTTCGTTTTTTCACTGTAGGCTTATTTACCTTGTATGGTTATATTATTTCAATCACTTTCTGCTACAGTCCGTTTCTTGATGTATATAATACTTTAATATTTATAACTAAAATTTACCTCAAGATATACTTTTTTCCTATTAGGAACATGTTTCGAGAGTTCCTGTACTCTCATCTTCAGCCTTCGCCATCTTGTTTCTGGTGAAGTATTTTTTGTGTGTTGGCTTCTGGATGTTAGTAAGGTAGTTTGTTGGTCTTTGGTCTTTTAAAGTTGCATTATTGTGTGTGGTTGTGGTATCTGTTTTTGTATTTTGTGTATTTTCGATGTTGAGTGCTTTGAATATTGTGTCATGTTTTGTATTGATTTGTATTTGTTCTGGTATTAGTTTGTTTTGTGTTTTATGTTTGTAAATCTGTAAATTTTCCCAAATGTTCATTATGGTGCCTTTGTGTGGTATATGTTTTATTAGTGTTACATTGGTTATGTCTGGGAATTCATGTCCTGTGTTTATTGCATGTGTGGCTAAATTGGATTTATATATATTTGGTTTTTTGTATGCATTTAGGTGTTCAAAATAACGTTTTTTCAGCTGTTTTTTTGTTTGTCCTATATAACATTTATTGCAATCTTGGCATTCAATTTTGTATATACCGTTGGTTGTTGTATTATCTTTGTTGTGTGAGCTATTTAGATTTTGTAATTTATTTTTATTAGTTTTGTATGCTATTTTTATATCTGTGTTTTTAAATAGTTTTGTTAGTTTTGTCATTTTATTATTTATATATGTGAACGTGGCCCATTTTTTGTTGTTGTTATTATTTATGTGTTGTTCAGTTTGGTTAATTCTTAATTGTTCAGTTTTTAATTTGTATTTGATTTTATTTTCTATTTTGATCATAGTATTTTTATTGTATCCATTTGCATAACCAATTTGGTATATTATATTTCTTTCTTTGTCAGTTTCTTGTTTGTTTAGGGGTATTTTGTACATTCTGTTAAATAACGAATAAAATGCTGCCATTTTATGTTGTGGTGGGTGGTCAGAATGGTTAGGTATAATGATGTTAGTGGAAGTTGGTTTTCTATATATTGCATATTGTATGTGTTTGTTGTATCTTGTGATGGTTATGTCTAAATAGTTGATTTTGTTATGTTTTTCTTTTTCTTCTGTGAATTGTATTTTGGGATGTATGTTATTGATTTGTTTCAGTATGTTCTCTGCATTTGTGTTTTTGTTATTTGATACATATAGTCCATCATCTACATATCTTATCCATATGCCATCTGGGTCATGTGTTTTTATGATATTTTGTATTTTGGTGTCTATGTGTTGTAGGAATATTTCTGCTATTATGCTTGATAATGGTGATCCCATTGCTAAACCTTCTTTCTGTTGATAAATTTTGCTATTAAATTCAAAGTAATTTTGTTTTAGTATTAGTTGGAGACTATTTTTTATTTCGGTTATATATTGTTTGTTTTCATTTTGTTCTATAAGTTTGTTTATTATTATGTCAATTGTTTCTTCTACTGGGATATTAGTGTACATGTTTGTTATGTCATATGATGTGAAAAATGTATTTTCATTTGTATTTATTATTTTTAGTTTGTCTATTAATTCGTATGTGTTTTTTATGTTATGATGGTTATTTGTTAGATGGTTACTTTTTAGTTTTTTTGCTATTATTTTTGCTATTTTTTATGTAGCAGCTTTTTTGAAATTGATTAATGGACGTATTGGGTTGTTTAATTTGTGTATTTTTATTAGGCTGTTTATTTAAGGTGGTTCTGGATTATTGTTTATATATATATATCTATGTTTTTATTGTTGAAAATGTTTTTATTTGTTTTTATTAGTTTTATTGTTTGTTTAAGATAGTTTTCTGTTGGATTTTTATCTAGTTGTACGCATTTATTATTGTTGATGAAGTCTTCGGTTTTTTTGATGTAGTCTGCTTTATCAATGATTACTGTTGCTTGACTTTTGTCTGCTTTAGTTATTATTAAATTATTGTTCTTTACTTTATTTTTAATTTCTTTTATTGTTTTATTGTTTTTCTTTTGTTTATCTTTGTTTTTCATTTCACTAGTGATTATTTTTTTAATTATATATGTTGCTTCTGTTCTTTTTTCTTCTTGTATATTGTCTTTTATTAGGTTAATGGAAAAATTCTGTTTCTACTATTAAATTTTCTAGATTTTTGTTTGCATTTTGTGTTATGTTAGTTTTTGACATATTGTTTAAATATTCTGTTTCTTTTTTGTTAAATTCTGTATTGCTAAGGTTAATGGTTCGAGGGTAAAATGTGTGCTTATTTTTTTTTTTGTTCTTGATTTTTGTTTTGTTGTTTTAATGTGTTAAGTTTTTTGTTGATTGTATAGACTTTTTGTTTTTTTCAAATCTTATTTTATTTTCTATGTTATTGTATTTATTATTCCAAGTGATTGGATGTAATAAACTTGTTAGCTCTAAGTGTAGTTTGTATATGTCTAGTGTTATGCTATTTTTCTTACTGTATAATTGATTAATTTCGTTTTGTATCCATAGCCTTTGTGCTTGTTTTATAGTTTTTTGTGCAGTCATATTTTTGTTGTTTGTGTTTATGTTGATGTATTTAGGTGTTAATTTATGGTTTTGGCATTGTCTATTGAAGTATATGTTCATGTTTGTGTTCATTAGTTGTTTTTTTCGTGTTTGAAATTTGTTTAACAATTTGGTAACGTGGTTATATGGAATTGTGGTTATGTTGTTTGTGTACGTGTTGATGTATATTTATGTGAGAGATGATTTGTTATCCGTTATTTGGTAGTTGATTTCACTTAATTTGATATTCACTTCACTATTTTTTTCACTATTCACTTTTGTTTTTGCATTTGTTTTATAACCTCACTTTTCGTTTTTTCACTGTAGGCTTATTTACCTTGTATGGTTATATTATTTCAATCACTTTCTGCTACAGTCCGTTTCTTGATGTATATAATACTTTAATATTTATAACTAAAATTTACCTCAAGATATACTTTTTTCCTATTAGGAACATGTTTTGAGAGTTCCTGTACTCTCATCTTCAGCCTTCGCCATCTTGTTTCTGGTGAAGTATTTTTTGTGTGTTGGCTTCTGGATGTTATTAAGGTAGTTTGTTGGTCTTTGGTCTTTTAAAGTTGCATTATTGTGTGTGGTTGTGGTATCTGTTTTTGTATTTTGTGTATTTTCGATGTTGAGTGCTTTGAATATTGTGTCATGTTTTGTATTGATTTGTATTTGTTCTGGTATTAGTTTGTTTTGTGTTTTATGTTTGTAAATCTGTAAATTTTCCCAAATGTTCATTATGGTGCCTTTGTGTGGTATATGTTTTATTAGTGTTACATTGGTTATGTCTGGGAATTCATGTCCTGTGTTTATTGCATGTGTGGCTAAATTGGATTTATATATATTTGGTTTTTTGTATGCATTTAGGTGTTCAAAATAACGTTTTTTCAGCTGTTTTTTTGTTTGTCCTATATAACATTTATTGCAATCTTGGCATTCAATTTTGTATATACCGTTGGTTGTTGTATTATCTTTGTTGTGTGAGCTATTTAGATTTTGTAATTTATTTTTATTAGTTTTGTATGCTATTTTTATATCTGTGTTTTAAATAGTTTTGTTAGTTTTGTCATTTTATTATTTATATATGTGAACGTGGCCCATTTTTTGTTGTTGTTATTATTTATGTGTTGTTCAGTTTGATTAATTCTTAATTGTTCAGTTTTTATTTTCTATTTTGATCATAGTATTTTTATTGTATCCATTTGCATAACCAATTTGGTATATTATATTTCTTTCTTTGTCAGTTTCTTGTTTGTTTAGGGGTATTTTGTACATTCTGTTAAATAACGAATAAAATGCTGCCATTTTATGTTGTGGTGGGTGGTCAGAATGGTTAGGTATAATGATGTTAGTGGAAGTTGGTTTTCTATATATTGCATATTGTATGTGTTTGTTGTATCTTGTGATGGTTATGTCTAAATAGTTGATTTTGTTATGTTTTTCTTTTTCTTCTGTGAATTGTATTTTGGGATGTATGTTATTGATTTGTTTCAGTATGTTCTCTGCATTTGTGTTTTTGTTATTTGATACATATAGTCCATCATCTACATATCTTATCCATATGCCATCTGGGTCATGTGTTTTTATGATATTTTGTATTTTGGTGTCTATGTGTTGTAGGAATATTTCTGCTATTATGCTTGATAATGGTGATCCCATTGCTAAACCTTCTTTCTGTTGATAAATTTTGCTATTAAATTCAAAGTAATTTTGTTTTAGTATTAGTTGGAGACTATTTTTTATTTCGGTTATATATTGTTTGTTTTCATTTTGTTCTATAAGTTTGTTTATTATTATGTCAATTGTTTCTTCTACTGGGATATTAGTGTACATGTTTGTTATGTCATATGATGTGAAAAATGTATTTTCATTTATATTTATTATTTTTAGTTTGTCTATTAATTCGTATGCGTTTTTTATGTTATGATGGTTATTTGTTAGATGGTTACTTTTTAGTTTTTTTGCTATTATTTTTGCTATTTTTTATGTAGCAGCTTTTTTGAAATTGATTAATGGACGTATTGGGTTGTTTAATTTGTGTATTTTTATTAGGCTGTTCATTTTAGTTGGTTCTGGGTTATTGTTTATACATATGTCTATGTTTTTATTGTTGAAAATGTTTTTATTTGTTTTTATTAGTTTTATTGTTTGTTTAAGATAGTTTTCTGTTGGATTTTTATCTAGTTGTACGCATTTATTATTGTTGATGAAGTCTTCGGTTTTTTTGATGTAGTCTGCTTTATCAATGATTACTGTTGCTTGACTTTTGTCTGCTTTAGTTATTATTAAATTATTGTTCTTTACTTTATTTTTAATTTCTTTTATTGTTTTATTGTTTTTCTTTTGTTTATCTTTGTTTTTCATTTCACTAGTGATTATTTTTTTAATTATATATGTTGCTTCTGTTCTTTTTTCTTCTTGTATATTGTCTTTTATTAGGTTAATGGAAAAATTCTGTTTCTACTATTAAATTTTCTAGATTTTTGTTTGCATTTTGTGTTATGTTAGTTTTTGACATATTGTTTAAATATTCTGTTTCTTTTTTGTTAAATTCTGTATTGCTAAGGTTAATGGTTCGAGGGTAAAATGTGTGCTTATTTTTTTTTTTGTTCTTGATTTTTGTTTTGTTGTTTTAATGTGTTAAGTTTTTTGTTGATTGTATAAGACTTTTTGTTTTTTTCAAATCTTATTTTATTTTCTATGTTATTGTATTTATTATTCCAAGTGATTGGATGTAATAAACTTGTTAGCTCTAAGTGTAGTTTGTATATGTCTAGTGTTATGCTATTTTTCTTACTGTATAATTGATTAATTTCGTTTTGTATCCATAGCCTTTGTGCTTGTTTTATAGTTTGTTGTGCAGTCATATTTTTGTTGTTTGTGTTTATGTTGATGTATTTAGGTGTTAATTTATGTTTTTGGCATTGTCTATTGAAGTATATGTTCATGTTTGTGTTCATTAGTTGTTTTTTTCGTGTTTGAAATTTGTTTAACAATTTGGTAACGCGGTTATATGGAATTGTGGTTATGTTGTTTGTGTACATGTTAATGTATATTTATGTGAGAGATGATTTGTTATCCGTTATTTGGTAGTTGATTTCACTTAATTTGATATTCACTTCACTATTTTTTTCACTATTCACTTTTGTTTTTGCATTTGTTTTATAACCTCACTTTTCGTTTTTTCACTGTAGGCTTATTTACCTTGTATGGTTATATTATTTCAATCACTTTCTGCTACAGTCCGTTTCTTGATGTATATAATACTTTAATATTTATAACTAAAATTTACCTCAAGATATACTTTTTTCCTATTAGGAACATGTTTCGAGAGTTCCTGTACTCTCATCTTCAGCCTTCGCCATCTTGTTTCTGGTGAAGTATTTTTTGTGTGTTGGCTTCTGGATGTTAGTAAGGTAGTTTGTTGGTCTTTGGTCTTTTAAAGTTGCATTATTGTGTGTGGTTGTGGTATCTGTTTTTGTATTTTGTGTATTTTCGATGTTGAGTGCTTTGAATATTGTGTCATGTTTTGTATTGATTTGTATTTGTTCTGGTATTAGTTTGTTTTGTGTTTTATGTTTGTAAATCTGTAAATTTTCCCAAATGTTCATTATGGTGCCTTTGTGTGGTATATGTTTTATTAGTGTTACATTGGTTATGTCTGGGAATTCATGTCCTGTGTTTATTGCATGTGTGGCTAAATTGGATTTATATATATTTGGTTTTTTGTATGCATTTAGGTGTTCAAAATAACGTTTTTTCAGCTGTTTTTTTGTTTGTCCTATATAACATTTATTGCAATCTTGGCATTCAATTTTGTATATACCGTTGGTTGTTGTATTATCTTTGTTGTGTGAGCTATTTAGATTTTGTAATTTATTTTTATTAGTTTTGTATGCTATTTTTATATCTGTGTTTTTAAATAGTTTTGTTAGTTTTGTCATTTTATTATTTATATATGTGAACGTGGCCCATTTTTTGTTGTTGTTATTATTTATGTGTTGTTCAGTTTGGTTAATTCTTAATTGTTCAGTTTTTAATTTGTATTTGATTTTATTTTCTATTTTGATCATAGTATTTTTATTGTATCCATTTGCATAACCAATTTGGTATATTATATTTCTTTCTTTGTCAGTTTCTTGTTTGTTTAGGGGTATTTTGTACATTCTGTTAAATAACGAATAAAATGCTGCCATTTTATGTTGTGGTGGGTGGTCAGAATGGTTAGGTATAATGATGTTAGTGGAAGTTGGTTTTCTATATATTGCATATTGTATGTGTTTGTTGTATCTTGTGATGGTTATGTCTAAATAGTTGATTTTGTTATGTTTTTCTTTTTCTTCTGTGAATTGTATTTTGGGATGTATGTTATTGATTTGTTTCAGTATGTTCTCTGCATTTGTGTTTTTGTTATTTGATACATATAGTCCATCATCTACATATCTTATCCATATGCCATCTGGGTCATGTGTTTTTATGATATTTTGTATTTTGGTGTCTATGTGTTGTAGGAATATTTCTGCTATTATGCTTGATAATGGTGATCCCATTGCTAAACCTTCTTTCTGTTGATAAATTTTGCTATTAAATTCAAAGTAATTTTGTTTTAGTATTAGTTGGAGACTATTTTTTATTTCGGTTATATATTGTTTGTTTTCATTTTGTTCTATAAGTTTGTTTATTATTATGTCAATTGTTTCTTCTACTGGGATATTAGTGTACATGTTTGTTATGTCATATGATGTGAAAAATGTATTTTCATTTGTATTTATTATTTTTAGTTTGTCTATTAATTCGTATGTGTTTTTTATGTTATGATGGTTATTTGTTAGATGGTTACTTTTTAGTTTTTTTGCTATTATTTTTGCTATTTTTTATGTAGCAGCTTTTTTGAAATTGATTAATGGACGTATTGGGTTGTTTAATTTGTGTATTTTTATTAGGCTGTTTATTTAAGGTGGTTCTGGATTATTGTTTATATATATATATCTATGTTTTTATTGTTGAAAATGTTTTTATTTGTTTTTATTAGTTTTATTGTTTGTTTAAGATAGTTTTCTGTTGGATTTTTATCTAGTTGTACGCATTTATTATTGTTGATGAAGTCTTCGGTTTTTTTGATGTAGTCTGCTTTATCAATGATTACTGTTGCTTGACTTTTGTCTGCTTTAGTTATTATTAAATTATTGTTCTTTACTTTATTTTTAATTTCTTTTATTGTTTTATTGTTTTTCTTTTGTTTATCTTTGTTTTTCATTTCACTAGTGATTATTTTTTTAATTATATATGTTGCTTCTGTTCTTTTTTCTTCTTGTATATTGTCTTTTATTAGGTTAATGGAAAAATTCTGTTTCTACTATTAAATTTTCTAGATTTTTGTTTGCATTTTGTGTTATGTTAGTTTTTGACATATTGTTTAAATATTCTGTTTCTTTTTTGTTAAATTCTGTATTGCTAAGGTTAATGGTTCGAGGGTAAAATGTGTGCTTATTTTTTTTTTTGTTCTTGATTTTTGTTTTGTTGTTTTAATGTGTTAAGTTTTTTGTTGATTGTATAGACTTTTTGTTTTTTTCAAATCTTATTTTATTTTCTATGTTATTGTATTTATTATTCCAAGTGATTGGATGTAATAAACTTGTTAGCTCTAAGTGTAGTTTGTATATGTCTAGTGTTATGCTATTTTTCTTACTGTATAATTGATTAATTTCGTTTTGTATCCATAGCCTTTGTGCTTGTTTTATAGTTTTTTGTGCAGTCATATTTTTGTTGTTTGTGTTTATGTTGATGTATTTAGGTGTTAATTTATGGTTTTGGCATTGTCTATTGAAGTATATGTTCATGTTTGTGTTCATTAGTTGTTTTTTTCGTGTTTGAAATTTGTTTAACAATTTGGTAACGTGGTTATATGGAATTGTGGTTATGTTGTTTGTGTACGTGTTGATGTATATTTATGTGAGAGATGATTTGTTATCCGTTATTTGGTAGTTGATTTCACTTAATTTGATATTCACTTCACTATTTTTTTCACTATTCACTTTTGTTTTTGCATTTGTTTTATAACCTCACTTTTCGTTTTTTCACTGTAGGCTTATTTACCTTGTATGGTTATATTATTTCAATCACTTTCTGCTACAGTCCGTTTCTTGATGTATATAATACTTTAATATTTATAACTAAAATTTACCTCAAGATATACTTTTTTCCTATTAGGAACATGTTTTGAGAGTTCCTGTACTCTCATCTTCAGCCTTCGCCATCTTGTTTCTGGTGAAGTATTTTTTGTGTGTTGGCTTCTGGATGTTATTAAGGTAGTTTGTTGGTCTTTGGTCTTTTAAAGTTGCATTATTGTGTGTGGTTGTGGTATCTGTTTTTGTATTTTGTGTATTTTCGATGTTGAGTGCTTTGAATATTGTGTCATGTTTTGTATTGATTTGTATTTGTTCTGGTATTAGTTTGTTTTGTGTTTTATGTTTGTAAATCTGTAAATTTTCCCAAATGTTCATTATGGTGCCTTTGTGTGGTATATGTTTTATTAGTGTTACATTGGTTATGTCTGGGAATTCATGTCCTGTGTTTATTGCATGTGTGGCTAAATTGGATTTATATATATTTGGTTTTTTGTATGCATTTAGGTGTTCAAAATAACGTTTTTTCAGCTGTTTTTTTGTTTGTCCTATATAACATTTATTGCAATCTTGGCATTCAATTTTGTATATACCGTTGGTTGTTGTATTATCTTTGTTGTGTGAGCTATTTAGATTTTGTAATTTATTTTTATTAGTTTTGTATGCTATTTTTATATCTGTGTTTTAAATAGTTTTGTTAGTTTTGTCATTTTATTATTTATATATGTGAACGTGGCCCATTTTTTGTTGTTGTTATTATTTATGTGTTGTTCAGTTTGATTAATTCTTAATTGTTCAGTTTTTATTTTCTATTTTGATCATAGTATTTTTATTGTATCCATTTGCATAACCAATTTGGTATATTATATTTCTTTCTTTGTCAGTTTCTTGTTTGTTTAGGGGTATTTTGTACATTCTGTTAAATAACGAATAAAATGCTGCCATTTTATGTTGTGGTGGGTGGTCAGAATGGTTAGGTATAATGATGTTAGTGGAAGTTGGTTTTCTATATATTGCATATTGTATGTGTTTGTTGTATCTTGTGATGGTTATGTCTAAATAGTTGATTTTGTTATGTTTTTCTTTTTCTTCTGTGAATTGTATTTTGGGATGTATGTTATTGATTTGTTTCAGTATGTTCTCTGCATTTGTGTTTTTGTTATTTGATACATATAGTCCATCATCTACATATCTTATCCATATGCCATCTGGGTCATGTGTTTTTATGATATTTTGTATTTTGGTGTCTATGTGTTGTAGGAATATTTCTGCTATTATGCTTGATAATGGTGATCCCATTGCTAAACCTTCTTTCTGTTGATAAATTTTGCTATTAAATTCAAAGTAATTTTGTTTTAGTATTAGTTGGAGACTATTTTTTATTTCGGTTATATATTGTTTGTTTTCATTTTGTTCTATAAGTTTGTTTATTATTATGTCAATTGTTTCTTCTACTGGGATATTAGTGTACATGTTTGTTATGTCATATGATGTGAAAAATGTATTTTCATTTATATTTATTATTTTTAGTTTGTCTATTAATTCGTATGCGTTTTTTATGTTATGATGGTTATTTGTTAGATGGTTACTTTTTAGTTTTTTTGCTATTATTTTTGCTATTTTTTATGTAGCAGCTTTTTTGAAATTGATTAATGGACGTATTGGGTTGTTTAATTTGTGTATTTTTATTAGGCTGTTCATTTTAGTTGGTTCTGGGTTATTGTTTATACATATGTCTATGTTTTTATTGTTGAAAATGTTTTTATTTGTTTTTATTAGTTTTATTGTTTGTTTAAGATAGTTTTCTGTTGGATTTTTATCTAGTTGTACGCATTTATTATTGTTGATGAAGTCTTCGGTTTTTTTTTATGTAGTCTGCTTTATCAATGATTACTGTTGCTTGACTTTTGTCTGCTTTAGTTATTATTAAATTATTGTTCTTTACTTTATTTTTAATTTCTTTTATTGTTTTATTGTTTTTCTTTTGTTTATCTTTGTTTTTCATTTCGCTAGTGATTATTTTTTAATTATATGTGTTGCTTCTGTTCTTTTTTCTTCTTGTATATTGTCTTTTATTAGGTTAATGGCAAATTCTGTTTCTACTATTAAATTTTCTAGATTTTTGTTTGCATTTTGGGTTATGTTAGTTAGTTTTTTACATATTGTTTAAATTTTCTGTTTCTTTTTTGTTAAATTCTGTATTGCTAAGGTTAATGGTTCGAGGGTAAAATGTGTGTTTATTTTTGTTTTTTTGTTCTTGATTTTTGTTT
Source organism: Magicicada septendecula (assembly GCA_034769895.1). Lineage (NCBI taxonomy): Eukaryota > Metazoa > Arthropoda > Insecta > Hemiptera > Cicadidae > Magicicada > Magicicada septendecula. Next base: position 226,343 of record JAWRYS010001198.1, on the reverse strand, counting down.
TGTTGTTTTAATGTGTTAAGTTTTTTGTTGATTGTATAGACTTTTTGTTTTTTTCAAATCTTATTTTATTTTCTATGTTATTGTATTTATTATTCCAAGTGATTGGATGTAATAAACTTGTTAGCTCTAAGTGTAGTTTGTATATGTCTAGTGTTATGCTATTTTTCTTACTGTATAATTGATTAATTTCGTTTTGTATCCATAGCCTTTGTGCTTGTTTTATAGTTTTTTGTGCAGTCATATTTTTGTTGTTTGTGTTTATGTTGATGTATTTAGGTGTTAATTTATGTTTTTGGCATTGTCTATTGAAGTATATGTTCATGTTTGTGTTCATTAGTTGTTTTTTTCGTGTTTGAAATTTGTTTAACAATTTGGTAACGCGGTTATATGGAATTGTGGTTATGTTGTTTGTGTACATGTTAATGTATATTTATGTGAGAGATGATTTGTTATCCGTTATTTGGTAGTTGATTTCACTTAATTTGATATTCACTTCACTATTTTTTTCACTATTCACTTTAGTTTTTGCATTTGTTTTATAACCTCACTTTTCGTTTTTTCACTGTAGGCTTATTTACCTTGTATGGTTATATTATTTCAATCACTTTCTGCTACAGTCCGTTTCTTGATGTATATAATACTTTAATATTTATAACTAAAATTTACCTCAAGATATACTTTTTTCCTATTAGGAACATGTTTCGAGAGTTCCTGTACTCTCATCTTCAGCCTTCGCCATCTTGTTTCTGGTGAAGTATTTGTGTGTTGGCTTCTGGATGTTATTAAGGTAGTTTGTTGGTCTTTGGTCTTTTAAAGTTGCATTATTGTGTGTGGTTGTGGTATCTGTTTTTGTATTTTTGTGTATTTTCGATGTTGAGTGCTTTGAGTATTGTGTCATGTTTTGTATTGATTTGTATTTGTTCTGGTATTAGTTTGTTTTGTGTTTTATGTTTGTAAATCTGTAAATTTTCCCAAATGTTCATTATGGTGCCTTTGTGTGGTATATGTTTTATTAGTGTTACATTGGTTATGTCTGGGAATTCATGTCCTGTGTTTATTGCATGTGTGGCTAAATTGGATTTATATATATTTGGTTTTTTGTATGCATTTAGGTTTTCAAAATAACGTTTTTTCAGCTGTTTTTTGTTTGTCCTATATAACATTTATTGCAATCTTGGCATTCAATTTTGTATATACCGTTGGTTGTTGTATTATCTTTGTTGTGTGAGCTATTTAGATTTTGTAATTTATTTTTATTAGTTTTGTATGCTATTTTTATATCTGTGTTTTTAAATAGTTTTGTTAGTTTTGTCATTTTATTATTTATATATGTGAACGTGGCCCATTTTTTGTTGTTGTTATTATTTATGTGTTGTTCAGTTTGATTAATTCTTAATTGTTCAGTTTTTAATTTGTATTTGATTTTATTTTCTATTTTGATCATAGTATTTTTATTGTATCCATTTGCATAACCAATTTGGTATATTATATTTCTTTCTTTGTCAGTTTCTTGTTTGTTTAGGGGTATTTTGTACATTCTGTTAAATAACGAATAAAATGCTGCCATTTTATGTTGTGGTGGGTGGTCAGAATGGTTAGGTATAATGATGTTAGTGGAAGTTGGTTTTCTATATATTGCATATTGTATGTGTTTGTTGTATCTTGTGATGGTTATGTCTAAATAGTTGATTTTGTTATGTTTTTCTTTTTCTTCTGTGAATTGTATTTTGGGATGTATGTTATTGATTTGTTTCAGTATGTTCTCTGCATTTGTGTTTTTGTTATTTGATACATATAGTCCATCATCTACATATCTTATCCATATGCCATCTGGGTCATGTGTTTTTATGATATTTTGTATTTTGGTGTCTATGTGTTGTAGGAATATTTCTGCTATTATGCTTGATAATGGTGATCCCATTGCTAAACCTTCTTTCTGTTGATAAATTTTGCTATTAAATTCAAAGTAATTTTGTTTTAGTATTAGTTGGAGACTATTTTTTATTTCGGTTATATATTGTTTGTTTTCATTTTGTTCTATAAGTTTGTTTATTATTATGTCAATTGTTTCTTCTACTGGGATATTAGTGTACATGTTTGTTATGTCATATGATGTGAAAAATGTATTTTCATTTATATTTATTATTTTTAGTTTGTCTATTAATTCGTATGTGTTTTTTATGTTATGATGGTTATTTGTTAGATGGTTACTATTTAGTTTTTTTTGCTATCATTTTTGCTATTTTGTATGTAGGAGCTTTTTTGAAATTGATTAATGGACGTATTGGGTTGTTTAATTTGTGTATTTTTATTAGGCTGTTCATTTTAGGTGGTTCTGGATTATTGTTTATACATATGTCTATGTTTTTATTGTTGAAAATGTTTTATTTGTTTTTATTAGTTTTATTCTTTGTTTAAGATAGTTTTCTGTTGGATTTTTATCTAGTTGTACGCATTTATTATTGTTGATGAAGTCTTCGGTTTTTTTTTATGTAGTCTGCTTTATCAATGATTACTGTTGCTTGAATTTTGTCTGCTTTAGTTATTATTAAATTATTGTTCTTTACTTTATTTTTAATTTCTTTAATTGTTTTTTTGTTTTTCTTTTGTTTATCTTTGTTTTTCATTTCGCTAGTGATTATTTTTTTAATTATATATGTTGCTTCTGTTCTTTTTTCTTCTTGTATATTGTCTTTTATTAGGTTAATGGCAAATTCTGTTTCTACTATTAAATTTTCTAGATTTTTGTTTGCATTTTGGGTTATGTTAGTTTTTGACATATTGTTTAAATATTCTGTTTCTTTTTTGTTAAATTCTGTATTGCTAAGGTTAATGGTTCGAGGGTAAAATGTGTGCTAATTTTTTTTTTTGTTCTTGATTTTTGTTTTGTTGTTTTAATGTGTTAAGTTTTTTGTTGATTGTATAAGACTTTTTGTTTTTTTCAAATCTTATTTTATTTTCTATGTTATTGTATTTATTATTCCAAGTGATTGGATGTAATAAACTTGTTAGCTCTAAGTGTAGTTTGTATATGTCTAGTGTTATGCTATTTTTCTTACTGTATAATTGATTAATTTCGTTTTGTATCCATAGCCTTTGTGCTTGTTTTATAGTTTTTTGTGCAGTCATATTTTTGTTGTTTGTGTTTATGTTGATGTATTTAGGTGTTAATTTATGTTTTTGGCATTGTCTATTGAAGTATATGTTCATGTTTGTGTTCATTAGTTGTTTTTTTCGTGTTTGAAATTTGTTTAACAATTTGGTAACGCGGTTATATGGAATTGTGGTTATGTTGTTTGTGTACATGTTAATGTATATTTATGTGAGAGATGATTTGTTATCCGTTATTTGGTAGTTGATTTCACTTAATTTGATATTCACTTCACTATTTTTTTCACTATTCACTTTAGTTTTTGCATTTGTTTTATAACCTCACTTTTCGTTTTTTCACTGTAGGCTTATTTACCTTGTATGGTTATATTATTTCAATCACTTTCTGCTACAGTCCGTTTCTTGATGTATATAATACTTTAATATTTATAACTAAAATTTGCCTCAAGATATACTTTTTTCCTATTAGGAACATGTTTCGAGAGTTCCTGTACTCTCATCTTCAGCCTTCGCCATCTTGTTTCTGGTGAAGTATTTGTGTGTTGGCTTCTGGATGTTATTAAGGTAGTTTGTTGGTCTTTGGTCTTTTAAAGTTGCATTATTGTGTGTGGTTGTGGTATCTGTTTTTGTATTTTGTGTATTTTCGATGTTGAGTGCTTTGAATATTGTGTCATGTTTTGTATTGATTTGTATTTGTTCTGGTATTAGTTTGTTTTGTGTTTTATGTTTGTAAATCTGTAAATTTTCCCAAATGTTCATTATGGTGCCTTTGTGTGGTATATGTTTTATTAGTGTTACATTGGTTATGTCTGGGAATTCATGTCCAGTGTTTATTGCATGTGTGGCTAAATTGGATTTATATATATTTGGTTTTTTGTATGCATTTAGGTGTTCAAAATAACGTTTTTTCAGCTGTTTTTTTGTTTGTCCTATATAACATTTATTGCAATCTTGGCATTCAATTTTGTATATACCGTTGGTTGTTGTATTATCTTTGTTGTGTGAGCTATTTAGATTTTGTAATTTATTTTTATTAGTTTTGTATGCTATTTTTATATCTGTGTTTTTAAATAGTTTTGTTAGTTTTTTCATTTTATTATTTATATATGTGAATGTGGCCCATTTTTTGTTGTTGTTATTATTTATGTGTTGTTCAGTTTGATTAATTCTTAATTGTTCAGTTTTTAATTTGTATTTGATTTTATTTTCTATTTTGATCATAGTATTTTTATTGTATCCATTTGCATAACCAATTTGGTATATTATATTTCTTTCTTTGTCAGTTTCTTGTTTGTTTAGGGGTATTTTGTACATTCTGTTAAATAACGAATAAAATGCTGCCATTTTATGTTGTGGTGGGTGGTCAGAATGGTTAGGTATAATGATGTTAGTGGAAGTTGGTTTTCTATATATTGCATATTGTATGTGTTTGTTGTATCTTGTGATGGTTATGTCTAAATAGTTGATTTTGTTATGTTTTTCTTTTTCTTCTGTGAATTGTATTTTGGGATGTATGTTATTGATTTGTTTCAGTATGTTCTCTGCATTTGTGTTTTTGTTATTTGATACATATAGTCCATCAATTATTATTATTATCTCTTTCTGTGTAGCCTACATTGTCTATCACCTGACTGGTCTGATGCAGTCTCCTAGCTCCTCCTGTCCTGAACCAATCTTTTCATCTCATAATACCTACAACCAGTGGGGGATTAGCAACTCTTGGGCCCCTGGGCCCTATTTTCTCACCCCCTTCCCCATCCCTCCACCCGCTCCCTATAAATTATAAACTACAACCATTACAAAACAGGCCTCAATCAAGGAAATAGAGATATCTGTGATAAGATTTAAATCTTCTATGGGCTAATATCCACCCTAATCCTAAATAATCATTATTTGTTAATATTTGCTTTGAGGCATTTTTTACAGCAATTTTTGGGACAGAAAAGATAACCGCTATTTTTTTTAAGAATATTTATTTCCCAATAAAACAAAACACAACTCAATTTCATTCATATATAAACGATCACATAGAAAATCAAAAACACATTGAAAAAAAAGTGGCCCTGCGGCCCCCTTAAGCCTGCGGCCCCTGGGCCTGGGTTCATCGGGCCCAATTGGTAATCCACCGCTGCCTACAACATTCCACAGCCTCAGCAATCTGTCTTAGTTACTCCAGACTCTACCATATCCTGCAGCCTCAACCAGTGCTCTACCAACCTGTCTTATCGTCTCATTATAGCACTTGTTATACTTATTATCATTTCTTCCATGATAAGGATTTGATCCATTCTTTCCCTTAGTTTAATATTTGTTATTATGTTTTATGAGAGTTTTTAGGCTCCTGTCAACAGCTGCTTGCAATCCTGTTACAGCTTTTGGATAATACCCGTGTTTCATGTACACATAACAGTACTGAATAAATACTCATAGCTTAGATATTTTAATTATCTGATTTTCATAGTTTCTTTTTTGGATATACATTGTAACGAAACTAATAATATTCTTTGTTCGTTTACAAAAGAAGATAATTGTGTTGTTTTGATTTTTTGAAAAAAATTATTTTTTTATGTTTTGATTTTTTAATATTTTAGGAAATAATTCTTGTAATGGTGTAGTGTTAAAATTTTAAGTTCCTTTGAGTTAATTTTGTCAATAATATCGCTTATGGTTTACTGGACTTAAATTCAGCGTTAACAGGATTGTCGAATTCACTGATCGATTAGCGGTATTTCTTCTCCTTCTTATGTATTACTTCAACTTGAGTAATGGCCACCTTCCTTGTAGTCCTGTTGTTCACTAATACTATATTTATTAAATTTATAAATAAATTTTAAACCAAATTGTAGAATTACTAAATTTTATTGACAAATGTTTAAAAGTAACGATTTAAAATCGTTTATAATATAATGCTCGACTCGTTCACAGGGCGATCGATTGTTGATACATATGTTATTTAATATTAATTTTTCAGGTTCTTTTAACAGTTATATTATATAGTCAGAGAAGGGGTAAAGTCGGAAAGTATAACATTTACAATTAAAAAGCTTAATAGTTAAAAATTACAACGTTATTTAATAATATATAATGTTTATAAAATGAAAAGTTTATACCAATGAAGAGTGACGAATACTAGTCACCGTGGGCGCTTTGCATGCTGGGAGTCAAAATGGCCGCTTCGGAGCTGCTGATGTAAAACAGGAATCGTCTGGATGAAATTTTCTTCCAATAAAGCTGCCTTTTCAATGCTTCCTTGTCTCCGCAGTAGTGATTAATATTTCTGGTGTTATTGTAGTATCTCTCGTTCAATGTTCTGTTATTCACTCGAGAAAAATGTGTGTGATAATGTTAAGTTATTGGTGTCGTAAAGTTCGTTTTTTGTTATTCGGAATTATTAGTGTTAGAGGTTCCTATGGTTAATTAACTAGTTCGGTTGTGTATTCACTTGATTCAATGTTTGTAGTGGTTAATTTTCACTGAACTTAAGGTTTAAAATTGTTCTGTCATAATTCTCAAAATTTTACTGTAGGCTAGGTTCAATTTGTACACGCCATTAATGGTTCCGATATAGGTTGTTATGTAGCTAGCTTATTCAACCGTACACTACGAACGTTAATATAGAACTGTCTTACTTCCTTCGTTTTCTTAAATATCTTAGCCAATTTAATATTAGAAGTGTATTGTTTCAATTTTTAATCGCTTCCGATACATGTAGAAAAAATACATTATATCACAGAATATATTTTGGTTATTAATTAATTTCATGAAATAATAAATACATAATCCTTTTCTTCAGCTTATGCTGCTTGATTTGATATCAAATAAGATAGTTTTACAAAGTTTTTTCTTTAAAAAGCCATATTTCTGTATTTTTTAAAAGTAGGCCTAAAAAATTACTTCCTGTCTTTTATAAAATGATGCCATTTTAATATGTTATATTTAGGATTGTATTCAATCTCAGATTGAAATAAAAATGTTTATCTTCCCTTAATTCATTGTAATTTTATTAATTAGTTATCCTTTTAACTATTACTAGTGGTCGCCCAGTGGTCGAAATTCGACCGTAATTCATTAAATTTTTAAGTTTGAACATTATTGAGGTTCTTTTGTCAAAGAGTATACCTCTATAATCATTGCATATAATTTTTTTGAATTTTGTTCTATTATGTCAGCTGCGAGCGTGTACAAATACGTCATTAGCATGTGTTGTTTGCCTTAATTCCCTGCAATACCTATGACATTTAAAATTTAATGTTAGTAACAGTTGAAAAAAACACAATTACAGCTTGTATTCGTATTTATTTTTTGATATAATTCATTGTCAGTTTTAATTTGTTCATGTTATTATTGAATCAAATAAACGCTAATAAAAATAAGACTTGACATTCATAGAAGTATAAGATACATTGTTTTCAATTCCAGCGGATTACATTTCATTTTTGGTAAGGTACAAAATTCGAAAACAGTTTGAAGATTATTTGCTACAAAGCTTATATAATTTTTTAATTTTTTTTTCTATGCATTAATTTTCGAATTAATGAAAGATAGGAAAAATGAGGTTTAGCTTGGCTAAGCCATATTTAAAAAGCAATAACGCGTTTTTTGACATTTCCTTGGGCATTTGCCACAAGCAATAGCATTTGCTTCGTCTGTTCTCTGCGAATACGTGGGAACTGGTAAACCAAGTTCTTGACATGACAAATTATGAACATTCAAAATATCTTCAATTTCTAATAGAGCTGTATTAAAGGATACTTCTTCGTTGTAATCTCTCAAAAAATCTTCACTAAGATATACTTTAAATTCATTCCATAACGCCAATGCATTGGCTGGCACATTTAATGCACAAATGTAACCAAATAAATTTCGCATTTGTTTTGGTGAATGTAATTCTTTTGCTTCATTTAAAAATTCGCGCCATTCATTATCATTTGAAGCAATGCCGCGAGCATGGCACGCTTCAACAAAAGAAGTGTGTATAATTCCATTGTATGTTCTAACATCCTCAAATGATTTTGGACCACAGACATGTAATAAAAGCAATCGTAAATGGAAAAGTTCGATGTCTTTTGGTGATACTACATATATGCGTGTAATGATTTTATCACCTCCACGCCTTCTCTTCTTCCATTTTTTTCGGGAGTCTTCCCACACATAATGCAAAGGAATTTCAATATACTTGTATTCATGCGCTGATGGATCAATTCAAAAAATGCTAATAATTTTGTTTGTCTTGCATTTTCAATTGCTTGATGTTCTTGCCCTTCTCGAAAGTAAACATTCTGTCTACGCGGTAAATGAATGTCAAGTCTAATGATGACATGTGATTGAAAATGCATTGGTAATTCATAGATGCGCCATACAGCTTCAGTTGATCCGACATAACGGCCATTTAAAAAATTTTTAACTTCATCAATTTGTATTTCTTGACCTGGTTCATTTCTCTCTGAACCTAATTCAACAGATGCACTGTCATAGCCTTTATACACGTATTTATAAATGTATTTAACACTTTTAACTGTAGTGCATACTTTATATGGCAATTAAATTTGGCAAGTAAATACGGATTGTATGGTACAACATAACGATTGTCGAGGCAACTACCGCGAACTTCAGCATTAATACCATTATCACGCCTTCTGTATAATGGATATCCATTTAATGATTCACATGTAAATTCATTAAATCGTTTTGGATAATCTTTTGTGCATTTTTCATCTCTCATACATACAGAATTTGGATTAAGTACACCGCATGGACCATGCATCATGTGTTTTACAACATATTCATGTAATGTAGGATGTGTTTGAATGTTAGGAATCTCTGCAGATACAACTTTATCAATATCGGTAGCGTTAACAATTTTATCTTGCTCATTTAAAGTGAGTAAAATGTGAGCATGAGGCAATCCTATCTTTTAAAACTCAATTGTATAAATGAGTGTTTCAGCTTTACCGAAGATTTTTTTTAGTGTAAGGCCCTCAATTAATGCTTTCAGTTTGGACTTGAATACACGCACAACAATATCAGGTCGAAAATTAGCTGACTCACCTACACGAATATTGCTAACTATTTCAGGCCAACTTGGATTGCAAGTCATTGTAATAAACAAAGAAGGCTTTCCGAAATGTTGTACAATTGACATTGCATCTAAATAATTCTGATACATATTTCTTGGAGATCCATTGAATGAAGATGGTAAAATTACTCTACGGCCAGCATTATTGGCATTGGGGTTCAATTCTAAATAATCTGTTAAATTGTTGTAAACTTCAGACCTAAGAGTTGTTTGATTTTGTCGAATGAAATGTAACCTTGTGCCCTCTATTCTCACATACATATCAACTGTCCACTGCAGAAAATTTTTGTGAATGGTGCAACATGCTAAAATCTTCTCTAATTGCAAGTCGATAGGCTGCATACTGAAGCATGGTTAATTTATTTCTGGACGCTCTTGAATTAGATGTAGTTGGTACATTATGAGAAATATTGATATGCCACCCAGTATCACCATTTGGAAAAGTAATGGATACGCTAAAGGGTCCAATGATGAATCCAAAACAGAGATATTTTTAATGGCACCATTAACTTTTGAAAACGAAACCATATTTCGTTCAAAGGGTGGCTCACCATCAACTGTACTAAGTATTACTGCTACATCAGTTTGAACGGCATCATTATAACGGCGTAGATCTAAATCACGATTTACTTTAATGAGCATACAAATTTCTTTATTTTGATTTTCAACTTTCTGACAATGATCTTTCATTGCAATGAATGACTGAACGAAAGGATTAATGCGTTCCAATTCAAGAGAGATTTCGCGCATTATATTGTTATTGCATGTTTGATTATAGTGTTCATGTAATCTATAATTGACAGCAGTGTCAACATCATAAAAATATAATTGCGCATAACATAGTGAGCGACCATATCCAGCAGTCATTGGACCTGATCTGTGATAAAAAAACATCATGTATTTTAAAATGATACACTCCACGCATAACTGTATCCAAAATTTTAGCTTCTGAGCTAACCATAGCAAATGATGGATTGTATTTATGAATGTTTTCAAAATAATTTTTTGACTTTCTTTTTATTGAAGGTTCATTTGAAGTAAGTCCATCATACAATGATTTAAAGTATTCATTTTGACTTAAGGCCGGTAATACTGCTTTACCCTTATGACAACATGAAGTGAATGCAGTCCTTTCACCTAAAGTGACCTCAGATTCACATTGCAAAACCTGCATTGTAAATGCATTAATCCACAATCAAAAGTATTAAAATTTCTTGGAATGACATTCAGTGTGCATTTAAATGTATCCCTCAAAATAATTTCATCATTTTGTATACTATTTACACTATTTAAATTTGCATTTGGTCTATTATCATTTTGACTTTCACGCAAATATATATTCCTTCTTCTTTGTCTCTCACTCCAACCCGCCAATGTTATACTATTTACACTATTTAAATTTGCATTTGGTCTATTATCATTTTGACTTTCACGCGAATATATATTCCTTCTTCTTTGTCTCTCACTCCGACCCGTCAATGTTCTATGTCGAGGCATAATGGAAGTAGGTGCGAATATCTGAATGTAAAAAAAACATGTAATGAAATTACTGAAACTAAGATTAGACAGGGTTTAATTTAAAAATAATATAATGTACTCACTTTTTTGAAACCACCAATAATAATTAGGCGAGAGTAAGTCAATTCAAATTGCTGCTACAAAATTTTCCTTTTGCAACAGGTGTATATTAAGCAAGCTGTATTTCACTTTCAACTGCACATTAATATATAAAACACAGATATCTAATATACAAAATATAAAATAAACGCATTTTTGCCTTGACATACACTCCACAGACTATTGAAAAAGGAACATTTGAAATCACACAAAATTCACAGCTCATTCAGTCAATCTGTCAGTATTAAGCAAGCTGTATTTCACTTTCAACTGCACATGAATATATAAAACACAGATATCTAATATACAAAATATAAAATAAATAAAAGCTTTTTTGCCTTGACATACACTCCACAGACTATTGTTGCCTGGCAACAATTTATTTTATTTTTAACAATTACCACTGTTTGAAAAAGTTTAAATGAATTTTCAAGTGCAAATGAGTGTTTTATTTTAAATATCACTATAATATTGACGACTCGGAACACTAAGTTTTTTATAAGTAAAAACGTAAAGTTTTACCTAACAGCCTAAACCGGCTTTCACCTATAGAAGGCTTCATCAGAGGCTGTCGTAAGTAGCGCTGTTCGTCTTGTTGTTGGCGACGAGATAGTTTTTCAAAAGATCGAAGCTGTGTGTGTGTGTGGTGAGATGTGTTCGAATAATGCATGCGATTTGAATTGTGTCTGTTCGTTTAGGATGTCGTTTTTATTTGTTTTTGTGTGTTTGTATATTTCTAATTGTTCTAGAGTGTCTAGTTTTCGGCCTTTTGTGTGTACGTGTAGTACAGTACTGTGCGAATTAATGTGAACACATCATAATTATCACAATTTTACTTTTTTTTCACAGTTGGCAACACTTTTATGTCAAAGTAGCGGCCATTTTGTTTTACTGTTCTGACAGTCAGTGAGTAATGAGACATAGCAAGCTACAGACGCGTTGCATTTTGTTTTTCTTTAGAATTATTGTGTTTTTGCTGAAGTAAGCTGAACTAAGGTTTTATTTGCTTTTTATTTTTGAAGATAGATATTACTCCCAAAAAGCGCACTAAAATTGTTACTTTGAGTGAACACACATCAATGACTCAAAGAGATATTGCCAAGGAGTGTGGTGTGAGTTTAGGAGCTGTCAACAAGATTTTGAAGCAAAAAAGGGACACTGGGACGATTGAAGTGAACAGAAAAGGGAAATGTGGAAGGAAAAGAAAGACAACAGCAAGGGATGAAGCTTTTTTAATAAGGGAAAGAAAATTAAACCCTAGGAAAACCAGCCAAGAACTTCAGCAAGACTTAGCACACGCTGGAGTTATTGTTCATGACTCCACCATACGAAAACGACTTATAGAAGGAGGAAGAAAAACAGTCAGACCTAAAAAAAAACAGTTATTGACTGCTGCCATGATAACAAAACGATATGATTGGGCAAAAAAATATGTGAGCTGGACTGTTGAAGATTGGAGAAAAGTGTTGTTCTCAGATGAGAGCCATTTTTTGGTACAACGACAGCGATCTCGTTTCGTTAAAAAAAGTTACAACGAAAAACTTACGACAGCTCATATTGATCAAACAGTTAAACATCCGTTAAAGAAGATGTTCTGGGGCTGCTTTTCTTATAAAGGTACCGGATGCCTTGTGCCGATCGAAGGCATGATGAATTCGCAAAAATACAGAGACTTGCTAGAACATAGATTGGAAGCTGAACTAAGAAAAGTTGATGCCAACGGTCAAGCAGTTTTTCAACAAGATTCGGCTCCATGTCACGTGTCCAAGATCATGATGAAATATTTCAAGGACAAAAAGATATCATGCCTTGAATGGCCAGGAAACTCACCGGACATTAATCCGATTGAAAATCTGTGGGCTATTGTAAAAGCTAGACTTCGTAAAATAGATTGCACAACAAAAACAAAACTGATTGAGGCTGTAATCCACACATGGTTTCGAGACCAGCAAATATCAGAAAACTGTAAAAAACTTGTTGATTCTATGCCAAAACGTGTTGAAGAAGTTATAAAAGCCAAGGGAGGACATATTTCCTATTAAAACAAATTAAATTGTATTTTTTTCTCTTTTTTCTTCGTCCATAACTAATAAATGTTGTTTTTTTTTTCAAATTATCACTTGTGTTCACATTAATTCGCACAGTACTGTATGTTCATGTTATTGTCGATGTGTTTATATGTGTGGTTTGCTTCAATGAGGTGGTTTGCGAAGGTAGATTCTGTAGTGGTGTGGAGTGCTTTTGTGTGTTCAATGTATCTCTGTTTGAAGCTGTTTTATTTTATTTTATTTAATGTATTTGTAACACATATTATATATAAATTTTAGCTTTCTGCACTCCTCCATATAAACTTTTTTAACTATGCCAAATCTCACACTCCTCCGTGCGCGCAAATTGCTTAAAAAGGGGTACAAAGTTTTCTCTTCACGTATTAATGTATAGATTCCATAATTTATAACTCCCCACTCTGAACTTTCAGTTATCATATTTCCAATTTTTTCAATAATTTTATATATCTTTTTACACTATCCTTTTAAAGTATAGTTTTAGTCATAGTATTTGGTGACTGATTCACCTTATATAAATTCCATCAGTTTAACTGGTTTATTTAACTTAATTAACAATTATAATGTTGTTGGAGTTTCCTATTTGGTCTAGATTTTTTCTGGTTTTACATATAATGTTTTTGTAATAATACTGTGTTTATACCCCTTCTGACTTTCTTATTTTAATACAGTATTAATTAAAATCTCCTTAATTAACTAACAGAACATGTAGTATCGTATTCATACTCATAATACCTAAACAATATTTTAAATTAACAGTATGGTATTCAAATTCAGACATTTTAGTTTTAACTACTACTAGTAACATATAATAAACATTTTATAAAAAGAGTATGGTATCCATACTTAGACATTTTAGTCTGGATTAATACTATTAAACTTATTAAACATTTTTATAATAACAAAATCTTATATTCTACTCCCCACATTAAATTATGGAGTTCATGGGCTTTAACATAAGCATAACAAGCCCTTTATTTTTTATTTATTTCTTAAACTTATTTTGGTTGCAGTATTTTCTGTTTTTATTTTGGTATTACATTTTTATCCCCTGTCACTTTATTTATTCACCACGTGCTCTCCCTTTATTCTTTACATTTTAGTGAAGGTGTTTAGATAAAAAGTGGCACCTTCTTATAAACATTAGTAATTGTTTTCATAAGAATATTTTATAAAATCTTATTTCTGTAGTTATTGAAAATTTTAAAGTTGTTTAATGGTACACATGTACTTAGTTGAAGTATTAATCACACTTCTACTTGAAGTTTATATAATATACTGAAATAACTTGCACTTGTTCACTTATATTTTTGGATCTTATCTCTAATTGAGTTTTACAATATTCCAAGACCAAAATCTTAGTTATAAGGGATTATGAAGATTTGTTTATTGCATTACACAATAACTTTAGTGGGTGCACTTCTACTTACAACACTAAACACTTTGTTTACAACTATTTTACATTAATATCAGGTGTTGGGGCATTATACTTTCTTTTGTGACATTGAATCTCTTTCGGGGATTGTTATATTCTTCTTAACAGGTTTCCCTTGGGTATATCTTGTAGTCCTCCCATCTTACAATTTTGTTTCTTCAAAATTCTTCTTTCTTGGTTTCTTCAAAGTAACATTGTTTTGTCATGTCCGTTGGTCTGTTCTGGGTATCTTCCTTACCTACTCCTATCCTACCTGGGTATTTTCCTTAATTTATTTTAGTTCTTTGGTGTTTAATTTTCTTTACACATTTTTGTTGCATAGTGGTTTTTTTCTTTATTTTTACTTTTTTAAGTTATGATAGTATTTTATTTTGATACTTATTTGTTTTCATACGGATTTTTCTTCGATAGCTGTTTATTTATGATCATACTTTATTAGTTCTTAAGTGGATAATCTGTCATGCTACATCATCAATACTCAAGGATATTCATTTTCATTCTATATGCTTGTCTTATATTCCTATATGTGTCTACAATTCCTGTTCTCAAAATATTTGTCTTCTTACAATTATTAAGGACATCCTAAATTAATTTGATTAACAGCGTGCACATTCCTTGAATATACAGATACAGAACATTCAATACAACACTACTGACATTGCATGACTTTAGCTGCTGATCTTACTGTTCATAATACACACAAACAGGCATGCTAACAGAATGACCTAATTGCAAACAACTGTTTTTCAAATGCTTTTCAAGACACAGATCGTACAAGAGCCATGTTAACGAATTTAACACCTAACTTGCATATCCAACACCTCGCTTCTTTTCTCACAGTTCGTCTCAATGTACAATACAACTGTTCATGAAAACATGCGTCTTGTGTTTGATTACCTGTATGTGTGACAGAATTCAGCAATTCCATTCGATAAATCTGTACAGTCATCAAACATCTAAAACTGTATATAGTGTCGGACTGGCAGCCTTCCGGGCCCTTGGCAAAATTTAGCTGTGGAAATTTAGTTTAGCCCCCCTCCCCCATGTTTCATATTGAATGTACACCGTAACAATTTTGTAGAGACTCAATAGTAAAAATATTAACTATGATGTCATATACTCACAATAAATTCTATTTTTTCTGAGAGGAAGGGATTGTAATAATATTTTATACAAATATCTAGTTTTATAAAATTATTTTATTACATAATACTTCTTATTACTAAATACAAAATCAAACACAATGTTGTACATAATACAATGAAATTGACTGTTGTTGAAATACAGTAGTTATTTATAGAAAAATGTAACATTTGTCTTGTTTGCTCATCATCTTCTTTCACAGCACTACACTTTATATAATATAGAAACTTTCTCTTGTGAAACTTACTTGTCTTTTTCGTCGAACGCGTTTCAGCATCGTGTTCACCTTCGTCAGCTTAGAAACAGCTGCCAGTACTTAGTAACGGTTGTTGTTTGGAAGGTATAGTGGGGGTGGTGTGTAGAGGAAGGGGATTGGCGCGGGGATCCAAATTATTGTTTGTTTTTTGTATAATGGTGTCGAAAAGTGTATGTGATTTATATTGTAATTGGTCGTTTAGTATGTTGTTTGGTTGTGTTGTGTGGTATTTGTATATTTCATACTGTTCAGCTGTGTTGAGTTTTCGACCTTTGGGTAAGAGGTGTAATATTTCAAGATTAGTATCTATGTTGGCGTAGCTATGGTTATGTGTGTGTATGTGTGTGGCAAACGCAGAATGTATATTGTTGTTGGATAGGGCCTTTAAGTGTTCAGAGTAATGGGATGAAAAAGATCTTCCCGTCTGGTCTATGTAGAAACTATTGCAGTTATTACAATTTAATTTGTAAACACCTGTTCTATTGTATTTGTCTATGTCCGTGTGTGTATCGTTGATGTGTTTTTGATGGTATTGTTAGTTCTGAATGCTATTTTGTACTTGTGTTTTCTGAATGTGTTGGCAAGTTTGTGTGTGTTGGAGTTATGGTATGTGAGTGTGATGTATTTATTGTGTTGTGTGTTGTTGGTATTTTGTGTTTTGTTATTTTTGTTTTTGATGCGTTTGTGTAGTTTGTTTATTAAATTGGGGTTGTAACCGTTTTTCATTGCTATGTATTTGATTGTGTTGAGTTCGTCAGTATAATCTTGTTTACTTAAGGGTATTTTAGTTAGTCTATGGAGCATATGGTTGAAGGCCGCATGTTTATGTTGTGTTGGGTGGTTTGATGTGTTGTGTATAACCATGTCAGTTGTATGTTTCCTGTATATTTTGTACGTGTGTGTATTGTTAGTTTTGTTAATTGTTAGGTCTAGAAAATTTATACTATTGTTTTGTTAAATTTCCAGTGGTGTATTGTGTTTATGTATTTGTGGAAGTTTTCAACTTGTCTCAGGTTGCCTTTGAATAAAAGTAATATGTCATCTACATACCTGTGCCAGTAAATGATTTTGTTGGTGTATTTGTTGTTGTTTATTATGTGGTTCTGTTCTATGTTGTGTATATATATTTCTGCCAGTATTCCTGATATGGGGGATCCCATCGGGAGACCGTCTGTTTGTGTGTATATCTTGTTATTGTATGTAAAGTAATTTTGCTGTTATTATTTTGGTAAGTGTGATGATCTCTTGTATGTGTGTTTCAGGTGTGTTGTTTTGTCTGAGTAATTGTTCTAGTGTTTGTATGGTTTCTTGAATTGGGACATTGGTGTATAAATTGGTGATATCAAAAGATGCTAGTGTTGAGTTGTGTGGGATGTGGATGTGTTCAGTTTTCTTGACTAGGTCGATGTTGTTTTTGATAGATGTGTTGTTACTGAGATTAATGTTTTCTCTGATTATTTTGTCTAGTGTTTGGCAATTTTGTGGGAGGGAGCTTGTGTGTTGTTTATTAATGGTCTGATGGGAATGTTAGGTTTGTGTATTTTTGGTAATGCATTTAAATTGGTAATGCATTGGTATTTGCTGTTTCTAAGCTGACGAAGGCGAACATGATGCTGAAACGCATTCGACGAAAAAGACAAGTAACTTTCACAAGAGAAAGTTTCTATATTATATAAAATGTAACATTTCCTTGATATAGGAAGATGATTCAAACTGAACAGTAAAAATCACACCATTAATGTTTTTCTAAGTTCGTCACTTGTACACACAATGTCATCTATTATTTTACTGTTGTTAATATTTTGGATTAAGTCCCTCTCACATTTCATAAGCATGAAATTACTTAAAAGTTCCTGACCTAGAGATTTCCTTAGTTTGTTTTTAACAATTTTTAGTTTGGAAAAGACTCTTTTGCAAGAAACTTGAGTACATGGAACTGTCATTAAATATTTATAAACTGAATACAAATTATTGAAAAGGCCAGATTGAGAAGATAGATCATACAATACAGTAAAAGCACGTGATAAACATTGGGAACACTTAACTTTAGGATTAATTCTACACAAAGACTTATAATCTACGTCATCATCGCTTGATCCCCCTTCATCAGGTACAAGATCATCAGGGCATTCTCTTTCCAGGGACAGCTTGAAAACATCGTACTGCGCGGCAAACTGTTTCAGCTCATTAATAAGATCTGATCTGCTAATGTTTGCTAAATGTTTGACACTGCTATCAACGAAGTCGCAGAAATTTCATGATCAGGGTGATTTAACATTTTTGCAAAGTTTTTGGGATCCAAAATAGCACAATCTTTTAATAAATCCTGATTTATAACAAACCGTTCTTCAATGCTTTTCATAGCACAGTCCAAAATATTAAAATACAACGCCTTAAATTTCTGGGTAGTAGTAACAGAGCGTGACTCATCCTGTGCATGTTCTCCTGGCATTTTCATTTCTTTGCTAATTCTTTTTTCTGGAAAATCCACCTCTATTTCTAGTTCACTGTCTTCAAACTTTGTTTGTATGTGAATGGTGTACTTTTTACAACATTGCAGTAATTTATCAAAATGTGTCTCATCCCTCGTTTTTTGATTTGTTTTATCAAATTTTCCACTAATTTCCATGCTTTTGAGTAATCCAGATTTTTACTTTGTAAAAAAAAAAACAAAGTGGTGAAGTTACTATGAATAAATCCAAAATGATAAAAGCAGTAAATAAATGTTCAAATTTAGTCCATTGGTTAATGAGTGTTCGAGCTGTAAACTTAGTTTTGCAATCGAAGTTACTTTTAGAAATATCTAATAATACATGAAACAGATTCACCAACTTCCAAGAATCGTTGGGACAGTCAAAATCATCTGAAAATGATTCATAGTCAGTTATTGAAGTCAGGGCTTTGTGCTTGCTCCACCATCTAGTAACGCCAATTTTTTTAAGTCTGTATAGTTTTTCTTGGCCTTTGAAACGGCTTTTTGTGTGTTCTTCCCAAACAGTCATTCTTTTATAGGACTGACTGAGGAAACAAGCCGTCTCCTCCACCAAACCAATTAAGTTTTCCGCCTGAAGGCAATTCACTGTAGAATCTGCCACAACCAGATTTAAAACATGTGCCATGCAGTGGGTATATATTGTATTCGGGTTTTCTTTCTTCAGTTGAGCTTGTAGCCTGTTATAACAACCCTTCATATTGGTGGCTCCATCAAAAGAACAAGCTACTACATTTGTGAGAGATATTCCATATTTTGTTAAATGTAATTTTATTTTTTCGAATTGTGCTTGGCCACTGGAGTCTTCTACTACACACAAGTCAAGAAGTCGCTCATACACCTTTCCTTGCACTACGTACCGAACACAGATTGCCAGTTGGACCATGACTGCTATATCTTGTGTGGAATCAATCATCAAACTGCAGATAATGCTATCGGATAAATCTTTCAAAATCATTTGCCTTCCAGTGTTACCTATTGTCTTTATTAATTTATTGATAAACGTTTTAGACAAGAATGTTACAAGAGATCCTCTCCCAAAATGTTTCTTCTTATTCCCCGTTACTTCTCGCTTCTTAAGTTCTTTCATTCTTTTCTTCTTACTATCTTCTATACACTGTTCAACATGAGTTTTCAAAATCACGTCATATTCAGATATTAGCAAGACAAGCTCTAAAAAGTTCCATGATTTCCTATTTGGTTGAGGGAATAACCTGCTTCTTCCTTCCCTCGATAAGCCAGTCCTTGTCTTCCAATAAAGAGTGTGATATCTAGAAGGCGCTGAAGAATTTGTCTCCTAGTTTCAATTTGTTTCTCACGATATGTGGCTTGACTGTTGTTAAGAAGAGATTCAATGTCTCCTTGTTTGCATAGCTGAAGCACTGCTGTAACAGAATTTTGATGGTATTTTGAATTTTCATGGATTTCCACAGCCTTGTAGATATGTTTATATGAAACCTCGTGTCCTGAAATAAATGAGGATTCCCTGTTTTCTTTCCCACCACAGGCCATACATGTTGAACAGAACACTTTATTTAACTGAAAAGAGTACGAAAGCCATTTTCTTTGGACTTTCTCACCACTAGGTAAAGTTCTGTAATAGAGATTACTGAGTTCGAATAAAAGTTTTTCCCCTTGAATATGATGAATTTGGACAGGATGCTGTTTAAAAAATGCTCTCTTCAACGTAACGGGGTCATTGATATTCGGGCTTATAAAATTAGCTAAGTAATATGTGGAAATATTTTCATCAGTACTGTCTTCCACTTCAGATTCGGATGAACTAGAGCTACTGTTGTTCTCAGTAATCAACGCAGTACCGGCATCTTTAGCTTCGGAATAAACATCTTCACCCACATCGGCCACATCAGAGAGTTTTGTATCTGAGGTAGATGGACAAACTGTTGGTTTAATTTTTGATAGCATAGCACATTGATTTTAGAAAAATAAGTGAATATATCGTATTTTTAAAAAATGTTATGAAATTGTATCTTTTCTCTAAATAACGTATGACTAGTAACCACACATGAAAATATGAACTCGTACATGCGTTTGTTAAGATTGCATGTCTGCGATATTTTAATTGTATATTGCAATGCTACGGCTGCGGGCACTGATTATTAGTTGTACTATACTATTATAAATACAGTACTACTATCATATCACGCGAGATTGTAAAAACGTAATTCAGCCAGATTCAGGTTGATAATAGCATTATAAATAGATTATAGACTTACCTGATAAATCACAATCATCTTGAGATTTTTCAGGCTTTGCACTAATTGTAAAGTACATATCAAGAATCTTATTTGTCTTCTTTAAATTAACCTCCCGTTCCTTCTTGAGTTTTCGTTTCAAAGCCCCACTAGGTCTACACTGTTTACTCATTTTATCAATGAATTATATTCAAAACAATCACATCACAACCACACCATGCATGATTCAGATTCAACAAATCTTTCAGGAGGAGCCATATTGCCACGTACAATCAATCAGTTACCGTAACTTAACACTCCTGCCTAGACAGACGAGAGACGACAGTCACAACTCACAAGTCGTGACAGGAAGTTCTCCGGCTGATTCCTGGCGCATGCACTCAACGGCTCAACTGTCACGCACCCGCACGGCAGCTGCAGATAACTTGTCGCCTCCATCCGGGTTCCATTCCAATCCATTTACGTACCAATAAACTATTGGCCAGTTAGCCTACACTATCTACTTCGATGTTTATTACTCTCAAGTCTCAATTGAGTTTATAAAAACATTAGGATTAGGAGTATAAGATATTTTAAGTTCTTTTATGTATACCATTATTTACTCCCACTGAATAAAAATTACGGCTTTGGAGTTATAATCAAAATCGATTATTAAAAAAATCCTGTCACTTGTGGGCCCGTGGGCCCTCGGCAATTGCCGACTGGGCCAGTCCGACACTGACTGTATACAATTGTTTTATAGCAGTATGTGTTATAACATTATTCTGCTGCTACCATATTCTACCCATATTTTTGGTAGAGTATTAGTTCTAGAATATATTTAAATCTCAATACTTTCAATAAAACAAACGTTTCATACAAGGCAGAAACAATTACATGAGGAGCATTTCTTTTTCTTCAATTTTAATTGAATCAACTCTTTTTTTTGTAATGTAATTGATAATAACAATTATATAATTGAAGGTGCAAAACTCAAAAATGCACTTATTATTAGGCATTTATATGAACATAAATATTGTAACAACCAGACTCTGTACGGTCTGAAAGTCTTGTGTAATTGTAGTTAATTTGTAACGATAAAAGTATTACATTTCATTACAGTTCACGTTGCATCGTAATTACATAACGACTTTCTTGCATCGTATTTGACCTTGCCAATACCTGTTTACCTGTTTTAATTCTTAATGGTGATTTTCCAGGCGCCAAATTGTTTGTCCCAAAACAATTAAAAAGTAGTATTAGTCCTTCATTTAGCGTAACCGTATTTCTCTGTTGGTTGTAGTCGGATAAATTCAAATCTGTTTACCCGCGAAGTCTTACCAACCTGTATTTCTTGTAGAAAGAATTGTTACGGTGCTATGTTAATGAAGTAAACACAAAGATTAATACGTGAAATAATGAACAGGTATCAAAATAAGTATTGGTTTATTAATGGTCAATTCTGCTGTTAATAATTATGATAACATGAAATTATAAAAATATATTACTTTTTGCTTGTTATGCTCCGGCTATTAATAATTTACCACTCAGCGGTTGGCTGTATTCTCAACTTGGGTCGTTCAACTGAAAGCCTTTTAACGTTTTCACTGCTTTATTCAGTCAAAAGTTCTTTTGATTACAGCAAAAAGTTTACAAAATGATTTTTGAAAGTACAATCATTGACATCAAGTTAATTAAATATAATAATCTTCCTTTACAACAGTTTACTTATGGTTTAAAACAATAGTGAGTTCACTTCACAACATAGGTTAAGTTCGAATTGTGCATAAATCGTTTCTTATTTCTCAAAGTGTTAATAGTGAATTTGAACAATCTTTTAATACTAATTATTGAATATTTTAATAATTATTCAGTGTTTATTAAGTTTGTACCAAGTTTTGATATTGTGCATAAATTCGTTAAGTGTTGTGAAAAGTCTTGTGGGTGTAGTTAAGTAATTTAGTATTATACTTTACAAGTTCATTGATGTTCGATGGATTATTTTCATCAGTTCTGGTGTTCGAGTCATCCTTCTCTTATATGGGTTTTATTTCTTGTAATTCGGATTTAATTTGGTTTAATTTTGTTGAAATGTTCTGTCAATCTTGTCTCTTCATTGTTATTAAGTATTTTCTTTCATCTGTTTGGTTTATTTTTACTAATTTCTATGGATCGACAATTTTTTCATCTGCCCTCGTCTGATGCTAAAAATTGACTCTTAATTCGTTTTTTAACGGTTTCTATATAATAATGTTTTGTTGTCATAGTAACCAGACTACTCTCTATTGGCTGAAAGCATTTTGTACTCATTGTTATAAAGCTTGAGTTTTTGTTCAAAATGAATAAATATTTTCTAACTAAGATATTTTCCTTGTCTTACTACCAATCTGATTATTATTATTATTATTGAATAGCTTTTCTGATGTAGTTTATTTAGACATCAAACATGATTATGTTTTATCTCTGGCCTACTTTAACATTTAGCTATCATTATTCTTTTTACTTAATTTTTTTATTATGTTGTTTTATGCAATTATTTTGTATTTATATTGTTCCTTGGTTTGTTATTTTAAGCTTACTTATCATTTTCTCTCACTGTTTACTGTTATTTATGGATATTTTACAATTTTGGTTCACATAGTTTGATTAGTATTATATTATTTATTAAATTTCACTTTTGTTCTTTGTATCATGGTTTGTGTGTTTTAGTGTTTGCTCATTTCTTTATCATTCTGTATTTACTTAATTGCTAATACAATATTTTCTTTGGGCTTGTACTTTCCATGATTAATGGTACATTTAATAATCTTTACTTGGAATTCATGTGTTCATTTCATTTCTTTTGTCATTGGGCCAATCACTTGGGTTGGGTCATTGTCATTTGTCTCGTATACATTATAGTTATTTTATTTTTCTTGATTTAAAATTGTTGATTCTTCTTTATTTTCATGCCTTTTATTTTATATTTCTTCTCTGGTATTGGGGCTGCTTTTGGTATCGTAACATAATGCCTCTCCATCAAAACTGATCATTTTGTAAAACACTAGCATAGTTTTTTATGAAATTATCAGTTGTATGTAATTTTTTCCTTTTTCTTCATGTTTATTTCTTCCTTCTGGTTTCTCATCTTACTTATTCCATTCCTTTTTATTTAGTTATTTGTTAGATCTGTATTTACTTATCCTCATTAGTGCATTCTCCCTGTAATATATAATTTCCCTAACATTTTGTAGCTGGTTTCATCCATTACTACCTTTTATTCTGAGGTCAGAGGAATATCATCTCTGCTCAGTTAATTGATTGCTGGACCTATTCTCAGTCAATCTTAAATACACATTTTGTCATCTTGTGACTTTTATTAATACAGTGATACCCCGCTTAACGCGAGTGATATGTTCCTCGATGATTTGCGTAAAACAAAAATTGCGCTAAGCGGGGTTTCCTATTGTTTACCGACCAATACCTCGTTGTTTTAGTTTTTATTGCTTTTATATGATTTTCCGTGTCAAAATGTGTTATTTTTGACATTTTATCGGCGCACATTGTTAATTCGTTCTAATTGAATTTTCGAACTAAACTGAAAGGAAAACGTATTCCCAATGTTTAGAAACAATAACGGGGGGGGGGGAGAGTGAATGCTTTTCCAGGAAATTGGCTGAGACTTAAGTTCAACAAGGGGCCCTAAAAAGGATGGATTAACCCGAACTACCATTCCAAGAATGTAAATTAGTACGTATACAGTACAGTAATGTTTATTTGGCTGAGACAAGATAAACAAGAACGTGAATACATTTCTGGCAGGAATGGAAGATGCATTTTGCAAACTAACGCCTACGTCACACACGTCCACCTTTTCTACAAACATTGTGCACAGTTTAATCTGAGTTGTGGCATCGGGAACTCAGAAATGGTTAATAAACGTCAGCCACTGCTGTGTGTAGTGAAGATGTGTTGTGTCTATTCAGCGTCACCACGGGTCTCCAGCACAGAGATACGATTTCTCATTCGTCAGAATCCCGCCAACGAGAATATGCAAGGTCAAATAACATTTATAATGTGTAATGGCACAGCCATGTATGTTTACAAAATGTACTACTGTTTTGGCTGACACATATTACAGATCTACGTCTGACCTAATGCAACCTCTTATTTATCTGTACAAATCAGCTGTCTGTTTTTACGTTTCCACCAAACGTGTTGGTAGGCTGACGTGTTCGTACTCCTTAAAAAATAATACAGTAATGTAATTACAGTACTGTATGTGTTTGTCATTTTCAAAATAAAATACGCAAACTTTAGTTGTTAAATTCAAAATTTAGATATTCATTACATTTACGATGATACGTATATATACAATATTATTGGTACTGTATATGTAATTGTTAATATGTATAATAAATATTTTCTTAGAAAAAAAAATGCGTTATAGCGAATTCGCGTTATGTGGGGTCGCGCAAAGCGGGGTATGACTGTAATAATATTTTGGGGATTGTCCACTTTATGGTTCTTTAGATCATTTTAACTTTTTTCTACTCCTTCTTCCTTCCGCTATTCCTTTGCTATATTCTGTTATATACTCACACAGTTGGTTGTTTTTATTTATTTACTTGTTAATTTCATTACTTCTAACTCTTAAATAGTTTGTTTTTCTTTTCTTCTTGTGATCATTTTAATTATCTTAGACATTTTTTTCCTTTTATTTCATTTGTTGATTACCCTTATTTTGCTTCAGCTACGGTACTTATTGTATTTGCTTTTTATTTTTTCCTTATACCATTTCTTTTTATTTACTCTTGCTCCTTACCATTTTATTTATTTGTCTTAGCATGTCTTGATTGTTTTATATTTGTTTATTTTAATTGATCTCCTTTCTAATTATCTTTTGTTATTAATTCTTGTTTTCACTTTGTTTTGTTGTTTTGTTTATTTCATCTCATATATTTTATAAATAGTGGTGTAAGTTGATCTTACTTATATTTTGGAATTTTGTGGTTTGTTTTTTTCATCTGATACGTTTTCTAAATAGTGGTGTAAGTTGATCTTACATATATTTTGGAATGTTGTTGTTTTTTATTTTATCTCATACGTTTTCTAAATAGTGGTGTAAGTTGATCTTACTTATATTTTCGAATTTTGTTGTTTTTATTTTTATGATTTATTATCCATCCTCGTAGAATTTCTTTATGGAAATTTGGTTGTATACTCCCTTGATCTTTTTCGTTATTGGATTACTTACTTCATACATATTGTTGCCATTGTCCTTTGTTATTATATAAGGGCCTACGTATAACAATAATAGTTTCTTGGCTATACCTTCGAACATACTAGGTAGCTCTCGATTTTTACTTCCATATTCCTTAAGGAATGGAAGTATGGTGATGGCAAAAAAAATCGTGTTCGAGATTATTGCAGATTCTGATTCTACTACACTCAAAACATGAAAAAAAGTCGTTTTCCGAAAAGTGTCTGTGTGTCTATCTGTGTGTCTGTCTGTCTATCTGTAGATTTTTTTTCTATGGCAAACGATAACTGCCGCAAATTCAAACAGAATCAAATAATTTTTTTGCATACAGCCCTGATTTGCAGAGTACTCGCGACCTATTGTTTTTGGTGAAGATCGGTTGAGGGAAAGGGGTAGTTTACCTGCAACGGTTTTTTTTTAGCAAGGGTAATTTTGTTTGTTTGGCAAACGATAACAGCCGCAAATTCAAACAGAATCAAATAATATTTCGCATACAGCCCTGAATTGTAAAGTTCTCAAGACCTGTTGATTTTGGTGAAGATCGGTTAAGGGAAAGGGGTAGTTTACCTGTAACGTTTTATGTTTTAACAAGGGTATTTCCTATGGCAAACGATAACAGCCGCAAATTCAAACAGAATCAAAAGATTATCTGAATACAGCCCTAAATTGTAGAGTTCTCAAGATCTATTGTTTTTGGTGAAGATCGGTTGAGGGAAAGGGGTAGTTTACCTGCAACGTTTTTTTAACAAGGGTATTTTCTATGGCAAACGATAACAGCCGCAAATTCAAACAGAATCAAATAATGTTTTGCATACAGCCCTGATTTATAGAATACTCAAGACCTATTGCTTTTGGTGAAGATCGGTTAAGGGGAAGGGGTAGTTTACCTGCAACGTTTTTTTATCAAGCGTATTTTCTATGGCAAACGATAACAGCCGCAAATTCAAACAGAATCAAATAATGTTTTGCATACAGCCCTGATTTGTAGAATACTCAAGACCTATTGCTTTTGGCGAAGATCGGTTAAGAGAAAGGGGTAGTTTACCTGCTACGTTTTATGTTTTAAAAGGGTATTTTCTATGGCAAACGATAAGAGCCGCAAATTCAAACAGAATCAAATAATGTTTTGCATACAGCCCTGGTCTGTTGAGTACTCAAGACCAATTGTTTTAGGTGAAGATCGGTTAAGGGGAAGGGGTAGTTTACCTGTAACGTTTTATGTTTTAAAAGGGTATTTTTTATGGCAAACGATAAGAGTCGCAAATTCAAACAGAATCAAATACTTTTTTGCATGCAACCCTGATGTTTAGAGTACTCAAGACCTACTGTTTTTGGTGAAGATCGGTTAATGGGAAGGGGTAGTTTACCGGCAACGGTTTTTTATCAAGGGTAATTTTTTTTCTATGGCAAACGATAACAGCCACAAATTCAAACAGAATCAAATGATGTTTTGCATACAGGCCTGTATTGTAGAGTTCTCAATACTTATTGGTGTTGGTGAAGATCGGTTAAGGGAAAGGGGCATTTTACCTGCAACATTTTATGTTTTAACAAGGGTAATTTTTTATATGACGAATGATAACTGCCGTAAATTCAAACAGAATCAACTACGTTTTTGCATACCTTTTTGAACTAAAGAGAACTCAAGGTCTGTTGATTTTGTTGAAGATCGGTTGAGGGAAAAGGGTAGTTTATCAGCAACGTTTTATGTTTTAAAAAGGTTAATTTTTTTATGACGAACAATAACTGCCAAAAATTCAAAGAGAATCAAATAATTTTTTCCACACCTTCGTGAATTTTAGGGTACTCAAGGTCTGTTGATTTTGGTGAAGATCGGTTAAGGGAAAGGGGTAGTTTGCCTGCAACATTTTAAGTTGTAACAAGCGAAATGTTTCCATGACGAACGATAACTGCCGCACATTCAAACAGAATCAAATATTTTTTTGCATGCATCCCTGAATGGTAGAGGACTGAAGGTCTATTGATTTTGGAGAAGATCGGTTAAGAGGAAGGGGTAGTTTACCTGAAACATTTTATGATTCAACTAGAGTGAAGTACTTAATTTTTACTTCCATGTTCCTTAAGGAAATGGAAGTATGGTGATGGCAAAAAAAAAATCGTGTTCGAGATTATTGCAGCTTCTGATTGTACTACACTCAAAACATGAAAAAAGTCGTTTTTCGAAAAGTGTCTGTGTGTGTGTCTATCTGTGTGTCTGTAGATTTTTTCTATGGCAAACGATAACAGCCGCTAATTCAAACAGAATCAAATAATTTTTTGCATACAGTCCTGATTTGTAGAGTACTCACGACCTATTGTTTTTGGTGAAGATTGGTTGAGGGAAAGGGGTAGTTTACCAGCAACGGTTTTTTTTAGCAAGGGTAATTTTGTTTGTTTGGCAAACGATAACAGCCGCAAATTCAAACAGAATCAAATAATGTTTCGCATACAGCCCTGTGTTGTAGAGTTCTCAAGATCTGTTGATTTTGGTAAAGATCGGTTAAGGTAAAGGGGTAGTTTACCTGCAACATTTTATGGT
This sequence comes from Magicicada septendecula, assembly GCA_034769895.1. Classification (NCBI taxonomy): domain Eukaryota; kingdom Metazoa; phylum Arthropoda; class Insecta; order Hemiptera; family Cicadidae; genus Magicicada; species Magicicada septendecula. The sequence continues at coordinate 198,172 of JAWRYS010001198.1, read as the reverse complement.
TTAACAAGGGTATTTTCTATGGCAAACGATAACAGCCGCAAATTGAAACATAATCAAATAGTGTTTTGCATACTGCCCTGAATTGTAGAGTTCTCAAGACCTTTTTATTTTTGGTGAAGATCGGTTAAGGGAAAGGGGTATTTTACCTGCAACATTTTATGTTTTAACAAGGGTAATTTTTACTTCCATATTCCTTAAGGAATGGAAGTATGGTGATGGCAAAAAAAATCGTGTTCGAGATTATTGCAGATTCTGATTCTACTACACTCAAAACATGAAAAAAAGTCGTTTTCCGAAAAGTGTCTGTGTGTCTGTCTGTCTGTCTGTCTGTAGATTTTTTTCTATGGCAAACGATAACTGCCGCAAATTAAAACAGAATCAAATAATTTTTTGCATACAGCCCTGATTTGCAGAGTACTCGCGACCTATTATTTTTGGTGAAGATCGGTTGAGGGAAAGGGGTAGTTTACCTGCAACGGTTTTTTTTTAGCAAGGGTAATTTTGTTTGTTTGGCAAACGATAACAGCCGCAAATTCAAACAGAATCAAATAATGTTTCGCATACAGCCCTGAATTGTAAAGTTCTCAAGATCTGTTGATTTTGGTGAAGTTCGGTTAAGGGAAAGGGGTAGTTTACCTGTAACGTTTTATGTTTTAACAAGGGTATTTCCTATGGCAAACGATAACAGCCGCAAATTCAAACAGAATCAAAAGATTATTTGCATACAGCCCTAAATTGTAGAGTTCTCAAGACCTATTGTTTGTGGTGAATATCGGTTGAGGGAAAGGGGTAGTTTACCTGCAACGTTTTTTTATCAAGCGTATTTTCTATGGCAAACGATAACAGCCGCAAATTCAAACAGAATCAAATAATGTTTTGCATACAGCCCTGATTTGTAGAATACTCAAGACCTATTGCTTTTGGTGAAGATCGGTTAAGAGAAAGGGGTAGTTTACCTGCTACGTTTTATGTTTTAAAAGGGTATTTTATATGGCAAACGATAAGAGCCGCAAATTCAAACAGAATCAAATAATGTTTTGCATACAGCCCTGGTCTGTTGAGTACTCAAGACCAATTGTTTTAGGTGAAGATCGGTTAAGGGGAAGGGGTAGTTTACCTGTAACGTTTTATGTTTTAAAAGGGTATTTTTTATGGCAAACGATAAGAGTCGCAAATTCAAACAGAATCAAATACTTTTTTGCAAGTAGCCCTGATTTGTAGAGTACTCAAGACCTCTTGATTTTGGTGAAGATCGGTTAAGGGGAAGGGGTAGTTTACCTGTAACGTTTTATGTTTTAAAAGGGTATTTTTTATGGCAAACGATAAGAGTCGCAAATTCAAACAGAATCAAATACTTTTTTGCATGCAACCCTGATGTGTAGAGTACTCAAGACCTACTGTTTTTGGTGAAGATCGGTTAAGGGGAAGGGGTAGTTTACCGGCAACGATTTTTTATCAAGGGTAATTTTTTTTCTATGGCAAACGATAACAGCCACAAATTCAAACAGAATCAAATGATGTTTTGCATACAGCCCTGTATTGTAGAGTTCTCAATACTTATTGGTGTTGGTGAAGATCGGTTAAGGGAAAGGGGTATTTTACCTGCAACATTTTATGTTTTAACAAGGGTAATTTTTTATATGACGAATGATAAGTGCCGTAAATACAAACAGAATCAACTACGTTTTTGCATAACTTTTTGAACTAAAGAGAACTCAAGGTCTGTTGATTTTGTTGAAGATCGGTTGAGGGAAAAGGGTAGTTTATCAGCAACGTTTTATGTTTTAAAAAGGTTAATTTTTTTATGACGAACAATAACTGCCAAAAATTCAAAGAGAATCAAATAATTTTTTCCACACCTTCGTGAATTTTAGGGTACTCAAGGTCTGTTGATTTTGGTGAAGATCGGTTAAGGGAAAGGGGTAGTTTACCTGCAACATTTTAAGTTGTAACAAGCGAAATGTTTCCATGACGAACGATAACTGCCGCACATTAAAACAGAATCAAATATTTTTTTGCATGCATCCCTGAATGGTAGAGGACTGAAGGTCTATTGATTTTGGAGAAGATCGGTTAAGAGGAAGGGGTAGTTTACCTGAAACATTTTATGATTCAACTAGAGTGAAGTACTTAATTTTTACTTCCATGTTCCTTTAGGAAATGGAAGTATGGTGATGGCAAAAAAAAATCGTGTTCGAGATTATTGCAGATTCTGATTGTACTACACTCAAAACATGAAAAAAGTCGTTTTACTTCCATATTCCTTAAGGAATGGAAGTATGGTGATGGCAAAAAAAATCGTGTTCGAGATTATTTCGAAAAGTGTCTGTGTGTGTGTCTATCTGTGTGTCTGTAGATTTTTTCTATGGCAAACGATAACAGCCGCTAATTCAAACAGAATCAAATAATGTTTCGCATACAGCCCTGTGTTGTAGAGTTCTCAAGATCTGTTGATTTTGGTAAAGATCGGTTAAGGTAAAGGGGTAGTTTACCTGCAACATTTTATGGTTTAACAAGGGTATTTTCTATGGCAAACGATAACAGCCGCAAATTGAAACATAATCAAATAGTGTTTTGCATACTGCCCTGAATCGTAGAGTTCTCAAGACCTTTTTATTTTTGGTGAAGATCGGTTAAGGGAAAGGGGTATTTTACCTGCAACATTTTATGTTTTAACAAGGGTAATTTTTACTTCCATATTCCTTAAGGAATGGAAGTATGGTGATGGCAAAAAAAATCGTGTTCGAGATTATTGCAGATTCTGATTCTACTACACTCAAAACATGAAAAAAAGTCGTTTTCCGAAAAGTGTCTGTGTGTCTGTCTGTCTGTCTGTCTGTCTGTCTGTAGATTTTTTTCTATGGCAAATGATAACTGCCGCAAATTCAAACAGAATCAAATAATTTTTTGCATACAGGCCTGATTTGCAGAGTACTCGCGACCTATTATTTTTGGTGAAGATCGGTTGAGGGAAAGGGGTAGTTTACCTGCAACGGTTTTTTTTAAGCAAGGGTAATTTTGTTTGTTTGGCAAACGATAACAGCCGCAAATTCAAACAGAATCAAATAATGTTTCGCATACAGCCCTGAATTGTAAAGTTCTCAAGATCTGTTGATTTTGGTGAAGTTCGGTTAAGGGAAAGGGGTAGTTTACCTGTAACGTTTTATGTTTTAACAAGGATATTTCAACGATAACAGCCGCAAATTCAAACAGAATCAAAAGATTATTTGCATACAGCCCTAAATTGTAGAGTTCTCAAGACCTATTGTTTTTGGTAAAGTTCGGTTGAGGGAAAGGGGTAGTTTACCTGCAACATTTTTTTAACAAGGGTATTTTCTATGGCAAACGATAACAGCCGCAAATTCAAACAGAATCAAATAATGTTTTGCATACAGCCCTGATTTGTAGAGTACTCAAGACCTATTGTTTTTGGTGAAGATCGGTTAAGGGAAAGGGGTAGTTTACCTGTAACGTTTTATGTTTTAACAAGGGTATTTCCTATGGCAAACGATAACAGCCGCAAATTCAAACAGAATCAAAAGATTATTTGCATACAGCCCTAAATTGTAGAGTTCTCAAGACCTATTGTTTTTGGTGAAGATCGGTTGAGGGAAAGGGGTAGTTTACCGGCAACGTTTTTTTAACAAGGGTATTTTTTTTGGCAAACGATAACAGCCGCAAATTCAAACAGAATCAAATAATGTTTTGCATACAGCCCTGATTTGTAGAGTACTCAAGGCCTATTTTTTTTGGTGAAGATCGGTTGAGGGAAAGGGGTAGTTTACCTGCAACGTTTTTTTAACCAGGGTATTTTCTATGGCAAACGATAACAGCCGCAAATTCAAACAGAATCAAATAATGTTTTGCATACAGGCCTGATTTGTAGAGTACTCAAGACCTGTTGTTTTTGGTGAAGATCGGTTAAGGGGAAGGGGTAGTTTACCTGCAACGTTTTTTTATCAAGCGTATTTTCTATGGCAAACGATAACAGCCGCAAATTCAAACAGAATCAAGTAATTTTTTGCATACATCCCTGAATTGTAGAGGTCTCAATGACTTTCGATTTTGGTGAAGATCGGTTAAGGGGAAGGGGTAGTTTACCAGCAACCTTTTACGTTTTAACAAGAGTTAAGTACTTGAAAATTTATTTAAACTTTGTGAAACAATGGTAATTGTTAAAAATAAAATAATTTTGTTGCCAGGCAATAGAATTATAATTTTTTCATTTTAATGTAATATAATATTTTTTATTTAATACAGCAATAAAAAGGCAGGTAACACACAGCCTGGCTGTTTGGCTGAAAATGATTTTAAATATAAATCTTAGAATATGGAAGTCATGTATGGTTCTCCATACCGATATTTACTTCCATATTCCTTAAGGAATGGAAGTATGGTGATGGCAAAAAAAATCGTGTTCGAGATTATTGCACATTCTGATTGTACTACACTCAAAACATGAAAAAAAGTCGTTTTCCGAAAAGTGTCTGTGTGTGTGTCTGTCTGTCTGTCTGTCTGTGTGTCTGTCTGTGTGTCTGTCTGTCTGTAGATTTTTTTTCTATGGCAAACGATAACTGCCGCAAATTCAAACAGAATCAAATAATTTTTTGCATGTAGCCCTGATTTGCAGAGTACTCGCGACCTATTGTTTTTGGTGAAGATCGGTTGAGGGAAAGGGGTAGTTTACCTGCAACGGTTTTTTTTTAGCAAGGGTAATTTTGTTTGTTTGGCAAACGATAACAGCCGCAAATTCAAACAGAATCAAATAATATTTCGCATACAGCCCTGAATTGTAGAGTTCTCAAGATCTGTTGATTTTAGTGAAGATCGGTTAAGGGAAAGGGGTAGTTTACCTGTAACGTTTTATGTTTTAACAAGGGTATTTCCTATGGCAAACGATAACAGCCGCAAATTCAAACAGAATCAAAAGATTATTTGCATACAGCCCTAAATTGTAGAGTTCTCAAGACCTATTGTTTTTGGTGAAGATCGGTTGACGGAAAGGGGTAGTTTACCTGCAACGTTTTTTTAACAAGGGTATTTTCTATGCAAACGATAACAGCCGCAAATTCAAACAGAATCAAATAATGTTTTGCATACAGCCCTGATTTGCAGAGTTCTCAAGACCTATTGTTTTTGGTGAAGATCGGTTAAGGGGAAGGGGTAGTTTACCTGCAACGTTTTTTTATCAAGCGTATTTTCTATGGCAAACGATAACAGCCGCAAATTCAAACAGAATCAAATAATATTTTGCATACGTCCCTCAATTGTAGAGGTCTCAATGACTTTCGATTTTGGTGAAGATCGGTTAAGGGGAAGGGGTAGTTTACCTGCAACCTTTTACGTTTTAACAAGAGTAAAGTACTTGAAAATTTATTTATACTTTTTGAAACAATGGTAATTGTTAAAAATAAAATAATTTTGTTGCCAGGCAATAAAATTATAATTTTTTCATTTTAATGTAATATAATATTTTTCATTTAATACAGCAATAAAAAGGCAGGTAAGACACAGCCTGGCTGTTTGGATGAAAATGATTTTAAATATAAATCTTAGAATATGGAAGTCATGTATGGTTCTCCATACCGATATTTCGAAAAGTGTCTGTGTGTGTGTGTATCTGTGTGTCTGTAGATTTTTTCTATGGCAAACGATAACAGCCGCCAATTCAAACAGAATCAAATAATTTTTTGCATACAGCCCTGATTTGCAGAGTACTCGCGACCTATTGTTTTTGGTGAAGATCGGTTGAGGGAAAGGGGTAGTTTACCTGCAACGGTTTTTTTTTAGCAAGGGTAATTTTGTTTGTTTGGCAAACGATAACAGCCGCAAATTCAAACAGAATCAAATAGTGTTTCGCATACAGCCCTGTGTTGTAGAGTTCTCAAGATCTGTTGATTTTGGTAAAGATCGGTTAAGGGAAAGGGGTAGTTTACCTGCAACGTTTTATGTTTTAAAAGGGTATTTCGTATGGCAAACGATAAGAGCGGGAAATTCAAACAGAATCAAATAAGTTTTTGCATACAGCCCTGATTTCTTCAGTACTAAAGACCTATTGTTTTTGGTGAAGATCGTTTAAGGGAAAGGGGTAGTTTCCCTGCCACGTTTTTTGTTTTATCAAGGGTATTTTGTATGGCAAACGATAACAGCCGCAAATTCAAACAGAATCATATAATATTTTGCATGCAGCCCTGAATTGTAGAGTTCTCAAGACGTGTCGTTTTTGTTGAAGGTCGGTTAAGGGAAAGGGGTAGTTTACCAGCAACGTTTTATGTTTTAACAAGGGTATTTTATATGGTAAACGATAACAGCCGCAAATTCAAACAGAATCAAATGATGTTTTGCATACAGCCCTGTATTGTAGAGTTCTCAATACCTATTGGTGTTGGTGAAGATCGGTTAAGGAAAAGGGGTAGTTTACCGGCAACGTTTTATGTTTTAAAAGGGTATTTTCTATGGCAAACGATAAGAGCCGCAAATTCAAACAGAATCAAATACGTTTTTGCATACAGCCCTGTTTTGTTGTGTACTAAAGACCTTTTGTTTTTGGCGAAGATCGGTTAAGGGAAAGGGGTAGTTTACCTGCTACGTTTTTTGTTTTATCAAGTTTATTTTATATGGCAAACGATAACAGCCGCAAATTCAAACAGAATCATATAATATTTTGCATACAGCCCTAAAATGTAGAGTTCTCAAGACCTGTTAGTTTTGGTGAAGATCGGTTAAGGGAATAGGGTAGTTTACCTGCAACATTTTATGTTTTATCAAGGGTAATTTTTTTATGACGAACGATAACTGCCGTACATTAAAACAGATCCAACTACTCTTTTGCATACCTTTTTGAATTATACAGAACTCAAGGTCTGTTGATTTTGTTGAAGATCGGTTAAGGGAAAGAGGTAATTTACCTGCAACTTTTTGTGTTTTAACAAGGATATTTTTTCTATGACGAACGATAACTGCCGTAAATTCAAAGAGAATCAAATAATGTTTTGCATACAGCCCTGAATTGTAGAATTCTCAAGACCTATTTTTTTTGGTGAAGATCGGTTAATGGAATAGGGTAGTTTACCAGCAACTTTTTATGTTTTATCAAGGGTGTTTTCTATCGCAAACGTTAAGAGCCGCAAATTCAAACAGAATCAAATAATTGTTTGTATACAGGCCTGAATTTTTGAGTACTCAAGACCTGTGGTTGTTGGTGAAGATCGGTAAAGGGAAAGGGGTAGTTTACCAGCAACGGTTTTTTATCAAGGGTAATTTTTTTCTATGGTAAACGATAACAGCCGCAAATTCAAACAGAATCAAATGATGTTTTGCATACAGCCCTGTATTGTAGAGTTCTCAAGACCTGTTAGTTTTGGTGAAGATCGGTTAAGGGAATAGGGTAGTTTACCTGCAACATTTTATGTTTTATCAAGGGTAATTTTTTTTATGACGAACGATAACTGCCGTACATTAAAACAGATCCAACTACTCTTTTGCATACCTTTTTGAATTATACAGAACTCAAGGTATGTTGATTTTGTTGAAGATCGGTTAAGGGAAAGAGGTAATTTACCTGCAACTTTTTGTGTTTTAACAAGGATATTTTTTCTATGACGAACGATAACTGCCGTAAATTCAAAGAGAATCAAATAATGTTTTGCATACAGCCCTGAATTGTAGAATTCTCAAGACCTATTTTTTTTTGTGAAGATCGGTTAATGGAATAGGGTAGTTTACCAGCAACGTTTTATGTTTTATCAAGGGTGTTTTCTATGGCAAACGTTAAGAGCCGCAAATTCAAACAGAATCAAATAATTGTTTGTATACAGGCCTGAATTTTTGAGTACTCAAGACCTGTGGTTTTTGGTGAAGATCGGTTAAGGGAAAGGGGTAGTTTACCTGCAACGGTTTTTTATCAAGGGTAATTTTTTTCTATGGTAAACGATAACAGCCGCAAATTCAAACAGAATCAAATGATGTTTTGCATACAGCCCTGTATTGTAGAGTTCTCAATACCTATTGGTGTTGGTGAAGATCGGTTAAGGGAAAGGGGTAGTTTACCAGCAACATTTTATGTTTTAACAAGGGTAATTTTTTATATGACGAACGATAACTGCCGTAAATTCAAACAGAATCAACTAGGTTTTTGCATACCTTTTTGAACTAAAGAGAACTCAAGGTCTGTTGATTTTGTTGAAGATCGGTTAAGGGAAGGGGTAGTTTATCAGCAACGTTTTATGTTTTAAAAAGGGTAATTTTTTTATGACGAACGATAACTGCCGAAAATTCAAATAGAATCAAATAATTTTTTGCACCCTTTCCTGAGTTGCAGAGAGCTCAAGGTCTATTGATTTTTGTGAAGATCGGTTAAGGGAAAGGGGTAGTTTACCTGCAACATTTTAAGTTGTAACAAGCGAAATGTTTCCATGACGAACGATAACTGCCGCACATTCAAACAGAATCAAATATTTTTTTGCATGCATCCCTGAATGGTAGAGGACTGAAGGTCTATTGATTTTGGAGAAGATCGGTTAAGAGGAAGGGGTAGTTTACCTGAAACATTTTATGATTCAACTAGAGTGAAGTACTTAATTTTTACTTCCATGTTCCTTAAGGAAATGGAAGTATGGTGATGGCAAAAAAAAATCGTGTTCGAGATTATTGCAGATTCTGATTGTACTACACTCAAAACATGAAAAAAGTCGTTTTTCGAAAAGTGTCTGTGTGTGTGTCTATCTATGTGTCTGTAGATTTTTTCTATGGCAAACGATAACAGCCGCAAATTCAAACAGAATCAAATAATTTTTTGCATACAGCCCTGATTTGCAGAGTACTCGCGACCTATTGTTTTTGGTGAAGATCGGTTGAGGGAAAGGGGTAGTTTACCTGTAACGTTTTATGTTTTAACAAGGGTATTTCCTATGGCAAACGATAACAGCCGCAAATTCAAACAGAATCAAAAGATTATTTGCATACAGCCCTATATTGTAGAGTTCTCAAGACCTATTGTTTTTGGTGAAGATCGGTTAAGGGAAAGGGGTAGTTTACCTGCAACGTTTTTTTAACAAGGGTATTTTCTATGGCAAACGATAACAGCCGCAAATTCAAACAGAATCAAATAATTTTTTGCATACGTCCCTGAATTGTAGAGGTCTCAATGACTTTCGATTTTGGTGAAGATCGGTTAAGGGGAAGGGGTAGTTTACCTGCAACCTTTTACGTTTTAACAAGAGTAAAGTACTTGAAAATTTATTTAAACTTTTTGAAACAATGGTAATTGTTAAAAATAAAATAATTTTGTTGCCAGGCAATAAAATTATAATTTTTTCATTTTAATGTAATATAATATTTTTCATTTAATACAGCAATAAAAAAGCAGGTAAGACACAGCCTGGCTGTTTGGCTGAAAATGATTTTAAATATAAATCTTAGAATATGGAAGTCATGTATGGTTCTCCATACCGATATTTCGAAAAGTGTCTGTGTGTGTGTATCTATGTGTCTGTAGATTTTTTCTATGGCAAACGATAACAGCCGCTAATTCAAACAGAATCAAATAATTTTTTGCATACAGTCCTGATTTGTAGTGTACTCACGACCTATTGTTTTTGGTGAAGATCGGTTGAGGGAAAGGGGTAGTTTACCTGCAACGGTTTTTTTTTAGCAAGGGTAATTTTGTTTGTTTGGCAAACGATAACAGCCGCAAATTCAAACAGAATCAAATAATGTTTCGCATACAGCCCTGTGTTGTAGAGTTCTCAAGATCTGTTGATTTTGGTAAAGATCGGTTAAGGTAAAGGGGTAGTTTACCTGCACCATTTTATGGTTTAACAAGGGTATTTTCTATGGCAAACGATAACAGCCGCAAATTGAGACATAATCAAATAGTGTTTTGCATACTGCCCTGAATTGTAGAGTTCTCAAGACCTTTTTATTTTTGGTGAAGATCGGTTGAGGGAAAGGGGTAGTTTACCTGCAACGGTTTTTTTTTTAGCAAGGGTAATTTTGTTTGTTTGGCAAACGATAACAGCCGCACATTCAAACAGAATCAAATAATGTTTCGCATACAGCCCTGAATTGTAAAGTTCTCAAGATCTGTTGATTTTGGTGAAGTTCGGTTAAGGGAAAGGGGTAGTTTACCTGTAACGTTTTATGTTTTAACAAGGGTATTTCCTATGGCAAACGATAACAGCCGCAAATTCAAACAGAATCAAAAGATTATTTGCATACAGCCCTAAATTGTAGAGTTCTCAAGACCTATTGTTTTTGGTGAAGATCGGTTGAGGGAAAGGGGTAGTTTACCTGCAACGTTTTTTTAACAAGGGTATTTACTATGGCAAACGATAACAGCCGCAAATTCAAACAGAATCAAATAATGTTTTGCATACGTCCCTGAATTGTAGAGGTCTCAATGACTTTCGATTTTGGTGAAGATCGGTTAAGGGGAAGGGGTAGTTTACCTGCAACCTTTTATTTACATATGTGCCTGAGCTATAGAGAACTCAATGTCTGTTGATTTTGGTGAAGATCGGTTACGGGGAAAGGGCTTTTTACCAGAAACATTTTTTGTTGTAACATGAGTAAAGTACTTAATTTTGATAAAGTATCCTGATAAGATCTTAATAATCCACTGTAGAAACGTAGATGAAATATCTATAAATGAAGAGGCTAGTTGAACGGGCTGGGGGTAATCTATATCTATAAAAATGAATGTTTGTTTCTTTCTTTCTTTGTCCCGTATGCGTTCCTATACCATTCATCCGATTGCGATGAAACTTCGGTGAGTTGTTGTGCGCACGCCCGCGAAGGTTTATGAATTTTTCTCGATGGGGTCCTATGGGGGGTTCTTGGGGTCTTCCACATCTCCTCCTAAACCACTGGACCGATTTCAACCAAACTTGGCACAAATATTTTATGCAACGGGAGAACCAACATAGGGTAGGTGTTTTTTCGATGGGGTCCTTTGGGGGGTCCTTTGGGGTCTTCCACATCTCCTCCTAAACCACTGGACCGATTTCAACCAAACTTGGCACAAATATTTTACGCAACGGGAGAACCAACATAGGATAGGTGTTTTTTTCGACGGGGTCCTATGGGGGGTTCTTGGGGTCTTCCACATCTCCTCCTAAACCACTGGACCGATTTCAACCAAACTTGGCACAAATATTTTATGCAACGGGAGAACCAACATAGGGTAGGTGTTTTTTCGATGGGGTTCTTTGGGGTCTTCCACATCTCCTCCTAAACCACTGGACCGATTTCAACCAAACTTGGCACAAATATTTTACGCAACGGGAGAACCAACATAGGATAGGTGTTTTTTCCGACGGGGTCCTTTGGGGTCTTCCACATCTTCTCCTAAACCACTGGACCGATTTCAACCAAACTTGGCACAAATATTTTACGCAAAGGGAGAACCAACATAGGATAGGTGTTTTTTCAATGGGGTCCTTTGGGGGGTCCTTTGGAGGGTCCTTTGGGGTCTTCCACATCTTCTCCTAAACCACTGGACCGATTTCAACCAAACTTGGCACAAATATTTTACGCAACGGGAGAACCAACATAGGATATGTGTTTTTTCGATATGATACTTCGGGGGGTCCTTTGGGGTCTTCCACATCTCCTCCTAAACCACTGGACCGATTTCAACCAAACTTGGCACAAATATTTTACGCAAAGGGAGAACCAACATAGGATAGGTGTTTTTTCGATGGGGTTCTTTTGGGGGTTCTTTGGGGTCTTCCACATCTCCTCCTAAACCACTGGACCGATTTCAACCAAACTTGGCACAAATATTTTACGCAACGGGAGAACCAACATAGGACAGGTGTTTTTTTCGATACGATCCTCTGGGGGGTCCTTTGGAGTCTTAAAAACTAACTTATTAGATCTGGTTACTATGGCAACCCAATGGAATAGATTCTGTTCTAAATATATATTATCGCATTAAATTGAAGACCACGCGAACGAAGTCTTTATATATTATATATATACACAACACTTTCTTTCTTTGAGTGGCATTGCAACGCATGCCGGGTACTCGCTAGTTTTCTATAAATCAAAATTATAGTTGAAGGGGGAGGGGATAATTTTTTTTTATATGTGTACTACGTTATTGGCAACAAAGAAGTATTTTTTTGTTAAAATTCCTTCCCTGGCTGTTTGGCTAAAAATGATTTTAAATATAAATCTTAGAATATGGAAGTCATGTATGGTTCTCCATACCGATATTTTATATGACGAATGATAACTGCCGTAAATTCAAACAGAATCAACTACGTTTTTGCATACCGTTTTGAACTAAAGAGAACTCAAGGTCTGTTGATTTTGTTGAAGATCGGTTGAGGGAAAAGGGTAGTTTATCAGCAACGTTTTATGTTTTAAAAAGGTTAATTTTTTTATGACGAACAATAACTGCCAAAAATTCAAAGAGAATCAAATAATTTTTTCCACACCTTCGTGAATTTTAGGGTACTCAAGGTCTGTTGATTTTGGTGAAGATCGGTTAAGGGAAAGGGGTAGTTTACCTGCAACATTTTAAGTTGTAACAAGCGAAATGTTTCCATGACGAACGATAACTGCCGCACATTCAAACAGAATCAAATATTTTTTTGCATGCATCCCTGAATGGTAGAGGACTGAAAGTCTATTGATTTTGGATAATATCGGTTAAGAGGAAGGGGTAGTTTACCTGAAACATTTTATGATTCAACGAGAGTGAAGTACTTAATTTTTACTTCCATGTTCCTTAAGGAAATGGAAGTATGGTGATGGCAAAAAAAATCGTGTTCGAGATTATTGCAGATTCTGATTGTACTACACTCAAAACATGAAAAAAAGTCGTTTTTACTTCCATATTCCTTAAGGAATGGAAGTATGGTGATGGCAAAAAAAAATCGTGTTCGAGATTATTGCAGATTCTGATTCTACTACACTCAAAACATGAAAAAAAGTCGTTTTCCGAAAAGTGTCTGTGTGTGTGTCCGTCTGTCTGTGTGTCTGTCTGTAGATTTTTTTTCTATGGCAAACGATAACTGCCGCAAATTCAAACAGAATCAAATAATTTTTTGCATGCAGGCCTGACTTGCAGAGTACTCGCGACCTATTGTTTTTGGTGAAGATCGGTTGAGCGAAAGGGGTAGTTTACCTGCAACAGTTTTTTTTTTAGCAAGGGTAATTTTGTTTGTTTGGCAAACGATAACAGCCGCAAATTCAAACAGAATCATATAATATTTTGCATGCAGCCCTGAATTGTAGAGTTCTCAAGACGTGTCGTTTTTGGTGAAGGTCGGTTAAGGGAAAGGGGTAGTTTACCAGCAACGTTTTATGTTTTAACAAGGGTATTTTATATGGTAAACGATAACAGCCGCAAATTCAAACAGAATCAAATGATGTTTTGCATACAGCCCTGTATTGTAGAGTTCTCAATACCTATTGGTGTTGGTGAAGATCGGTTAAGGAAAAGGGGTAGTTTACCGGCAACGTTTTATGTTTTAAAAGGGTATTTTCTATGGCAAACGATAAGAGCCGCAAATTCAAACAGAATCAAATACGTTTTTGCATACAGCCCTGCTTTGTTGTGTACTAAAGACCTTTTGTTTTTGGCGAAGATCGGTTAAGGGAAAGGGGTAGTTTACCTGCTACGTTTTTTGTTTTATCAAGGGTATTTTATATGGCAAACGATAACAGCCGCAAATTCAAACAGAATCATATAATATTTTGCATACAGCCCTAAAATGTAGAGTTCTCAAGACCTGTTAGTTTTGGTGAAGATCGGTTAAGGGAATAGGGTAGTTTACCTGCAACATTTTATGTTTTATCAAGGGTAATTTTTTATGACGAACGATAACTGCCGTACATTAAAACAGATCCAACTACTCTTTTGCATACCTTTTTGAATTATACAGAACTCAAGGTCTGTTGATTTTGTTGAAGATCGGTTAAGGGAAAGAGGTAATTTACCTGCAACTTTTTGTGTTTTAACAAGGATATTTTTTCTATGACGAACGATAACTGCCGTAAATTCAAAGAGAATCAAATAATGTTTTGCATACAGCCCTGAATTGTAGAATTCTCAAGACCTATTTTTTTTTGTGAAGATCGGTTAATGGAATAGGGTAGTTTACCAGCAACGTTTTATGTTTTATCAAGGGTGTTTTCTATGGCAAACGTTAAGAGCCGCAAATTCAAACAGAATCAAATAATTGTTTGTATACAGGCCAAATTTTTGAGTACTCAAGACCTGTGGTTTTTGGTGAAGATCGGTTAAGGGAAAGGGGTAGTTTACCTGCAACGGTTTTTTATCAAGGGTAATTTTTTTCTATGGTAAACGATAACAGCCGCAAATTCAAACAGAATCAAATGATGTTTTGCATACAGCCCTGTATTGTAGAGTTCTCAATACCTATTGGTGTTGGTGAAGATCGGTTAAGGGAAAGGGGTAGTTTACCAGCAACATTTTATGTTTTAACAAGGGTAATTTTTTATATGACGAACGATAACTGCCGTAAATTCAAACAGAATCAACTAGGTTTTTGCATACCTTTTTGAACTAAAGAGAACTCAAGGTCTGTTGATTTTGTTGAAGATCGGTTAAGGGAAGGGGTAGTTTATCAGCAACGTTTTATGTTTTAAAAAGGGTAATTTTTTTATGACGAACGATAACTGCCGAAAATTCAAATAGAATCAAATAATTTTTTGCACCCTTTCCTGAGTTGCAGAGAGCTCAAGGTCTATTGATTTTTGTCAAGATCGGTTAAGGGAAAGGGGTAGTTTACCGGCAACATTTTAAGTTGTAACAAGCGAAATGTTTCCATGACGAACGATAACTGCCGCACATTCAAACATAATCAAATAATTTTTTGCATGCATCCCTGAATGGTAGAGGACTGAAGGTCTATTGATTTTGGAGAAGATCGGTTAAGAGGAAGGGGTAGTTTACCTGAAACATTTTATGATTCAACTAGAGTGAAGTACTTAATTTTTACTTCCATGTTCCTTAAGGAAATGGAAGTATGGTGATGGCAAAAAAAAAAAACGTGTTCGAGATTATTGCAGATTCTGATTGTACTACACTCAAAACATGAAAAAAGTCGTTTTTCGAAAAGTGTCTGTGTGTGTGTCTATCTGTGTGTCTGTAGATTTTTTCTATGGCAAACGATAACAGCCGCTAATTCAAACAGAATCAAATAATTTTTTGCATACAGTCCTGATTTGTAGAGTACTCACGACCTATTGTTTTTGGTGAAGATCGGTTGAGGGAAAGGGGTAGTTTACCTGCAACGGTTTTTTTTTAGCAAGGGTAATTTTGTTTGTTTGGCAAACGATAACAGCCGCAAATTCAAACAGAATCAAATAATGTTTCGCATACAGCCCTGTGTTGTAGAGTTCTCAAGATCTGTTGATTTTGGTAAAGATCGGTTAAGGTAAAGGGGTAGTTTACCTGCAACATTTTATGGTTTAACAAGGGTATTTTCTATGGCAAACGATAACAGCCACAAATTGAAACATAATCAAATAGTGTTTTGCATACTGCCCTGAATTGTAGAGTTCTCAAGACCTTTTTATTTTTGGTGAAGATCGGTTAAGGGAAAGGGGTATTTTACCTGCAACATTTTATGTTTTAACAAGGGTAATTTTTACTTCCATATTCCTTAAGGAATGGAAGTATGGTGATGGCAAAAAAAATCGTGTTCGAGATTATTGCAGATTCTGATTGTACTACACTCAAAACATGAAAAAAAGTCGTTTTTACTTCCATATTCCTTAAGGAATGGAAGTATGGTGATGGCAAAAAAATCGTGTTCGAGATTATTGCAGATTCTGATTCTACTACACTCAAAACATGAAAAAAAGTCGTTTTCCGAAAAGTGTCTGTGTGTGTGTCTGTCTGTCTGTCTGTGTGTCTGTCTGTCTTAGATTTTTTTTCTATGGCAAACGATAACTGCCGCAAATTCAAACAGAATCAAATAATTTTTTGCATGCAGCCCTGATTTGCAGAGTACTCGCGACCTCTTGTTTTTGGTGAAGATCGGTTGAGGGAAAGGGGTAGTTTACCAGCAACGGTTTTTTTTTAGCAAGGGTAATTTTGTTTGTTTGGCAAACGATAACAGCCGCAAATTCAAACAGAATCATATAATATTTTGCATGCAGCCCTGAATTGTAGGGTTCTCAAGACGTGTCGTTTTTGGTGAAGGTCGGTTAAGGGAAAGGGGTAGTTTACCAGCAACGTTTTATGTTTTAACAAGGGTATTTTATATGGTAAACGATAACAGCCGCAAATTCAAACAGAATCAAATGATGTTTTGCATACAGCCCTGTATTGTAGAGTTCTCAATACCTATTGGTGTTGGTGAAGATCGGTTAAGGAAAAGGGGTAGTTTACCGGCAACGTTTTATGTTTTAAAAGGGTATTTTCTATGGCAAACGATAAGAGCCGCAAATTCATACAGAATCAAATATGTTTTTGCATACAGCCCTGTTTTGTTGTGTACTAAAAACCTTTTGTTTTTGGCGAAGATCGGTTAAGGGAAAGGGGTAGTTTACCTGCTACGTTTTTTGTTTTATCAAGGGTATTTTATATGGCAAACGATAACAGCCGCAAATTCAAACAGAATCATATAATATTTTGCATACAGCCCTAAAATGTAGAGTTCTCAAGACCTGTTAGTTTTGGTGAAGATTGGTTAAGGGAATAGGGTAGTTTACCTGCAACATTTTATGTTTTATCAAGGGTAATTTTTTTTATGACGAACGATAACTGCCGTACATTAAAACAGATCCAACTACTCTTTTGCATACCTTTTTGAATTATACAGAACTCAAGGTCTGTTGATTTTGTTGAAGATCGGTTAAGGGAAAGAGGTAATTTACCTGCAACTTTTTATGTTTTAACAAGGATATTTTTTCTATGACGAACGATAACTGCCGTAAATTCAAAGAGAATCAAATAATGTTTTGCATACAGCCCTGAATTGTAGAATTCTCAAGACCTATTTTTTTTTTTGAAGATCGGTTAATGGAATAGGGTAGTTTACCAGCAACGTTTTATGTTTTATCAAGGGTGTTTTCTATGGCAAACGTTAAGAGCCGCAAATTCAAACAGAATCAAATAATTGTTTGTATACAGGCCTGAATTTTTGAGTACTCAAGACCTGTGGTTTTTGGTGAAGATCAGTTAAGGGAAAGGGGTAGTTTACCTGCAACGGTTTTTTATCAAGGGTAATTTTTTTCTATGGTAAACGATAACAGCCGCAAATTCAAACAGAATCAAATGATGTTTTGCATACAGCCCTGTATTGTAGAATTCTCAAGACCTATTTTTTTTGTGAAGATCGGTTAATGGAATAGGGTAGTTTACCAGCAACGTTTTATGTTTTATCAAGGGTGTTTTCTATGGCAAACGTTAAGAGCCGCAAATTCAAACAGAATCAAATAATTGTTTGTATACAGGCCTGAATTTTTGAGTACTCAAGACCTGTGGTTTTTGGTGACGATCGGTTAAGGGAAAGGGGTAGTTTACCTGCAACGGTTTTTTATCAAGGGTAATTTTTTTCTATGGTAAACGATAACAGCCGCAAATTCAAACAGAATCAAATGATGTTTTGCATACAGCCCTGTATTGTAGAGTTCTCAATACCTATTGGTGTTGGTGAAGATCGGTTAAGGGAAAGGGGTAGTTTACCAGCAACATTTTATGTTTTAACAAGGGTAATTTTTTATATGACGAACGATAACTGCCGTAAATTCAAACAGAATCAACTAGGTTTTTGCATACCTTTTTGAACTAAAGAGAACTCAAGGTCTGTTGATTTTGTTGAAGATCGGTTAAGGGAAGGGGTAGTTTATCAGCAACGTTTTATGTTTTAACAAGGGTAATTTTTTATATGACGAACGATAACTGCCGTAAATTCAAACAGAATCAACTAGGTTTTTGCATACCTTTTTGAACTAAAGAGAACTCAAGGTCTGTTGATTTTGTTGAAGATCGGTTAAGGGAAGGGGTAGTTTATCAGCAACGTTTTATGTTTTAAAAAGGGTAATTTTTTTATGACGATCGATAACTGCCGAAAATTCAAATAGAATCAAATAATTTTTTGCACCCTTTCCTGAGTTGCAGAGAGCTCAAGGTCTATTGATTTTTGTGAAGATCGGTTAAGGGAAAGGGGTAGTTTACCTGCAACATTTTAAGTTGCAACAAGCGAAATGTTTCCATGACGAACGATAACTGCCGCACATTCAAACAGAATCAAACATTTTTTTTGCATGCATCCCTGAATGGTAGAGGACGGAAGGTCTATTGATTTTGGAGAAGATCGGTTAAGAGGAAGGGGTAGTTTACCTGAAACATTTTATGATTCAACTAGAGTGAAGTACTTAATTTTTACTTCCATGTTCCTTAAGGAAATGGAAGTATGGTGATGGCAAAAAAAAATCGTGTTCGAGATTATTGCAGATTCTGATTGTACTACACTCAAAACATGAAAAAAGTCGTTTTTCGAAAAGTGTCTGTGTGTGTGTCTATCTATGTGTCTGTAGATTTTTTCTATGGCAAACGATAACAGCCGCAAATTCAAACAGAATCAAATAATTTTTTGCATACAGCCCTGATCTGCAGAGTACTCGCGACCTATTGTTTTTGGTGAAGATCGGTTGAGGGAAAGGGGTAGTTTACCTGCAACGGTTTTTTTTTAGCAAGGGTAATTTTGTTTGTTTGGCAAACGATAACAGCCGCAAATTCAAACAGAATCAAATAATGTTTCGCATACAGCCCTGTGTTGTAGAGTTCTCAAGATCTGTTGATTTTGGTAAAGATCGGTTAAGGTAAAGGGGTAGTTTACCTGCAACATTTTATGGTTTAACAAGGGTATTTTCTATGGCAAACGATAACAGCCGCAAATTGAAACATAATCAAATAGTGTTTTGCATACTGCCCTGAATTGTAGAGTTCTCAAGACCTTTTTATTTTTGGTGAAGATCGGTTAAGGGAAAGGGGTATTTTACCTGCAACATTTTATGTTTTAACAAGGGTAATTTTTACTTCCATATTCCTTAAGGAATGGAAGTATGGTGATGGCAAAAAAAATCGTGTTCGAGATTATTGCAGATTCTGATTCTACTACACTCAAAACATGAAAAAAAGTCGTTTTCCGAAAAGTGTCTGTGTGTCTGTCTGTCTGTCTGTCTGTAGATTTTTTTCTATGGCAAACGATAACTGCCGCAAATTCAAACAGAATCAAATAATTTTTTGCATACAGCCCTGATTTGCAGAGTACTCGCGACCTATTGTTTTTGGTGAAGATCGGTTGAGGGAAAGGGGTAGTTTACCTGCAACGGTTTTTTTTTAGCAAGGGTAATTTTGTTTGTTTGGTAAACGATAACAGCCGCAAATTCAAACAGAATCAAATAATGTTTCGCATACAGCCCTGAATTGTAAAGTTCTCAAGATCTGTAGATTTTGGTGAAGTTCGGTTAAGGGAAAGGGGTAGTTTACCTGTAACGTTTTATGTTTTAACAAGGGTATTTCCTATGGCAAACGATAACAGCCGCAAATTCAAACAGAATCAAAAGATTATTTGCATACAGCCCTAAATTGTAGAGTTCTCAAGACCTATTGTTTTTGGTGAAGATCGGTTGAGGGAAAGGGGTAGTTTACCTGCAACGTTTTTTTAACAAGGGTATTTTCTATGGCAAACGATAACAGCCGCAAATTCAAACAGAATCAAATAATGTTTTGCATACGTCCCTGAATTGTAGAGGTCTCAATGACTTTCGATTTTGGTGAAGATCGGTTAAGGGGAAGGGGTAGTTTACCTGCAACCTTTTATTTACATATGTGCCTGAGCTATAGAGAACTCAATGTCTGTTGATTTTGGTGAAGATCGGTTACGGGGAAAGGGCTTTTTACCAGAAACATTTTTTGTTGTAACATGAGTAAAGTACTTAATTTTGATAAAGTATCCTGATAAGATCTTAATAATCCACTGTAGAAACGTAGATGAAATATCTATAAATGAAGAGGCTAGTTGAACGGGCTGGGGGTAATTTTCTATAAATCAAAATTATAGTTGAAGGGGGAGGGGATAATTTTTTTTTATATGTGTACTACGTTATTGGCAACAAAGAAGTATTTTTTTGTTAAAATTCCTTCCCTGGCTGTTTGGCTGAAAATGATTTTAAATATAAATCTTAGAATATGGAAGTCATGTATGGTTCTCCATACCGATATTTTATATGACGAATGATAACTGCCGTAAATTCAAACAGAATCAACTACGTTTTTGCATACCGTTTTGAACTAAAGAGAACTCAAGGTCTGTTGATTTTGTTGAAGATCGGTTGAGGGAAAAGGGTAGTTTATCAGCAACGTTTTATGTTTTAAAAAGGTTAATTTTTTTATGACGAACAATAACTGCCAAAAATTCAAAGAGAATCAAATAATTTTTTCCACACCTTCGTGAATTTTAGGGTACTCAAGGTCTGTTGATTTTGGTGAAGATCGGTTAAGGGAAAGGGGTAGTTTACCTGCAACATTTTAAGTTGTAACAAGCGAAATGTTTCCATGACGAACGATAACTGCCGCACATTCAAACAGAATCAAATATTTTTTTGCATGCATCCCTGAATGGTAGAGGACTGAAGGTCTATTGATTTTGGAGAAGATCGGTTAAGAGGAAGGGGTAGTTTACCTTAAACATTTTATGTTTTAAAAGGGTATTTCGTATGGCAAACGATAAGAGCGGGAAATTCAAACAGAATCAAATAAGTTTTTGCATACAGCCCTGATTTCTTCAGTACTAAAGACCTATTGTTTTTGGTGAAGATCGTTTAAGGGAAAGGGGTAGTTTCCCTGCCACGTTTTTTGTTTTATCAAGGGTATTTTGTATGGCAAACGATAACAGCCGCAAATTCAAACAGAATCATATAATATTTTGCATGCAGCCCTGAATTGTAGAGTTCTCAAGACGTGTCGTTTTTGGTGAAGGTCGGTTAAGGGAAAGGGGTAGTTTACCAGCAACGTTTTATGTTTTAACAAGGGTATTTTATATGGTAAACGATAACAGCCGCAAATTCAAACAGAATCAAATGATGTTTTGCATACAGCCCTGTATTGTAGAGTTCTCAATACCTATTGGTGTTGGTGAAGATCGGTTAAGGAAAAGGGGTAGTTTACCGGCAACGTTTTATGTTTTAAAAGGGTATTTTCTATGGCAAACGATAAGAGCCGCAAATTCAAACAGAATCAAATACGTTTTTGCATACAGCCCTGTTTTGTTGTGTACTAAAGACCTTTTGTTTTTAGCGAAGATCGGTTAAGGGAAAGGGGTAGTTTACCTGCTACGTTTTTTGTTTTATCAAGGGTATTTTATATGGCAAACGATAACAGCCGCAAATTCAAACAGAATCATATAATATTTTGCATACAGCCCTAAAATGTAGAGTTCTCAAGACCTGTTAGTTTTGGTGAAGATCGGTTAAGGGAATAGGGTAGTTTACCTGCAACATTTTATGTTTTATCAAGGGTAATTTTTTTTATGACGAACGATAACTGCCGTACATTAAAACAGATCCAACTACTCTTTTGCATACCTTTTTGAATTATACAGAACTCAAGGTCTGTTGATTTTGTTGAAGATCGGTTAAGGGAAAGAGGTAATTTACCTGCAACTTTTTGTGTTTTAACAAGGATATTTTTTCTATGACGAACGATAACTGCCGTAAATTCAAAGAGAATCAAATAATGTTTTGCATACAGCCCTGAATTGTAGAATTCTCAAGACCTATTTTTTTTTGTGAAGATCGGTTAATGGAATAGGGTAGTTTACCAGCAACGTTTTATGTTTTATCAAGGGTGTTTTCTATGGCAAACGTTAAGAGCCGCAAATTCAAACAGAATCAAATAATTGTTTGTATACAGGCCTGAATTTTTGAGTACTCAAGACCTGTGGTTTTTGGTGAAGATCGGTTAAGGGAAAGGGGTAGTTTACCTGCAACGGTTTTTTATCAAGGGTAATTTTTTTCTATGGTAAACGATAACAGCCGCAAATTCAATCAGAATCAAATGATGTTTTGCATACAGCCCTGTATTGTAGAGTTCTCAATACCTATTGGTGTTGGTGAAGATCGGTTAAGGGAAAGGGGTAGTTTACCAGCAACATTTTATGTTTTAACAAGGGTAATTTTTTATATGACGAACGATAACTGCCGTAAATTCAAACAGAATCAACTAGGTTTTTGCATACCTTTTTGAACTAAAGAGAACTCAAGGTCTGTTGATTTTGTTGAAGATCGGTTAAGGGAAGGGGTAGTTTATCAGCAACATTTTATGTTTTAACAAGGGTAATTTTTTATATGACGAACGATAACTGCCGTAAATTCAAACAGAATAAACTAGGTTTTTGCTTACCTTTTTGAACTAAAGAGAACTCAAGGTCTGTTGATTTTGTTGAAGATCGGTTAAGGGAAGGGGTAGTTTATCAGCAACGTTTTATGTTTTAAAAAGGGTAATTTTTTTATGACGATCGATAACTGCCGAAAATTCAAATAGAATCAAATAATTTTTTGCACCCTTTCCTGAGTTGCAGAGAGCTCAAGGTCTATTGATTTTTGTGAAGATCGGTTAAGGGAAAGGGGTAGTTTACCTGCAACATTTTAAGTTGTAACAAGCGAAATGTTTCCATGACGAACGATAACTGCCGCACATTCAAACAGAATCAAATATTTTTTTTGCATGCATCCCTGAATGGTAGAGGACGGAAGGTCTATTGATTTTGGAGAAGATCGGTTAAGAGGAAGGGGTAGTTTACCTGAAACATTTTATGATTCAACTAGAGTGAAGTACTTAATTTTTACTTCCATGTTCCTTAAGGAAATGGAAGTATGGTGATGGCAAAAAAAAATCGTGTTCGAGATTATTGCAGATTCTGATTGTACTACACTCAAAACATGAAAAAAGTCGTTTTTCGAAAAGTGTCTGTGTGTGTGTCTATCTATGTGTCTGTAGATTTTTTCTATGGCAAACGATAACAGCCGCAAATTCAAACAGAATCAAATAATTTTTTGCATACAGCCCTGATCTGCAGAGTACTCGCGACCTATTGTTTTTGGTGAAGATCGGTTGAGGGAAAGGGGTAGTTTACCTGCAACGGTTTTTTTTTAGCAAGGGTAATTTTGTTTGTTTGGCAAACGATAACAGCCGCAAATTCAAACAGAATCAAATAATGTTTCGCATACAGCCCTGTGTTGTAGAGTTCTCAAGATCTGTTGATTTTGGTAAAGATCGGTTAAGGTAAAGGGGTAGTTTACCTGCAACATTTTATGGTTTAACAAGGGTATTTTCTATGGCAAACGATATCAGCCGCAAATTTAAACATAATCAAATAGTGTTTTGCATACTGCCCTGAATTGTAGAGTTCTCAAGACCTTTTTATTTTTGGTGAAGATCGGTTAAGGGAAAGGGGTATTTTACCTGCAACATTTTATGTTTTAACAAGGGTAATTTTTACTTCCATATTCCTTAAGGAATGGAAGTATGGTGATGGCAAAAAAAATCGTGTTCGAGATTATTGCAGATTCTGATTCTACTACACTCAAAACATGAAAAAAAGTCGTTTTCCGAAAAGTGTCTGTGTGTCTGTCTGTCTGTCTATCTGTAGATTTTTTTCTATGGCAAACGATAACTGCCGCAAATTCAAACAGAATCAAATAATTTTTTGCATACAGCCCTGATTTGCAGAGTACTCGCGACCTATTGTTTTTGGTGAAGATCGGTTGAGGGAAAGGGGTAGTTTACCTGCAACGGTTTTTTTTTAGCAAGGGTAATTTTGTTCGTTTGGTAAACGATAACAGCCGCAAATTCAAACAGAATCAAATAATGTTTCGCATACAGCCCTGAATTGTAAAGTTCTCAAGATCTGTTGATTTTGGTGAAGTTCGGTTAAGGGAAAGGGGTAGTTTACCTGTAACGTTTTATGTTTTAACAAGGGTATTTCCTATGGCAAACGATAACAGCCGCAAATTCAAACAGAATCAAAAGATTATTTGCATACAGCCCTAAATTGTAGAGTTCTCAAGACCTATTGTTTTTGGTGAAGATCGGTTGAGGGAAAGGGGTAGTTTACCTGCAACGTTTTTTTAACAAGGGTATTTTCTATGGCAAACGATAACAACCGCAAATTCAAACAGAATCAAATAATGTTTTGCATACGTCCCTGAATTGTAGAGGTCTCAATGACTTTCGATTTTGGTGAAGATCGGTTAAGGGGAAGGGGTAGTTTACCTGCAACCTTTTATTTACATATGTGCCTGAGCTATAGAGAACTCAATGTCTGTTGATTTTGGTGAAGATCGGTTACGGGGAAAGGGCTTTTTACCAGAAACATTTTTTGTTGTAACATGAGTAAAGTACTTAATTTTGATAAAGTATCCTGATAAGATCTTAATAATCCACTGTAGAAACGTAGATGAAATATCTATAAATGAAGAGGCTAGTTGAACGGGCTGGGGGTAATTTTCTATAAATCAAAATTATAGTTGAAGGGGGAGGGGATAATTTTTTTTTATATGTGTACTACGTTATTGGCAACAAAGAAGTATTTTTTTGTTAAAATTCCTTCCCTGGCTGTTTGGCTGAAAATGATTTTAAATATAAATCTTAGAATATGGAAGTCATGTATGGTTCTCCATACCGATATTTTATATGACGAATGATAACTGCCGTAAATTCAAACAGAATCAACTACGTTTTTGCATACCGTTTTGAACTAAAGAGAACTCAAGGTCTGTTGATTTTGTTGAAGATCGGTTGAGGGAAAAGGGTAGTTTATCAGCAACGTTTTATGTTTTAAAAAGGTTAATTTTTTTATGACGAACAATAACTGCCAAAAATTCAAAGAGAATCAAATAATTTTTTCCACACCTTCGTGAATTTTAGGGTACTCAAGGTCTGTTGATTTTGGTGAAGATCGGTTAAGGGAAAGGGGTAGTTTACCTGCAACATTTTAAGTTGTAACAAGCGAAATGTTTCCATGACGAACGATAACTGCCGCACATTCAAACAGAATCAAATATTTTTTTGCATGAATCCCTGAATGGTAGAGGACTGAAGGTCTATTGATTTTGGAGAAGATCGGTTAAGAGGAAGGGGTAGTTTACCTTAAACATTTTATGTTTTAAAAGGGTATTTCGTATGGCAAACGATAAGAGCGGGAAATTCAAACAGAATCAAATAAGTTTTTGCATACAGCCCTGATTTCTTCAGTACTAAAGACCTATTGTTTTTGGTGAAGATCGTTTAAGGGAAAGGGGTAGTTTCCCTGCCACGTTTTTTGTTTTATCAAGGGTATTTTGTATGGCAAACGATAACAGCCGCAAATTCAAACAGAATCATATAATATTTTGCATGCAGCCCTGAATTGTAGAGTTCTCAAGACGTGTCGTTTTTGGTGAAGGTCGGTTAAGGGAAAGGGGTAGTTTACCAGCAACGTTTTATGTTTTAACAAGGGTATTTTATATGGTAAACGATAACAGCCGCAAATTCAAACAGAATCAAATGATGTTTTGCATACAGCCCTGTATTGTAGAGTTCTCAATACCTATTGGTGTTGGTGAAGATCGGTTAAGGAAAAGGGGTAGTTTACCGGCAACGTTTTATGTTTTAAAAGGGTATTTTCTATGGCAAACGATAAGAGCCGCAAATTCAAACAGAATCAAATACGTTTTTGCATACAGCCCTGTTTTGTTGTGTACTAAAGACCTTTTGTTTTTAGCGAAGATCGGTTAAGGGAAAGGGGTAGTTTACCTGCTACGTTTTTTGTTTTATCAAGGGTATTTTATATGGCAAACGATAACAGCCGCAAATTCAAACAGAATCATATAATATTTTGCATACAGCCCTAAAATGTAGAGTTCTCAAGACCTGTTAGTTTTGGTGAAGATCGGTTAAGGGAATAGGGTAGTTTACCTGCAACATTTTATGTTTTATCAAGGGTAATTTTTTTTATGACGAACGATAACTGCCGTACATTAAAACAGATCCAACTACTCTTTTGCATACCTTTTTGAATTATACAGAACTCAAGGTCTGTTGATTTTGTTGAAGATCGGTTAAGGGAAAGAGGTAATTTACCTGCAACTTTTTGTGTTTTAACAAGGATATTTTTTCTATGACGAACGATAACTGCCGTAAATTCAAAGAGAATCAAATAATGTTTTGCATACAGCCCTGAATTGTAGAATTCTCAAGACCTATTTTTTTTTTGTGAAGATCGGTTAATGGAATAGGGTAGTTTACCAGCAACGTTTTATGTTTTATCAAGGGTGTTTTCTATGGCAAACGTTAAGAGCCGCAAATTCAAACAGAATCAAATAATTGTTTGTATACAGGCCTGAATTTCTGAGTACTCAAGACCTGTGGTTTTTGGTGAAGATCGGTTAAGGGAAAGGGGTAGTTTACCTGCAACGGTTTTTTATCAAGGGTAATTTTTTTCTATGGTAAACGATAACAGCCGCAAATTCAAACAGAATCAAATGATGTTTTGCATACAGCCCTGTATTGTAGAGTTCTCAATACCTATTGGTGTTGGTGAAGATCGGTTAAGGGAAAGGGGTAGTTTACCAGCAACATTTTATGTTTTAACAAGGGTAATTTTTTATATGACGAACGATAACTGCCGTAAATTCAAACAGAATCAACTAGGTTTTTGCATACCTTTTTGAACTAAAGAGAACTCAAGGTCTGTTGATTTTGTTGAAGATCGGTTAAGGGAAGGGGTAGTTTATCAGCAACATTTTATGTTTTAACAAGGGTAATTTTTTATATGACGAACGATAACTGCCGTAAATTCAAACAGAATAAACTAGGTTTTTGCTTACCTTTTTGAACTAAAGAGAACTCAAGGTCTGTTGATTTTGTTGAAGATCGGTTAAGGGAAGGGGTAGTTTATCAGCAACGTTTTATGTTTTAAAAAGGGTAATTTTTTTATGACGATCGATAACTGCCGAAAATTCAAATAGAATCAAATAATTTTTTGCACCCTTTCCTGAGTTGCAGAGAGCTCAAGGTCTATTGATTTTTGTGAAGATCGGTTAAGGGAAAGGGGTAGTTTACCTGCAACATTTTAAGTTGTAACAAGCGAAATGTTTCCATGACGAACGATAACTGCCGCACATTCAAACAGAATCAAATATTTTTTTTGCATGCATCCCTGAATGGTAGAGGACGGAAGGTCTATTGATTTTGGAGAAGATCGGTTAAGAGGAAGGGGTAGTTTACCTGAAACATTTTATGATTCAACTAGAGTGAAGTACTTAATTTTTACTTCCATGTTCCTTAAGGAAATGGAAGTATGGTGATGGCAAAAAAAAATCGTGTTCGAGATTATTGCAGATTCTGATTGTACTACACTCAAAACATGAAAAAAGTCGTTTTTCGAAAAGTGTCTGTGTGTGTGTCTATCTATGTGTCTGTAGATTTTTTCTATGGCAAACGATAACAGCCGCAAATTCAAACAGAATCAAATAATTTTTTGCATACAGCCCTGATCTGCAGAGTACTCGCGACCTATTGTTTTTGGTGAAGATCGGTTGAGGGAAAGGGGTAGTTTACCTGCAACGGTTTTTTTTTAGCAAGGGTAATTTTGTTTGTTTGGCAAACGATAACAGCCGCAAATTCAAACAGAATCAAATAATGTTTCGCATACAGCCCTGTGTTGTAGAGTTCTCAAGATCTGTTGATTTTGGTAAAGATCGGTTAAGGTAAAGGGGTAGTTTACCTGCAACATTTTATGGTTTAACAAGGGTATTTTCTATGGCAAACGATATCAGCCGCAAATTGAAACATAATCAAATAGTGTTTTGCATACTGCCCTGAATTGTAGAGTTCTCAAGACCTTTTTATTTTTGGTGAAGATCGGTTAAGGGAAAGGGGTATTTTACCTGCAACATTTTATGTTTTAACAAGGGTAATTTTTACTTCCATATTCCTTAAGGAATGGAAGTATGGTGATGGCAAAAAAAATCGTGTTCGAGATTATTGCAGATTCTGATTCTACTACACTCAAAACATGAAAAAAAGTCGTTTTCCGAAAAGTGTCTGTGTGTCTGTCTGTCTGTCTATCTGTAGATTTTTTTCTATGGCAAACGATAACTGCCGCAAATTCAAACAGAATCAAATAATTTTTTGCATACAGCCCTGATTTGCAGAGTACTCGCGACCTATTGTTTTTGGTGAAGATCGGTTGAGGGAAAGGGGTAGTTTACCTGCAACGGTTTTTTTTTAGCAAGGGTAATTTTGTTCGTTTGGTAAACGATAACAGCCGCAAATTCAAACAGAATCAAATAATGTTTCGCATACAGCCCTGAATTGTAAAGTTCTCAAGATCTGTTGATTTTGGTGAAGTTCGGTTAAGGGAAAGGGGTAGTTTACCTGTAACGTTTTATGTTTTAACAAGGGTATTTCCTATGGCAAACGATAACAGCCGCAAATTCAAACAGAATCAAAAGATTATTTGCATACAGCCCTAAATTGTAGAGTTCTCAAGACCTATTGTTTTTGGTGAAGATCGGTTGAGGGAAAGGGGTAGTTTACCTGCAACGTTTTTTTAACAAGGGTATTTTCTATGGCAAACGATAACAACCGCAAATTCAAACAGAATCAAATAATGTTTTGCATACGTCCCTGAATTGTAGAGGTCTCAATGACTTTCGATTTTGGTGAAGATCGGTTAAGGGGAAGGGGTAGTTTACCTGCAACCTTTTATTTACATATGTGCCTGAGCTATAGAGAACTCAATGTCTGTTGATTTTGGTGAAGATCGGTTACGGGGAAAGGGCTTTTTACCAGAAACATTTTTTGTTGTAACATGAGTAAAGTACTTAATTTTGATAAAGTATCCTGATAAGATCTTAATAATCCACTGTAGAAACGTAGATGAAATATCTATAAATGAAGAGGCTAGTTGAACGGGCTGGGGGTAATTTTCTATAAATCAAAATTATAGTTGAAGGGGGAGGGGATAATTTTTTTTTATATGTGTACTACGTTATTGGCAACAAAGAAGTATTTTTTTGTTAAAATTCCTTCCCTGGCTGTTTGGCTGAAAATGATTTTAAATATAAATCTTAGAATATGGAAGTCATGTATGGTTCTCCATACCGATATTTTATATGACGAATGATAACTGCCGTAAATTCAAACAGAATCAACTACGTTTTTGCATACCGTTTTGAACTAAAGAGAACTCAAGGTCTGTTGATTTTGTTGAAGATCGGTTGAGGGAAAAGGGTAGTTTATCAGCAACGTTTTATGTTTTAAAAAGGTTAATTTTTTTATGACGAACAATAACTGCCAAAAATTCAAAGAGAATCAAATAATTTTTTCCACACCTTCGTGAATTTTAGGGTACTCAAGGTCTGTTGATTTTGGTGAAGATCGGTTAAGGGAAAGGGGTAGTTTACCTGCAACATTTTAAGTTGTAACAAGCGAAATGTTTCCATGACGAACGATAACTGCCGCACATTCAAACAGAATCAAATATTTTTTTGCATGCATCCCTGAATGGTAGAGGACTGAAGGTCTATTGATTTTGGAGAAGATCGGTTAAGAGGAAGGGGTAGTTTACCTTAAACATTTTATGTTTTAAAAGGGTATTTCGTATGGCAAACGATAAGAGCGGGAAATTCAAACAGAATCAAATAAGTTTTTGCATACAGCCCTGATTTCTTCAGTACTAAAGACCTATTGTTTTTGGTGAAGATCGTTTAAGGGAAAGGGGTAGTTTCCCTGCCACGTTTTTTGTTTTATCAAGGGTATTTTGTATGGCAAACGATAACAGCCGCAAATTCAAACAGAATCATATAATATTTTGCATGCAGCCCTGAATTGTAGAGTTCTCAAGACGTGTCGTTTTTGGTGAAGGTCGGTTAAGGGAAAGGGGTAGTTTACCAGCAAGGTTTTATGTTTTAACAAGGGTATTTTATATGGTAAACGATAACAGCCGCAAATTCAAACAGAATCAAATGATGTTTTGCATACAGCCCTGTATTGTAGAGTTCTCAATACCTATTGGTGTTGGTGAAGATCGGTTAAGGAAAAGGGGTAGTTTACCGGCAACGTTTTATGTTTTAAAAGGGTATTTTCTATGGCAAACGATAAGAGCCGCAAATTCAAACAGAATCAAATACGTTTTTGCATACAGCCCTGTTTTGTTGTGTACTAAAGACCTTTTGTTTTTAGCGAAGATCGGTTAAGGGAAAGGGGTAGTTTACCTGCTACGTTTTTTGTTTTATCAAGGGTATTTTATATGGCAAACGATAACAGCCGCAAATTCAAACAGAATCATATAATATTTTGCATACAGCCCTAAAATGTAGAGTTCTCAAGACCTGTTAGTTTTGGTGAAGATCGGTTAAGGGAATAGGGTAGTTTACCTGCAACATTTTATGTTTTATCAAGGGTAATTTTTTTTATGACGAACGATAACTGCCGTACATTAAAACAGATCCAACTACTCTTTTGCATACCTTTTTGAATTATACAGAACTCAAGGTCTGTTGATTTTGTTGAAGATCGGTTAAGGGAAAGAGGTAATTTACCTGCAACTTTTTGTGTTTTAACAAGGATATTTTTTCTATGACGAACGATAACTGCCGTAAATTCAAAGAGAATCAAATAATGTTTTGCATACAGCCCTGAATTGTAGAATTCTCAAGACCTATTTTTTTTTGTGAAGATCGGTTAATGGAATAGGGTAGTTTACCAGCAACGTTTTATGTTTTATCAAGGGTGTTTTCTATGGCAAACGTTAAGAGCCGCAAATTCAAACAGAATCAAATAATTGTTTGTATACAGGCCTGAATTTTTGAGTACTCAAGACCTGTGGTTTTTGGTGAAGATCGGTTAAGGGAAAGGGGTAGTTTACCTGCAACGGTTTTTTATCAAGGGTAATTTTTTTCTATGGTAAACGATAACAGCCGCAAATTCAAACAGAATCAAATGATGTTTTGCATACAGCCCTGTATTGTAGAGTTCTCAATACCTATTGGTGTTGGTGAAGATCGGTTAAGGGAAAGGGGTAGTTTACCAGCAACATTTTATGTTTTAACAAGGGTAATTTTTTATATGACGAACGATAACTGCCGTAAATTCAAACAGAATCAACTAGGTTTTTGCATACCTTTTTGAACTAAAGAGAACTCAAGGTCTGTTGATTTTGTTGAAGATCGGTTAAGGGAAGGGGTAGTTTATCAGCAACATTTTATGTTTTAACAAGGGTAATTTTTTATATGACGAACGATAACTGCCGTAAATTCAAACAGAATAAACTAGGTTTTTGCTTACCTTTTTGAACTAAAGAGAACTCAAGGTCTGTTGATTTTGTTGAAGATCGGTTAAGGGAAGGGGTAGTTTATCAGCAACGTTTTATGTTTTAAAAAGGGTAATTTTTTTATGACGATCGATAACTGCCGAAAATTCAAATAGAATCAAATAATTTTTTGCACCCTTTCCTGAGTTGCAGAGAGCTCAAGGTCTATTGATTTTTGTGAAGATCGGTTAAGGGAAAGGGGTAGTTTACCTGCAACATTTTAAGTTGTAACAAGCGAAATGTTTCCATGACGAACGATAACTGCCGCACATTCAAACAGAATCAAATATTTTTTTTGCATGCATCCCTGAATGGTAGAGGACGGAAGGTCTATTGATTTTGGAGAAGATCGGTTAAGAGGAAGGGGTAGTTTACCTGAAACATTTTATGATTCAACTAGAGTGAAGTACTTAATTTTTACTTCCATGTTCCTTAAGGAAATGGAAGTATGGTGATGGCAAAAAAAAATCGTGTTCGAGATTATTGCAGATTCTGATTGTACTACACTCAAAACATGAAAAAAGTCGTTTTTCGAAAAGTGTCTGTGTGTGTGTCTATCTATGTGTCTGTAGATTTTTTCTATGGCAAACGATAACAGCCGCAAATTCAAACAGAATCAAATAATTTTTTGCATACAGCCCTGATCTGCAGAGTACTCGCGACCTATTGTTTTTGGTGAAGATCGGTTGAGGGAAAGGGGTAGTTTACCTGCAACGGTTTTTTTTTAGCAAGGGTAATTTTGTTTGTTTGGCAAACGATAACAGCCGCAAATTCAAACAGAATCAAATAATGTTTCGCATACAGCCCTGTGTTGTAGAGTTCTCAAGATCTGTTGATTTTGGTAAAGATCGGTTAAGGTAAAGGGGTAGTTTACCTGCAACATTTTATGGTTTAACAAGGGTATTTTCTATGGCAAACGATATCAGCCGCAAATTGAAACATAATCAAATAGTGTTTTGCATACTGCCCTGAATTGTAGAGTTCTCAAGACCTTTTTATTTTTGGTGAAGATCGGTTAAGGGAAAGGGGTATTTTACCTGCAACATTTTATGTTTTAACAAGGGTAATTTTTACTTCCATATTCCTTAAGGAATGGAAGTATGGTGATGGCAAAAAAAATCGTGTTCGAGATTATTGCAGATTCTGATTCTACTACACTCAAAACATGAAAAAAAGTCGTTTTCCGAAAAGTGTCTGTGTGTCTGTCTGTCTGTCTGTCTGTAGATTTTTTTCGATGGCAAACGATAACTGCCGCAAATTCAAACAGAATCAAATAATTTTTTGCATACAGCCCTGATTTGCAGAGTACTCGCGACCTATTGTTTTTGGTGAAGATCGGTTGAGGGAAAGGGGTAGTTTACCTGCAACGGTTTTTTTTTAGCAAGGGTAATTTTGTTCGTTTGGTAAACGATAACAGCCGCAAATTCAAACAGAATCAAATAATGTTTCGCATACAGCCCTGAATTGTAAAGTTCTCAAGATCTGTTGATTTTGGTGAAGTTCGGTTAAGGGAAAGGGGTAGTTTACCTGTAACGTTTTATGTTTTAACAAGGGTATTTCCTATGGCAAACGATAACAGCCGCAAATTCAAACAGAATCAAAAGATTATTTGCATACAGCCCTAAATTGTAGAGTTCTCAAGACCTATTGTTTTTGGTGAAGATCGGTTGAGGGAAAGGGGTAGTTTACCTGCAACGTTTTTTTAACAAGGGTATTTACTATGGCAAACGATAACAGCCGCAAATTCAAACAGAATCAAATAATGTTTTGCATACGTCCCTGAATTGTAGAGGTCTCAATGACTTTCGATTTTGGTGAAGATCGGTTAAGGGGAAGGGGTAGTTTACCTGCAACCTTTTATTTACATATGTGCCTGAGCTATAGAGAACTCAATGTCTGTTGATTTTGGTGAAGATCGGTTACGGGGAAAGGGCTTTTTACCAGAAACATTTTTTGTTGTAACATGAGTAAAGTACTTAATTTTGATAAAGTATCCTGATAAGATCTTAATAATCCACTGTAGAAACGTAGATGAAATATCTATAAATGAAGAGGCTAGTTGAACGGGCTGGGGGTAATTTTCTATAAATCAAAATTATAGTTGAAGGGGGAGGGGATAATTTTTTTTTATATGTGTACTACGTTATTGGCAACAAAGAAGTATTTTTTTGTTAAAATTCCTTCCCTGGCTGTTTGGCTGAAAATGATTTTAAATATAAATCTTAGAATATGGAAGTCATGTATGGTTCTCCATACCGATATTTTATATGACGAATGATAACTGCCGTAAATTCAAACAGAATCAACTACGTTTTTGCATACCGTTTTGAACTAAAGAGAACTCAAGGTCTGTTGATTTTGTTGAAGATCGGTTGAGGGAAAAGGGTAGTTTATCAGCAACGTTTTATGTTTTAAAAAGGTTAATTTTTTTATGACGAACAATAACTGCCAAAAATTCAAAGAGAATCAAATAATTTTTTCCACACCTTCGTGAATTTTAGGGTACTCAAGGTCTGTTGATTTTGGTGAAGATCGGTTAAGGGAAAGGGGTAGTTTACCTGCAACATTTTAAGTTGTAACAAGCGAAATGTTTCCATGACGAACGATAACTGCCGCACATTCAAACAGAATCAAATATTTTTTTGCATGCATCCCTGAATGGTAGAGGACTGAAGGTCTATTGATTTTGGAGAAGATCGGTTAAGAGGAAGGGGTAGTTTACCTTAAACATTTTATGTTTTAAAAGGGTATTTCGTATGGCAAACGATAAGAGCGGGAAATTCAAACAGAATCAAATAAGTTTTTGCATACAGCCCTGATTTCTTCAGTACTAAAGACCTATTGTTTTTGGTGAAGATCGTTTAAGGGAAAGGGGTAGTTTCCCTGCCACGTTTTTTGTTTTATCAAGGGTATTTTGTATGGCAAACGATAACAGCCGCAAATTCAAACAGAATCATATAATATTTTGCATGCAGCCCTGAATTGTAGAGTTCTCAAGACGTGTCGTTTTTGGTGAAGGTCGGTTAAGGGAAAGGGGTAGTTTACCAGCAACGTTTTATGTTTTAACAAGGGTATTTTATATGGTAAACGATAACAGCCGCAAATTCAAACAGAATCAAATGATGTTTTGCATACAGCCCTGTATTGTAGAGTTCTCAATACCTATTGGTGTTGGTGAAGATCGGTTAAGGAAAAGGGGTAGTTTACCGGCAACGTTTTATGTTTTAAAAGGGTATTTTCTATGGCAAACGATAAGAGCCGCAAATTCAAACAGAATCAAATACGTTTTTGCATACAGCCCTGTTTTGTTGTGTACTAAAGACCTTTTGTTTTTAGCGAAGATCGGTTAAGGGAAAGGGGTAGTTTACCTGCTACGTTTTTTGTTTTATCAAGGGTATTTTATATGGCAAACGATAACAGCCGCAAATTCAAACAGAATCATATAATATTTTGCATACAGCCCTAAAATGTAGAGTTCTCAAGACCTGTTAGTTTTGGTGAAGATCGGTTAAGGGAATAGGGTAGTTTACCTGCAACATTTTATGTTTTATCAAGGGTAATTTTTTTTATGACGAACGATAACTGCCGTACATTAAAACAGATCCAACTACTCTTTTGCATACCTTTTTGAATTATACAGAACTCAAGGTCTGTTGATTTTGTTGAAGATCGGTTAAGGGAAAGAGGTAATTTACCTGCAACTTTTTGTGTTTTAACAAGGATATTTTTTCTATGACGAACGATAACTGCCGTAAATTCAAAGAGAATCAAATAATGTTTTGCATACAGCCCTGAATTGTAGAATTCTCAAGACCTATTTTTTTTTGTGAAGATCGGTTAATGGAATAGGGTAGTTTACCAGCAACGTTTTATGTTTTATCAAGGGTGTTTTCTATGGCAAACGTTAAGAGCCGCAAATTCAAACAGAATCAAATAATTGTTTGTATACAGGCCTGAATTTTTGAGTACTCAAGACCTGTGGTTATTGGTGAAGATCGGTTAAGGGAAAGGGGTAGTTTACCTGCAACGGTTTTTTATCAAGGGTAATTTTTTTCTATGGTAAACGATAACAGCCGCAAATTCAAACAGAATCAAATGATGTTTTGCATACAGCCCTGTATTGTAGAGTTCTCAATACCTATTGGTGTTGGTGAAGATCGGTTAAGGGAAAGGGGTAGTTTACCAGCAACATTTTATGTTTTAACAAGGGTAATTTTTTATATGACGAACGATAACTGCCGTAAATTCAAACAGAATCAACTAGGTTTTTGCATACCTTTTTGAACTAAAGAGAACTCAAGGTCTGTTGATTTTGTTGAAGATCGGTTAAGGGAAGGGGTAGTTTATCAGCAACATTTTATGTTTTAACAAGGGTAATTTTTTATATGACGAACGATAACTGCCGTAAATTCAAACAGAATAAACTAGGTTTTTGCATACCTTTTTGAACTAAAGAGAACTCAAGGTCTGTTGATTTTGTTGAAGATCGGTTAAGGGAAGGGGTAGTTTATCAGCAACGTTTTATGTTTTAAAAAGGGTAATTTTTTTATGACGATCGATAACTGCTGAAAATTCAAATAGAATCAAATAATTTTTTGCACCCTTTCCTGAGTTGCAGAGAGCTCAAGGTCTATTGATTTTTGTGAAGATCGGTTAAGGGAAAGGGGTAGTTTACCTGCAACATTTTAAGTTGTAACAAGCGAAATGTTTCCATGACGAACGATAACTGCCGCACATTCAAACAGAATCAAATATTTTTTTGCATGCATCCCTGAATGGTAGAGGACGGAAGGTCTATTGATTTTGGAGAAGATCGGTTAAGAGGAAGGGGTAGTTTACCTGAAATATTTTATGATACAACTAGAGTGAAGTACTTAATTTTTACTTCCATGTTCCTTAAGGAAATGGAAGTATGGTGATGGCAAAAAAAAATCGTGTTCGAGATTATTGCAGATTCTGATTGTACTACACTCAAAACATGAAAAAAGTCGTTTTTCGAAAAGTGTCTGTGTGTGTGTCTATCTATGTGTCTGTAGATTTTTTCTATGGCAAACGATAACAGCCGCAAATTCAAACAGAATCAAATAATTTTTTGCATACAGCCCTGATCTGCAGAGTACTCGCGACCTATTGTTTTTGGTGAAGATCGGTTGAGGGAAAGGGGTAGTTTACCTGCAACGGTTTTTTTTTAGCAAGGGTAATTTTGTTTGTTTGGCAAACGATAACAGCCGCAAATTCAAACAGAATCAAATAATGTTTCGCATACAGCCCTGTGTTGTAGAGTTCTCAAGATCTGTTGATTTTGGTAAAGATCGGTTAAGGTAAAGGGGTAGTTTACCTGCAACATTTTATGGTTTAACAAGGGTATTTTCTATGGCAAACGATAACAGCCGCAAATTGAAACATAATCAAATAGTGTTTTGCATACTGCCCTGAATTGTAGAGTTCTCAAGACCTTTTTATTTTTGGTGAAGATCGGTTAAGGGAAAGGGGTATTTTACCTGCAACATTTTATGTTTTAACAAGGGTAATTTTTACTTCCATATTCCTTAAGGAATGGAAGTATGGTGATGGCAAAAAAAATCGTGTTCGAGATTATTGCAGATTCTGATTCTACTACACTCAAAACATGAAAAAAAGTCGTTTTCCGAAAAGTGTCTGTGTGTCTGTCTGTCTGTCTGTCTGTAGATTTTTTTCTATGGCAAACGATAACTGCCGCAAATTCAAACAGAATCAAATAATTTTTTGCATACAGCCCTGATTTGCAGAGTACTCGCGACCTATTGTTTTTGGTGAAGATCGGTTGAGGGAAAGGGGTAGTTTACCTGCAACGGTTTTTTTTTAGCAAGGGTAATTTTGTTTGTTTGGTAAACGATAACAGCCGCAAATTCAAACAGAATCAAAAGATTATTTGCATACAGCCCTAAATTGTAGAGTTCTCAAGACCTATTGTTTTTGGTGAAGATCGGTTGAGGGAAAGGGGTAGTTTACCTGCAACGTTTTTTTAACAAGGGTATTTACTATGGCAAACGATAACAGCCGCAAATTCAAACAGAATCAAATAATGTTTTGCATACGTCCCTGAATTGTAGAGGTCTCAATGACTTTCGATTTTGGTGAAGATCGGTTAAGGGGAAGGGGTAGTTTACCTGCAACCTTTTATTTACATATGTGCCTGAGCTATAGAGAACTCAATGTCTGTTGATTTTGGTGAAGATCGGTTACGGGGAAAGGGCTTTTTACCAGAAACATTTTTTGTTGTAACATGAGTAAAGTACTTAATTTTGATAAAGTATCCTGATAAGATCTTAATAATCCACTGTAGAAACGTAGATGAAATATCTATAAATGAAGAGGCTAGTTGAACGGGCTGGGGGTAATCTATATCTATAAAAATGAATGTTTGTTTCTTTCTTTCTTTGTCCCGTATGCGTTCCTATACCATTCATCCGATTGCGATGAAACTTCGGTGAGTTGTTGTGCGCACGCCCGCGAAGGTTTATGAATTTTTCTCGATGGCGTCCTATGGGGGGTTCTTGGGGTCTTCCACATCTCCTCCTAAACCACTGGACCGATTTCAACCAAACTTGGCACAAATATTTTATGCAACGGGAGAACCAACATAGGGTAGGTGTTTTTTCGATGGGGTCCTTTGGGGGGTCCTTTGGGGTCTTCCACATCTCCTCCTAAACCACTGGACCGATTTCAACCAAACTTGGCACAAATATTTTACGCAACGGGAGAACCAACATAGGATAGGTGTTTTTTTCGACGGGGTCCTATGGGGGGTTCTTGGGGTCTTCCACATCTCCTCCTAAACCACTGGACCGATTTCAACCAA
The DNA here is from genome assembly GCA_034769895.1 of Magicicada septendecula. NCBI lineage: Eukaryota > Metazoa > Arthropoda > Insecta > Hemiptera > Cicadidae > Magicicada > Magicicada septendecula. The sequence goes on along the minus strand of JAWRYS010001198.1, from coordinate 159,982 downwards.
ACTTGGCACAAATATTTTATGCAACGGGAGAACCAACATAGGGTAGGTGTTTTTTCGATGGGGTTCTTTGGGGTCTTCCACATCTCCTCCTAAACCACTGGACCGATTTCAACCAAACTTGGCACAAATATTTTACGCAACGGGAGAACCAACATAGGATAGGTGTTTTTTCCGACGGGGTCCTTTGGGGTCTTCCACATCTTCTCCTAAACCACTGGACCGATTTCAACCAAACTTGGCACAAATATTTTACGCAAAGGGAGAACCAACATAGGATAGGTGTTTTTTCAATGGGGTCGTTTGGGGGGTCCTTTGGAGGGTCCTTTGGGGTCTTCCACATCTTCTCCTAAACCACTGGACCGATTTCAACCAAACTTGGCACAAATATTTTACGCAACGGGAGAACCAACATAGGATATGTGTTTTTTCGATATGATACTTCGGGGGGTCCTTTGGGGTCTTCCACATCTCCTCCTAAACCACTGGACCGATTTCAACCAAACTTGGCACAAATATTTTACGCAAAGGGAGAACCAACATAGGATAGGTGTTTTTTCGATGGGGTTCTTTTGGGGGTTCTTTGGGGTCTTCCACATCTCCTCCTAAACCACTGGACCGATTTCAACCAAACTTGGCACAAATATTTTACGCAACGGGAGAACCAACATAGGACAGGTGTTTTTTTCGATACGATCCTCTGGGGGGTCCTTTGGAGTCTTAAAAACTAACTTATTAGATCTGGTTACTATGGCAACCCAATGGAATAGATTCTGTTCTAAATATATATTATCGCATTAAATTGAAGACCACGCGAACGAAGTCTTTATATATTATATATATACACAACACTTTCTTTCTTTGAGTGGCATTGCAACGCATGCCGGGTACTCGCTAGTTTTCTATAAATCAATATTATAGTTGAAGGGGGAGGGGATAATTTTTTTTTATATGTGTACTACGTTATTGGCAACAAAGAAGTATTTTTTTGTTAAAATTCCTTCCCTGGCTGTTTGGCTAAAAATGATTTTAAATATAAATCTTAGAATATGGAAGTCATGTATGGTTCTCCATACCGATATTTTAAATGACGAATGATAACTGCCGTAAATTCAAACAGAATCAACTACGTTTTTGCATACCGTTTTGAACTAAAGAGAACTCAAGGTCTGTTGATTTTGTTGAAGATCGGTTGAGGGAAAAGGGTAGTTTATCAGCAACGTTTTATGTTTTAAAAAGGTTAATTTTTTTATGACGAACAATAACTGCCAAAAATTCAAAGAGAATCAAATAATTTTTTCCACACCTTCGTGAATTTTAGGGTACTCAAGGTCTGTTGATTTTGGTGAAGATCGGTTAAGGGAAAGGGGTAGTTTACCTGCAACATTTTAAGTTGTAACAAGCGAAATGTTTCCATGACGAACGATAACTGCCGCACATTCAAACAGAATCAAATATTTTTTTGCATGCATCCCTGAATGGTAGAGGACTGAAAGTCTATTGATTTTGGATAATATCGGTTAAGAGGAAGGGGTAGTTTACCTGAAACATTTTATGATTCAACGAGAGTGAAGTACTTAATTTTTACTTCCATGTTCCTTAAGGAAATGGAAGTATGGTGATGGCAAAAAAAATCGTGTTCGAGATTATTGCAGATTCTGATTGTACTACACTCAAAACATGAAAAAAAGTCGTTTTTACTTCCATATTCCTTAAGGAATGGAAGTATGGTGATGGCAAAAAAAAATCGTGTTCGAGATTATTGCAGATTCTGATTCTACTACACTCAAAACATGAAAAAAAGTCGTTTTCCGAAAAGTGTCTGTGTGTGTGTCCGTCTGTCTGTGTGTCTGTCTGTAGATTTTTTTTCTATGGCAAACGATAACTGCCGCAAATTCAAACAGAATCAAATAATTTTTTGCATGCAGGCCTGATTTGCAGAGTACTCGCGACCTATTGTTTTTGGTGAAGATCGGTTGAGCGAAAGGGGTAGTTTACCTGCAACAGTTTTTTTTTTAGCAAGGGTAATTTTGTTTGTTTGGCAAACGATAACAGCCGCAAATTCAAACAGAATCATATAATATTTTGCATGCAGCCCTGAATTGTAGAGTTCTCAAGACGTGTCGTTTTTGGTGAAGGTCGGTTAAGGGAAAGGGGTAGTTTACCAGCAACGTTTTATGTTTTAACAAGGGTATTTTATATGGTAAACGATAACAGCCGCAAATTCAAACAGAATCAAATGATGTTTTGCATACAGCCCTGTATTGTAGAGTTCTCAATACCTATTGGTGTTGGTGAAGATCGGTTAAGGAAAAGGGGTAGTTTACCGGCAACGTTTTATGTTTTAAAAGGGTATTTTCTATGGCAAACGATAAGAGCCGCAAATTCAAACAGAATCAAATACGTTTTTGCATACAGCCCTGCTTTGTTGTGTACTAAAGACCTTTTGTTTTTGGCGAAGATCGGTTAAGGGAAAGGGGTAGTTTACCTGCTACGTTTTTTGTTTTATCAAGGGTATTTTATATGGCAAACGATAACAGCCGCAAATTCAAACAGAATCATATAATATTTTGCATACAGCCCTAAAATGTAGAGTTCTCAAGACCTGTTAGTTTTGGTGAAGATCGGTTAAGGGAATAGGGTAGTTTACCTGCAACATTTTATGTTTTATCAAGGGTAATTTTTTATGACGAACGATAACTGCCGTACATTAAAACAGATCCAACTACTCTTTTGCATACCTTTTTGAATTATACAGAACTCAAGGTCTGTTGATTTTGTTGAAGATCGGTTAAGGGAAAGAGGTAATTTACCTGCAACTTTTTGTGTTTTAACAAGGATATTTTTTCTATGACGAACGATAACTGCCGTAAATTCAAAGAGAATCAAATAATGTTTTGCATACAGCCCTGAATTGTAGAATTCTCAAGACCTATTTTTTTTTGTGAAGATCGGTTAATGGAATAGGGTAGTTTACCAGCAACGTTTTATGTTTTATCAAGGGTGTTTTCTATGGCAAACGTTAAGAGCCGCAAATTCAAACAGAATCAAATAATTGTTTGTATACAGGCCAAATTTTTGAGTACTCAAGACCTGTGGTTTTTGGTGAAGATCGGTTAAGGGAAAGGGGTAGTTTACCTGCAACGGTTTTTTATCAAGGGTAATTTTTTTCTATGGTAAACGATAACAGCCGCAAATTCAAACAGAATCAAATGATGTTTTGCATACAGCCCTGTATTGTAGAGTTCTCAATACCTATTGGTGTTGGTGAAGATCGGTTAAGGGAAAGGGGTAGTTTACCAGCAACATTTTATGTTTTAACAAGGGTAATTTTTTATATGACGAACGATAACTGCCGTAAATTCAAACAGAATCAACTAGGTTTTTGCATACCTTTTTGAACTAAAGAGAACTCAAGGTCTGTTGATTTTGTTGAAGATCGGTTAAGGGAAGGGGTAGTTTATCAGCAACGTTTTATGTTTTAAAAAGGGTAATTTTTTTATGACGAACGATAACTGCCGAAAATTCAAATAGAATCAAATAATTTTTTGCACCCTTTCCTGAGTTGCAGAGAGCTCAAGGTCTATTGATTTTTGTCAAGATCGGTTAAGGGAAAGGGGTAGTTTACCGGCAACATTTTAAGTTGTAACAAGCGAAATGTTTCCATGACGAACGATAACTGCCGCACATTCAAACATAATCAAATAATTTTTTGCATGCATCCCTGAATGGTAGAGGACTGAAGGTCTATTGATTTTGGAGAAGATCGGTTAAGAGGAAGGGGTAGTTTACCTGAAACATTTTATGATTCAACTAGAGTGAAGTACTTAATTTTTACTTCCATGTTCCTTAAGGAAATGGAAGTATGGTGATGGCAAAAAAAAAAACGTGTTCGAGATTATTGCAGATTCTGATTGTACTACACTCAAAACATGAAAAAAGTCGTTTTTCGAAAAGTGTCTGTGTGTGTGTCTATCTGTGTGTCTGTAGATTTTTTCTATGGCAAACGATAACAGCCGCTAATTCAAACAGAATCAAATAATTTTTTGCATACAGTCCTGATTTGTAGAGTACTCACGACCTATTGTTTTTGGTGAAGATCGGTTGAGGGAAAGGGGTAGTTTACCTGCAACGGTTTTTTTTTAGCAAGGGTAATTTTGTTTGTTTGGCAAACGATAACAGCCGCAAATTCAAACAGAATCAAATAATGTTTCGCATACAGCCCTGTGTTGTAGAGTTCTCAAGATCTGTTGATTTTGGTAAAGATCGGTTAAGGTAAAGGGGTAGTTTACCTGCAACATTTTATGGTTTAACAAGGGTATTTTCTATGGCAAACGATAACAGCCACAAATTGAAACATAATCAAATAGTGTTTTGCATACTGCCCTGAATTGTAGAGTTCTCAAGACCTTTTTATTTTTGGTGAAGATCGGTTAAGGGAAAGGGGTATTTTACCTGCAACATTTTATGTTTTAACAAGGGTAATTTTTACTTCCATATTCCTTAAGGAATGGAAGTATGGTGATGGCAAAAAAAATCGTGTTCGAGATTATTGCAGATTCTGATTGTACTACACTCAAAACATGAAAAAAAGTCGTTTTTACTTCCATATTCCTTAAGGAATGGAAGTATGGTGATGGCAAAAAAATCGTGTTCGAGATTATTGCAGATTCTGATTCTACTACACTCAAAACATGAAAAAAGTCGTTTTCCGAAAAGTGTCTGTGTGTGTGTCTGTCTGTCTGTCTGTGTGTCTGTCTGTCTTAGATTTTTTTTCTATGGCAAACGATAACTGCCGCAAATTCAAACAGAATCAAATAATTTTTTGCATGCAGCACTGATTTGCAGAGTACTCGCGACCTCTTGTTTTTGGTGAAGATCGGTTGAGGGAAAGGGGTAGTTTACCAGCAACGGTTTTTTTTTAGCAAGGGTAATTTTGTTTGTTTGGCAAACGATAACAGCCGCAAATTCAAACAGAATCAAATAATATTTCGCATACAGCCCTGAATTGTAGAGTTCTCAAGATCTGTTGATTTTAGTGTAGATCGGTTAAGGGAAAGGGGTAGTTTACCTGTAACGTTTTATGTTTTAACAAGGGTATTTCCTATGGCAAACGATAACAGCCGCAAATTCAAACAGAATCAAAAGATTATTTGCATACAGCCCTAAATTGTAGAGTTCTCAAGACCTATTGTTTTTGGTGAAGATCGGTTGAGGGAAAGGGGTAGTTTACCTGCAACGTTTTTTTAACAAGGGTATTTTCTATGGCAAACGATAACAGCCGCATATTCAAACAGAATCAAATAATGTTTTGCATACAGCCCTGATTTGTGCAGTACTCAAGACCTATTGTTTTTGGTGAAGATCGGTTAAGGGGAAGGGGTAGTTTACCTGCAACGTTTTTTTATCAAGCGTATTTTCTATGGCAAACGATAACAGCCGCAAATTCAAACAGAATCAAATAATTTTTTGCATACGTCCCTGAATTGTAGAGTTCTCAATGACTTTCTATTTTGGTGAAGATCGGTTAAGGGGAAGGGGTAGTTTACCTGCAACCTTTTACGTTTTAACAAGAGTAAAGTACTTGAAAATTTATTTAAACTTTTTGAAACAATGGTAATTGTTAAAAATAAAATAATTTTGTTGCCAGGCAATAAAATTATAATTTTTTCATTTTAATGTAATATAATATTTTTCATTTAATACAGCAATAAAAGGGAGGTAAGACACAGCCTGGCTGTTTGGATGAAAATGATTTTAAATATAAATCTTAGAATATGGAAGTCTTGTATGGTTCTCCATACCGATATTTCGAAAAGTGTCTGTGTGTGTGTCTATCTGTGTGTCTGTAGATTTTTTCTATGGCAAACGATAACAGCCGCTAATTCAAACAGAATCAAATAATTTCTTGCATACAGTCCTGATTTGTAGAGTACTCACGACCTATTGTTTTTGGTGAAGATCGGTTGAGGGAAAGGGGTAGTTTACCTGCAACGGTTTTTTGTTATCAAGGGTAATTTTGTTTGTTTGGCAAACGATAACAGCCGCAAATTCAAACAGAATCAAATAATGTTTCGCATACAGCCCTGTGTTGTAGAGTTCTCAAGATCTGTTGATTTTGGTAAAGATCGGTTAAGGTAAAGGGGTAGTTTACCTACAACATTTTATGGTTTAACAAGGGTATTTTCTATGGCAAACGATAACAGCCACAAATTGAAACATAATCAAATAGTGTTTTGCATACTGCCCTGAATTGTAGAGTTCTCAAGACCTTTTTATTTTTGGTGAAGATCGGTTAAGGGAAACGGGTAGTTTACCTGCAACGTTTTATGTTTTAAAAGGGTATTTCGTATGGCAAACGATAAGAGCGGGAAATTCAAACAGAATCAAATAAGTTTTTGCATACAGCCCTGATTTCTTCAGTACTAAAGACCTATTGTTTTTGGTGAAGATCGTTTAAGGGAAAGGGGTAGTTTCCCTGCCACGTTTTTTGTTTTATCAAGGGTATTTTGTATGGCAAACGATAACAGCCGCAAATTCAAACAGAATCATATAATATTTTGCATGCAGCCCTGAATTGTAGGGTTCTCAAGACGTGTCGTTTTTGGTGAAGGTCGGTTAAGGGAAAGGGGTAGTTTACCAGCAACGTTTTATGTTTTAACAAGGGTATTTTATATGGTAAACGATAACAGCCGCAAATTCAAACAGAATCAAATGATGTTTTGCATACAGCCCTGTATTGTAGAGTTCTCAATACCTATTGGTGTTGGTGAAGATCGGTTAAGGAAAAGGGGTAGTTTACCGGCAACGTTTTATGTTTTAAAAGGGTATTTTCTATGGCAAACGATAAGAGCCGCAAATTCAAACAGAATCAAATATGTTTTTGCATACAGCCCTGTTTTGTTGTGTACTAAAAACCTTTTGTTTTTGGCGAAGATCGGTTAAGGGAAAGGGGTAGTTTACCTGCTACGTTTTTTGTTTTATCAAGGGTATTTTATATGGCAAACGATAACAGCCGCAAATTCAAACAGAATCATATAATATTTTGCATACAGCCCTAAAATGTAGAGTTCTCAAGACCTGTTAGTTTTGGTGAAGATTGGTTAAGGGAATAGGGTAGTTTACCTGCAACATTTTATGTTTTATCAAGGGTAATTTTTTTTATGACGAACGATAACTGCCGTACATTAAAACAGATCCAACTACTCTTTTGCATACCTTTTTGAATTATACAGAACTCAAGGTCTGTTGATTTTGTTGAAGATCGGTTAAGGGAAAGAGGTAATTTACCTGCAACTTTTTGTGTTTTAACAAGGATATTTTTTCTATGACGAACGATAACTGCCGTAAATTCAAAGAGAATCAAATAATGTTTTGCATACAGCCCTGAATTGTAGAATTCTCAAGACCTATTTTTTTTGGTGAAGATCGGTTAATGGAATAGGGTAGTTTACCAGCAACGTTTTATGTTTTATCAAGGGTGTTTTCTATGGCAAACGTTAAGAGCCGCAAATTCAAACAGAATCAAATAATTGTTTGTATACAGGCCTGAATTTTTGAGTACTCAAGACCTGTGGTTTTTGGTGAAGATCAGTTAAGGGAAAGGGGTAGTTTACCTGCAACGGTTTTTTATCAAGGGTAATTTTTTTCTATGGTAAACGATAACAGCCGCAAATTCAAACAGAATCAAATGATGTTTTGCATACAGCCCTGTATTGTAGAATTCTCAAGACCTATTTTTTTTGTGAAGATCGGTTAATGGAATAGGGTAGTTTACCAGCAACGTTTTATGTTTTATCAAGGGTGTTTTCTATGGCAAACGTTAAGAGCCGCAAATTCAAACAGAATCAAATAATTGTTTGTATACAGGCCTGAATTTTTGAGTACTCAAGACCTGTGGTTTTTGGTGACGATCGGTTAAGGGAAAGGGGTAGTTTACCTGCAACGGTTTTTTATCAAGGGTAATTTTTTTCTATGGTAGACGATAACAGCCGCAAATTCAAACAGAATCAAATGATGTTTTGCATACAGCCCTGTATTGTAGAGTTCTCAATACCTATTGGTGTTGGTGAAGATCGGTTAAGGGAAAGGGGTAGTTTACCAGCAACATTTTATGTTTTAACAAGGGTAATTTTTTATATGACGAACGATAACTGCCGTAAATTCAAACAGAATCAACTAGGTTTTTGCATACCTTTTTGAACAAAAGAGAACTCAAGGTCTGTTGATTTTGTTGAAGATCGGTTAAGGGAAGGGGTAGTTTATCAGCAACGTTTTATGTTTTAACAAGGGTAATTTTTTATATGACGAACGATAACTGCCGTAAATTCAAACAGAATCAACTAGGTTTTTGCATACCTTTTTGAACTAAAGAGAACTCAAGGTCTGTTGATTTTGTTGAAGATCGGTTAAGGGAAGGGGTAGTTTATCAGCAACGTTTTATGTTTTAAAAAGGGTAATTTTTTTATGACGATCGATAACTGCCGAAAATTCAAATAGAATCAAATAATTTTTTGCACCCTTTCCTGAGTTGCAGAGAGCTCAAGGTCTATTGATTTTTGTGAAGATCGGTTAAGGGAAAGGGGTAGTTTACCTGCAACATTTTAAGTTGCAACAAGCGAAATGTTTCCATGACGAACGATAACTGCCGCACATTCAAACAGAATCAAATATTTTTTTTGCATGCATCCCTGAATGGTAGAGGACGGAAGGTCTATTGATTTTGGAGAAGATCGGTTAAGAGGAAGGGGTAGTTTACCTGAAACATTTTATGATTCAACTAGAGTGAAGTACTTAATTTTTACTTCCATGTTCCTTAAGGAAATGGAAGTATGGTGATGGCAAAAAAAAATCGTGTTCGAGATTATTGCAGATTCTGATTGTACTACACTCAAAACATGAAAAAAGTCGTTTTTCGAAAAGTGTCTGTGTGTGTGTCTATCTATGTGTCTGTAGATTTTTTCTATGGCAAACGATAACAGCCGCAAATTCAAACAGAATCAAATAATTTTTTGCATACAGCCCTGATCTGCAGAGTACTCGCGACCTATTGTTTTTGGTGAAGATCGGTTGAGGGAAAGGGGTAGTTTACCTGCAACGGTTTTTTTTTAGCAAGGGTAATTTTGTTTGTTTGGCAAACGATAACAGCCGCAAATTCAAACAGAATCAAATAATGTTTCGCATACAGCCCTGTGTTGTAGAGTTCTCAAGATCTGTTGATTTTGGTAAAGATCGGTTAAGGTAAAGGGGTAGTTTACCTGCAACATTTTATGGTTTAACAAGGGTATTTTCTATGGCAAACGATAACAGCCGCAAATTGAAACATAATCAAATAGTGTTTTGCATACTGCCCTGAATTGTAGAGTTCTCAAGACCTTTTTATTTTTGGTGAAGATCGGTTAAGGGAAAGGGGTATTTTACCTGCAACATTTTATGTTTTAACAAGGGTAATTTTTACTTCCATATTCCTTAAGGAATGGAAGTATGGTGATGGCAAAAAAAATCGTGTTCGAGATTATTGCAGATTCTGATTCTACTACACTCAAAACATGAAAAAAAGTCGTTTTCCGAAAAGTGTCTGTGTGTCTGTCTGTCTGTAGATTTTTTTCTATGGCAAACGATAACTGCCGCAAATTCAAACAGAATCAAATAATTTTTTGCATACAGCCCTGATTTGCAGAGTACTCGCGACCTATTGTTTTTGGTGAAGATCGGTTGAGGGAAAGGGGTAGTTTACCTGCAACGGTTTTTTTTTAGCAAGGGTAATTTTGTTTGTTTGGTAAACGATAACAGCCGCAAATTCAAACAGAATCAAATAATGTTTCGCATACAGCCCTGAATTGTAGAGTTCTCAAGACCTATTGTTTTTGGTGAAGATCGGTTGAGGGAAAGGGGTAGTTTACCTGCAACGTTTTTTTAACAAGGGTATTTACTATGGCAAACGATAACAGCCGCAAATTCAAACAGAATCAAAAGATTATTTGCATACAGCCCTAAATTGTAGAGTTCTCAAGACCTATTGTTTTTGGTGAAGATCGGTTGAGGGAAAGGGGTAGTTTACCTGCAACGTTTTTTTAACAAGGGTATTTTCTATGGCAAACGATAACAGCCGCAAATTCAAACAGAATCAAATAATGTTTTGCATACGTCCCTGAATTGTAGAGGTCTCAATGACTTTCGATTTTGGTGAAGATCGGTTAAGGGGAAGGGGTAGTTTACCTGCAACCTTTTATTTACATATGTGCCTGAGCTATAGAGACCTCAATGTCTGCTGATTTTGGTGAAGATCGGTTACGGGGAAAGGGCTTTTTACCAGAAACATTTTTTGTTGTAACATGAGTAAAGTACTTAATTTTGATAAAGTATCCTGATAAGATCTTAATAATCCACTGTAGAAACGTAGATGAAATATCTATAAATGAAGAGGCTAGTTGAACGGGCTGGGGGTAATTTTCTATAAATCAAAATTATAGTTGAAGGGGGAGGGGATAATTTTTTTTATATGTGTACTACGTTATTGGCAACAAAGAAGTATTTTTTTGTTAAAATTCCTTCCCTGGCTGTTTGGCTGAAAATGATTTTAAATATAAATCTTAGAATATGGAAGTCATGTATGGTTCTCCATACCGATATTTTATATGACGAATGATAACTGCCGTAAATTCAAACAGAATCAACTACGTTTTTGCATACCGTTTTGAACTAAAGAGAACTCAAGGTCTGTTGATTTTGTTGAAGATCGGTTGAGGGAAAAGGGTAGTTTATCAGCAACGTTTTATGTTTTAAAAAGGTTAATTTTTTTATGACGAACAATAACTGCCAAAAATTCAAAGAGAATCAAATAATTTTTTCCACACCTTCGTGAATTTTAGGGTACTCAAGGTCTGTTGATTTTGGTGAAGATCGGTTAAGGGAAAGGGGTAGTTTACCTGCAACATTTTAAGTTGTAACAAGCGAAATGTTTCCATGACGAACGATAACTGCCGCACATTCAAACAGAATCAAATATTTTTTTGCATGCATCCCTGAATGGTAGAGGACTGAAGGTCTATTGATTTTGGAGAAGATCGGTTAAGAGGAAGGGGTAGTTTACCTTAAACATTTTATGTTTTAAAAGGGTATTTCGTATGGCAAACGATAAGAGCGGGAAATTCAAACAGAATCAAATAAGTTTTTGCATACAGCCCTGATTTCTTCAGTACTAAAGACCTATTGTTTTTGGTGAAGATCGTTTAAGGGAAAGGGGTAGTTTCCCTGCCACGTTTTTTGTTTTATCAAGGGTATTTTGTATGGCAAACGATAACAGCCGCAAATTCAAACAGAATCATATAATATTTTGCATGCAGCCCTGAATTGTAGAGTTCTCAAGACCTGTCGTTTTTGGTGAAGGTCGGTTAAGGGAAAGGGGTAGTTTACCAGCAACGTTTTATGTTTTAACAAGGGTATTTTATATGGTAAACGATAACAGCCGCAAATTCAAACAGAATCAAATGATGTTTTGCATACAGCCCTGTATTGTAGAGTTCTCAATACCTATTGGTGTTGGTGAAGATCGGTTAAGGAAAAGGGGTAGTTTACCGGCAACGTTTTATGTTTTAAAAGGGTATTTTCTATGGCAAACGATAAGAGCCGCAAATTCAAACAGAATCAAATACGTTTTTGCATACAGCCCTGTTTTGTTGTGTACTAAAGACCTTTTGTTTTTAGCGAAGATCGGTTAAGGGAAAGGGGTAGTTTACCTGCTACGTTTTTTGTTTTATCAAGGGTATTTTATATGGCAAACGATAACAGCCGCAAATTCAAACAGAATCATATAATATTTTGCATACAGCCCTAAAATGTAGAGTTCTCAAGACCTGTTAGTTTTGGTGAAGATCGGTTAAGGGAATAGGGTAGTTTACCTGCAACATTTTATGTTTTATCAAGGGTAATTTTTTTTATGACGAACGATAACTGCCGTACATTAAAACAGATCCAACTACTCTTTTGCATACCTTTTTGAATTATACAGAACTCAAGGTCTGTTGATTTTGTTGAAGATCGGTTAAGGGAAAGAGGTAATTTACCTGCAACTTTTTGTGTTTTAACAAGGATATTTTTTCTATGACGAACGATAACTGCCGTAAATTCAAAGAGAATCAAATAATGTTTTGCATACAGCCCTGAATTGTAGAATTCTCAAGACCTATTTTTTTTTGTGAAGATCGGTTAATGGAATAGGGTAGTTTACCAGCAACGTTTTATGTTTTATCAAGGGTGTTTTCTATGGCAAACGTTAAGAGCCGCAAATTCAAACAGAATCAAATAATTGTTTGTATACACGCCTGAATTTTTGAGTACTCAAGACCTGTGGTTTTTGGTGAAGATCGGTTAAGGGAAAGGGGTAGTTTACCTGCAACGGTTTTTTATCAAGGGTAATTTTTTTCTATGGTAAACGATAACAGCCGCAAATTCAAACAGAATCAAATGATGTTTTGCATACAGCCCTGTATTGTAGAGTTCTCAATACCTATTGGTGTTGGTGAAGATCGGTTAAGGGAAAGGGGTAGTTTACCAGCAACATTTTATGTTTTAACAAGGGTAATTTTTTATATGACGAACGATAACTGCCGTAAATTCAAACAGAATCAACTAGGTTTTTGCATACCTTTTTGAACTAAAGAGAACTCAAGGTCTGTTGATTTTGTTGAAGATCGGTTAAGGGAAGGGGTAGTTTATCAGCAACATTTTATGTTTTAACAAGGGTAATTTTTTATATGACGAACGATAACTGCCGTAAATTCAAACAGAATAAACTAGGTTTTTGCTTACCTTTTTGAACTAAAGAGAACTCAAGGTCTGTTGATTTTGTTGAAGATCGGTTAAGGGAAGGGGTAGTTTATCAGCAACGTTTTATGTTTTAAAAAGGGTAATTTTTTTATGACGATCGATAACTGCCGAAAATTCAAATAGAATCAAATAATTTTTTGCACCCTTTCCTGAGTTGCAGAGAGCTCAAGGTCTATTGATTTTTGTGAAGATCGGTTAAGGGAAAGGGGTAGTTTACCTGCAACATTTTAAGTTGTAACAAGCGAAATGTTTCCATGACGAACGATAACTGCCGCACATTCAAACAGAATCAAATATTTTTTTTGCATGCATCCCTGAATGGTAGAGGACGGAAGGTCTATTGATTTTGGAGAAGATCGGTTAAGAGGAAGGGGTAGTTTACCTGAAACATTTTATGATTCAACTAGAGTGAAGTACTTAATTTTTACTTCCATGTTCCTTAAGGAAATGGAAGTATGGTGATGGCAAAAAAAAATCGTGTTCGAGATTATTGCAGATTCTGATTGTACTACACTCAAAACATGAAAAAAGTCGTTTTTCGAAAAGTGTCTGTGTGTGTGTCTATCTATGTGTCTGTAGATTTTTTCTATGGCAAACGATAACAGCCGCAAATTCAAACAGAATCAAATAATTTTTTGCATACAGCCCTGATCTGCAGAGTACTCGCGACCTATTGTTTTTGGTGAAGATCGGTTGAGGGAAAGGGGTAGTTTACCTGCAACGGTTTTTTTTTAGCAAGGGTAATTTTGTTTGTTTGGCAAACGATAACAGCCGCAAATTCAAACAGAATCAAATAATGTTTCGCATACAGCCCTGTGTTGTAGAGTTCTCAAGATCTGTTGATTTTGGTAAAGATCGGTTAAGGTAAAGGGGTAGTTTACCTGCAACATTTTATGGTTTAACAAGGGTATTTTCTATGGCAAACGATATCAGCCGCAAATTTAAACATAATCAAATAGTGTTTTGCATACTGCCCTGAATTGTAGAGTTCTCAAGACCTTTTTATTTTTGGTGAAGATCGGTTAAGGGAAAGGGGTATTTTACCTGCAACATTTTATGTTTTAACAAGGGTAATTTTTACTTCCATATTCCTTAAGGAATGGAAGTATGGTGATGGCAAAAAAAATCGTGTTCGAGATTATTGCAGATTCTGATTCTACTACACTCAAAACATGAAAAAAAGTCGTTTTCCGAAAAGTGTCTGTGTGTCTGTCTGTCTGTCTGTCTGTAGATTTTTTTCTATGGCAAACGATAACTGCCGCAAATTCAAACAGAATCAAATAATTTTTTGCATACAGCCCTGATTTGCAGAGTACTCGCGACCTATTGTTTTTGGTGAAGATCGGTTGAGGGAAAGGGGTAGTTTACCTGCAACGGTTTTTTTTTTAGCAAGGGTAATTTTGTTTGTTTGGTAAACGATAACAGCCGCAAATTCAAACAGAATCAAAAGATTATTTGCATACAGCCCTAAATTGTAGAGTTCTCAAGACCTATTGTTTTTGGTGAAGATCGGTTGAGGGAAAGGGGTAGTTTACCTGCAACGTTTTTTTAACAAGGGTATTTTCTATGGCAAACGATAACAGCCGCAAATTCAAACAGAATCAAATAATGTTTTGCATACGTCCCTGAATTGTAGAGGTCTCAATGACTTTCGATTTTGGTGAAGATCGGTTAAGGGGAAGGGGTAGTTTACCTGCAACCTTTTATTTACATATGTGCCTGAGCTATAGAGAACTCAATGTCTGTTGATTTTGGTGAAGATCGGTTACGGGGAAAGGGCTTTTTACCAGAAACATTTTTTGTTGTAACATGAGTAAAGTACTTAATTTTGATAAAATATCCTGATAAGATCTTAATAATCCACTGTAGAAACGTAGATGAAATATCTATAAATGAAGAGGCTAGTTGAACGGGCTGGGGGTAATTTTCTATAAATCAAAATTATAGTTGAAGGGGGAGGGGATAATTTTTTTTTATATGTGTACTACGTTATTGGCAACAAAGAAGTATTTTTTTGTTAAAATTCCTTCCCTGGCTGTTTGGCTGAAAATGATTTTAAATATAAATCTTAGAATATGGAAGTCATGTATGGTTCTCCATACCGATATTTTATATGACGAATGATAACTGCCGTAAATTCAAACAGAATCAACTACGTTTTTGCATACCGTTTTGAACTAAAGAGAACTCAAGGTCTGTTGATTTTGTTGAAGATCGGTTGAGGGAAAAGGGTAGTTTATCAGCAACGTTTTATGTTTTAAAAAGGTTAATTTTTTTATGACGAACAATAACTGCCAAAAATTCAAAGAGAATCAAATAATTTTTTCCACACCTTCGTGAATTTTAGGGTACTCAAGGTCTGTTGATTTTGGTGAAGATCGGTTAAGGGAAAGGGGTAGTTTACCTGCAACATTTTAAGTTGTAACAAGCGAAATGTTTCCATGACGAACGATAACTGCCGCACATTCAAACAGAATCAAATATTTTTTTGCATGCATCCCTGAATGGTAGAGGACTGAAGGTCTATTGATTTTGGAGAAGATCGGTTAAGAGGAAGGGGTAGTTTACCTTAAACATTTTATGTTTTAAAAGGGTATTTCGTATGGCAAACGATAAGAGCGGGAAATTCAAACAGAATCAAATAAGTTTTTGCATACAGCCCTGATTTCTTCAGTACTAAAGACCTATTGTTTTTGGTGAAGATCGTTTAAGGGAAAGGGGTAGTTTCCCTGCCACGTTTTTTGTTTTATCAAGGGTATTTTGTATGGCAAACGATAACAGCCGCAAATTCAAACAGAATCATATAATATTTTGCATGCAGCCCTGAATTGTAGAGTTCTCAAGACGTGTCGTTTTTGGTGAAGGTCGGTTAAGGGAAAGGGGTAGTTTACCAGCAACGTTTTATGTTTTAACAAGGGTATTTTATATGGTAAACAATAACAGCCGCAAATTCAAACAGAATCAAATGATGTTTTGCATACAGCCCTGTATTGTAGAGTTCTCAATACCTATTGGTGTTGGTGAAGATCGGTTAAGGAAAAGGGGTAGTTTACCGGCAACGTTTTATGTTTTAAAAGGGTATTTTCTATGGCAAACGATAAGAGCCGCAAATTCAAACAGAATCAAATACGTTTTTGCATACAGCCCTGTTTTGTTGTGTACTAAAGACCTTTTGTTTTTAGCGAAGATCGGTTAAGGGAAAGGGGTAGTTTACCTGCTACGTTTTTTGTTTTATCAAGGGTATTTTATATGGCAAACGATAACAGCCGCAAATTCAAACAGAATCATATAATATTTTGCATACAGCCCTAAAATGTAGAGTTCTCAAGACCTGTTAGTTTTGGTGAAGATCGGTTAAGGGAATAGGGTAGTTTACCTGCAACATTTTATGTTTTATCAAGGGTAATTTTTTTTATGACGAACGATAACTGCCGTACATTAAAACAGATCCAACTACTCTTTTGCATACCTTTTTGAATTATACAGAACTCAAGGTCTGTTGATTTTGTTGAAGATCGGTTAAGGGAAAGAGGTAATTTACCTGCAACTTTTTGTGTTTTAACAAGGATATTTTTTCTATGACGAACGATAACTGCCGTAAATTCAAAGAGAATCAAATAATGTTTTGCATACAGCCCTGAATTGTAGAATTCTCAAGACCTATTTTTTTTTGTGAAGATCGGTTAATGGAATAGGGTAGTTTACCAGCAACGTTTTATGTTTTATCAAGGGTGTTTTCTATGGCAAACGTTAAGAGCCGCAAATTCAAACAGAATCAAATAATTGTTTGTATACAGGCCTGAATTTTTGAGTACTCAAGACCTGTGGTTATTGGTGAAGATCGGTTAAGGGAAAGGGGTAGTTTACCTGCAACGGTTTTTTATCAAGGGTAATTTTTTTCTATGGTAAACGATAACAGCCGCAAATTCAAACAGAATCAAATGATGTTTTGCATACAGCCCTGTATTGTAGAGTTCTCAATACCTATTGGTGTTGGTGAAGATCGGTTAAGGGAAAGGGGTAGTTTACCAGCAACATTTTATGTTTTAACAAGGGTAATTTTTTATATGACGAACGATAACTGCCGTAAATTCAAACAGAATCAACTAGGTTTTTGCATACCTTTTTGAACTAAAGAGAACTCAAGGTCTGTTGATTTTGTTGAAGATCGGTTAAGGGAAGGGGTAGTTTATCAGCAACGTTTTATGTTTTAAAAAGGGTAATTTTTTTATGACGAACGATAACTGCCGAAAATTCAAATAGAATCAAATAATTTTTTGCACCCTTTCCTGAGTTGCAGAGAGCTCAAGGTCTATTGATTTTTGTGAAGATCGGTTAACGGAAAGGGGTAGTTTACCTGCAACATTTTAAGTTGTAACAAGCGAAATGTTTCCATGACGAACGATAATTTGCCGCACATTCAAACAGAATCAAATATTTTTTTTGCATGCATCCCTGAATGGTAGAGGACGGAAGGTCTATTGATTTTGGAGAAGATCGGTTAAGAGGAAGGGGTAGTTTACCTGAAACATTTTATGATTCAACTAGAGTGAAGTACTTAATTTTTACTTCCATGTTCCTTAAGGAAATGGAAGTATGGTGATGGCAAAAAAAATCGTGTTCGAGATTATTGCAGATTCTGATTGTACTACACTCAAAACATGAAAAAAGTCGTTTTTCGAAAAGTGTCTGTGTGTGTGTCTATGTGTCTGTAGATTTTTTCTATGGCAAACGATAACAGCCGCAAATTCAAACAGAATCAAATAATTTTTTGCATACAGCCCTGATCTGCAGAGTACTCGCGACCTATTGTTTTTGGTGAAGATCGGTTGAGGGAAAGGGGTAGTTTACCTGCAACGGTTTTTTTTTAGCAAGGGTAATTTTGTTTGTTTGGCAAACGATAACAGCCGCAAATTCAAACAGAATCAAATAATGTTTCGCATACAGCCCTGTGTTGTAGAGTTCTCAAGATCTGTTGATTTTGGTAAAGATCGGTTAAGGTAAAGGGGTAGTTTACCTGCAACATTTTATGGTTTAACAAGGGTATTTTCTATGGCAAATGATAACAGCCGCAAATTGAAACATAATCAAATAGTGTTTTGCATACTGCCCTGAATTGTAGAGTTCTCAAGACCTTTTTATTTTTGGTGAAGATCGGTTAAGGGAAAGGGGTATTTTACCTGCAACATTTTATGTTTTAACAAGGGTAATTTTTACTTCCATATTCCTTAAGGAATGGAAGTATGGTGATGGCAAAAAAAATCGTGTTCGAGATTATTGCAGATTCTGATTCTACTACACTCAAAACATGAAAAAAAGTCGTTTTCCGAAAAGTGTCTGTGTGTCTGTCTGTCTGTCTGTCTGTAGATTTTTTTCTATGGCAAACGATAACAGCCGCAAATTCAAACAGAATCAAATAATGTTTCGCATACAGCCCTGAATTGTAGAGTTCTCAAGACCTATTGTTTTTGGTGAAGATCGGTTGAGGGAAAGGGGTAGTTTACCTGCAACGTTTTTTTAACAAGGGTATTTACTATGGCAAACGATAACAGCCGCAAATTCAAACAGAATCAAAAGATTATTTGCATACAGCCCTAAATTGTAGAGTTCTCAAGACCTATTGTTTTTGGTGAAGATCGGTTGAGGGAAAGGGGTAGTTTACCTGCAACGTTTTTTTAACAAGGGTATTTTCTATGGCAAACGATAACAGCCGCAAATTCAAACAGAATCAAATAATGTTTTGCATACGTCCCTGAATTGTAGAGGTCTCAATGACTTTCGATTTTGGTGAAGATCGGTTAAGGGGAAGGGGTAGTTTACCTGCAACCTTTTATTTACATATGTGCCTGAGCTATAGAGACCTCAATGTCTGTTGATTTTGGTGAAGATCGGTTACGGGGAAAGGGCTTTTTACCAGAAACATTTTTTGTTGTAACATGAGTAAAGTACTTAATTTTGATAAAGTATCCTGATAAGATCTTAATAATCCACTGTAGAAACGTAGATGAAATATCTATAAATGAAGAGGCTAGTTGAACGGGCTGGGGGTAATTTTCTATAAATCAAAATTATAGTTGAAGGGGGAGGGGATAATTTTTTTTTATATGTGTACTACGTTATTGGCAACAAAGAAGTATTTTTTTGTTAAAATTCCTTCCCTGGCTGTTTGGCTGAAAATGATTTTAAATATAAATCTTAGAATATGGAAGTCATGTATGGTTCTCCATACCGATATTTTATATGACGAATGATAACTGCCGTAAATTCAAACAGAATCAACTACGTTTTTGCATACCGTTTTGAACTAAAGAGAACTCAAGGTCTGTTGATTTTGTTGAAGATCGGTTGAGGGAAAAGGGTAGTTTATCAGCAACGTTTTATGTTTTAAAAAGGTTAATTTTTTTATGACGAACAATAACTGCCAAAAATTCAAAGAGAATCAAATAATTTTTTCCACACCTTCGTGAATTTTAGGGTACTCAAGGTCTGTTGATTTTGGTGAAGATCGGTTAAGGGAAAGGGGTAGTTTACCTGCAACATTTTAAGTTGTAACAAGCGAAATGTTTCCATGACGAACGATAACTGCCGCACATTCAAACAGAATCAAATATTTTTTTGCATGCATCCCTGAATGGTAGAGGACTGAAGGTCTATTGATTTTGGAGAAGATCGGTTAAGAGGAAGGGGTAGTTTACCTTAAACATTTTATGTTTTAAAAGGGTATTTCGTATGGCAAACGATAAGAGCGGGAAATTCAAACAGAATCAAATAAGTTTTTGCATACAGCCCTGATTTCTTCAGTACTAAAGACCTATTGTTTTTGGTGAAGATCGTTTAAGGGAAAGGGGTAGTTTCCCTGCCACGTTTTTTGTTTTATCAAGGGTATTTTGTATGGCAAACGATAACAGCCGCAAATTCAAACAGAATCATATAATATTTTGCATGCAGCCCTGAATTGTAGAGTTCTCAAGACGTGTCGTTTTTGGTGAAGGTCGGTTAAGGGAAAGGGGTAGTTTACCAGCAACGTTTTATGTTTTAACAAGGGTATTTTATATGGTAAACGATAACAGCCGCAAATTCAAACAGAATCAAATGATGTTTTGCATACAGCCCTGTATTGTAGAGTTCTCAATAACTATTGGTGTTGGTGAAGATCGGTTAAGGAAAAGGGGTAGTTTACCGGCAACGTTTTATGTTTTAAAAGGGTATTTCTTATGGCAAACGATAAGAGCCGCAAATTCAAACAGAATCAAATACGTTTTTGCATACAGCCCAGTTTTGTTGTGTACTAAAGACCTTTTGTTTTTAGCGAAGATCGGTTAAGGGAAAGGGGTAGTTTACCTGCTACGTTTTTTGTTTTATCAAGGGTATTTTATATGGCAAACGATAACAGCCGCAAATTCAAACAGAATCATATAATATTTTGCATACAGCCCTAAAATGTAGAGTTCTCAAGACCTGTTAGTTTTGGTGAAGATCGGTTAAGGGAATAGGGTAGTTTACCTGCAACATTTTATGTTTTATCAAGGGTAATTTTTTTTATGACGAACGATAACTGCCGTACATTAAAACAGATCCAACTACTCTTTTGCATACCTTTTTGAATTATACAGAACTCAAGGTCTGTTGATTTTGTTGAAGATCGGTTAAGGGAAAGAGGTAATTTACCTGCAACTTTTTGTGTTTTAACAAGGATATTTTTTCTATGACGAACGATAACTGCCGTAAATTCAAAGAGAATCAAATAATGTTTTGCATACAGCCCTGAATTGTAGAATTCTCAAGACCTATTTTTTTTGGTGAAGATCGGTTAATGGAATAGGGTAGTTTACCAGCAACGTTTTATGTTTTATCAAGGGTGTTTTCTATGGCAAACGTTAAGAGCCGCAAATTCAAACAGAATCAAATAATTGTTTGTATACAGGCCTGAATTTTTGAGTACTCAAGACCTGTGGTTTTTGGTGAAGATCGGTTAAGGGAAAGGGGTAGTTTACCTGCAACGGTTTTTTATCAAGGGTAATTTTTTTCTATGGTAAACGATAACAGCCGCAAATTCAAACAGAATCAAATGATGTTTTGCATACAGCCCTGTATTGTAGAGTTCTCAATACCTATTGGTGTTGGTGAAGATCGGTTAAGGGAAAGGGGTAGTTTACCAGCAACATTTTATGTTTTAACAAGGGTAATTTTTTATATGACGAACGATAACTGCCGTAAATTCAAACAGAATCAACTAGGTTTTTGCATACCTTTTTGAACTAAAGAGAACTCAAGGTCTGTTGATTTTGTTGAAGATCGGTTAAGGGAAGGGGTAGTTTATCAGCAACGTTTTATGTTTTAAAAAGGGTAATTTTTTTATGACGAACGATAACTGCCGAAAATTCAAATAGAATCAAATAATTTTTTGCACCCTTTCCTGAGTTGCAGAGAGCTCAAGGTCTATTGATTTTTGTGAAGATCGGTTAAGGGAAAGGGGTAGTTTACCTGCAACATTTTAAGTTGTAACAAGCGAAATGTTTCCATGACGAACGATAACTGCCGCACATTCAAACAGAATCAAATATTTTTTTGCATGCATCCCTGAATGGTAGAGGACTGAAGGTCTATTGATTTTGGAGAAGATCGGTTAAGAGGAAGGGGTAGTTTACCAGAAACATTTTATGATTCAACTAGAGTGAAGTACTTAATTTTTACTTCCATGTTCCTTAAGGAAATGGAAGTATGGTGATGGCAAAAAAAAATCGTGTTCGAGATTATTGCAGATTCTGATTGTACTACACTCAAAACATGAAAAAAGTCGTTTTACTTCCATATTCCTTAAGGAATGGAAGTATGGTGATGGCAAAAAAAATCGTGTTCGAGATTATTGCAGATTCTGATTCTACTACACTCAAAACATGAAAAAAAGTCGTTTTCCGAAAAGTGTCTGTGTGTCTGTCTGTGTGTCTGTGTGTCTGTGTGTCTGTCTGTCTATAGATTTTTTTTCTATGGCAAACGATAACTGCCGCAAATTCAAACAGAATCAAATAATTTTCTGCATACAGCTCGGTTTTGCAGAGTTCTCGCGACCTATTGTTTTTGGTGAAGATCGGTTGAGGGAAAGGGGTAGTTTACCTGCAACGGTTTTTTTTTAGCAAGGGTAATTTTGTTTGTTTGGCAAACGATAACAGCCGCAAAATCAAACAGAATCAAATAATGTTTCGCATACAGCCCTGAATTGTAGATTTCTCAAGACCTATTGTTTTTGGTGAAGATCGGTTAAGGGAAAGGGGTAGTTTACCTGTAACGTTTTATGTTTTAACAAGGGTATTTCCTATGGCAAACGATAACAGCCGCAAATTCAAACAGAATGAAAAGATTATTTGCATACAGCCCTAAATTGTAGAGTTCTCAAGATCTTTTGTTTTTGGTGAAGATCGGTTAAGGGAAAGGGGTAGTTTACCTACAACGTTTTTTTAACAAGGGTATTTTCTATGGCAAACGATAACAGCCGCAAATTCAAAGAGAATCAAATAATTTTCTGCATACAGCCCTGATTTGTAGAGTACTCAAGACCTATTGTTTTTGGTGAAGATCGGTTGAGGGGAAGGGGTAGTTTACCAGCAACGTTTTTTATCATGCGTATTTTCTATGGCAAACGACAACTGCCGCAAATTCAAACAGAATCAAATAATTTTTTGCATACAGCCCTGATTTGTAGAGTACTCGCGACCTATTGTTTTTGGTGAAGATCGGTTGAGGGGAAGGGGTAGTTTACCTGCAACGGTTTTTTTTATCAAGGGAAATTTTTTTTTTTTGGCAAACGATAACAGCCGCAAATTCAAACAGAATCAAATAATGTTTCGCATACAGCCCTGAATTGTAGATTTCTCAAGACCTATTGTTTTTGGTGAAGATCGGTTGAGGGAAAGGGGTAGTTTACCTGCAACGTTTTTTTAACAAGGGTATTTTCTATGGCAAACGATAACAGCCGCAAATTCAAACAGAATCAAATAATGTTTTGCATACAGCCCTGATTTGTAGAGTACTCAAGACCTATTGTTTTTGGTGAATATCGGTTAAGGGGAAGGGGTAGTTTACCTGCAACGTTTTTTTATCAAGCGTATTTTCTATGGCAAACGATAACAGCCGCAAATTCAAACAGAATGAAATAATTTTTTGCATACGTCCCTGAATTGTAGAGGTCTCAATGACTTTCGATTTTGGTGAAGATCGGTTAAGGGGAAGGGGTAGTTTACCTGCAACCTTTTACGTTTTAACAAGAGTAAAGTACTTGAAAATTTATTTAAACTTTTTGAAACAATGGTAATTGTTAAAAATAAAATAATTTTGTTGCCAGGCAATAAAATTATAATTTTTTCATTTTAATGTAATATAATATTTTTCATTTAATACAGCAATAAAAAGGCAGGTAAGACACAGCCTGGTTGTTTGGCTGAAAATGATTTTAAATATAAATCTTAGAATATGGAAGTCATGTATGGTTCTCCATACCGATATTACTTCCATATTCCTTAAGGAATGGAAGTATGGTGATGGCAAAAAAAATCGTGTTCGAGATTATTGCAGATTCTGATTCTACTACACTCAAAACATGAAAAAAAGTCGTTTTCCGAAAAGTGTCTGTGTGTGTGTCTGTCTGTCTGTGTGTCTGTCTGTCTGTCTGTCTGTAGATTTTTTTTCTATGGCAAACGATAACTGCCGCAAATTCAAACAGAATCAAATAATTTTTTGCATGCAGCCCTGATTTGCAGAGTACTCGCGACCTATTGTTTTTGGTGAAGATCGGTTGAGGGAAAGGGGTAGTTTACCTGCAACGGTTTTTTTTTAGCAAGGGTAATTTTGTTTGTTTGGCAAACGATAACAGCCGCAAATTCAAACAGAATCAAATAATGTTTCGCATACAGCCCTGATTTGTAGAGTTCTCAAGATCTGTTTATTTTGGTGAAGATCGGTTAAGGGAAAGGGGTAGTTTACCTGTAACGTTTTATGTTTTAACAAGGGTATTTCCTATGGCAAACGATAACAGCCGCAAATTCAAACAGAATCAAAAGATTATTTGTATACAGCCCTAAATTGTAGAGTTCTCAAGACCTATTGTTTTTGGTGAAGTTCGGTTAAGGGAAAGGGGTAGTTTACCTGTAACGTTTTATGTTTTAACAAAGGTATTTCCTATGGCAAACGATAACAGCCGCAAATTCAAACAGAATCAAAAGATTATTTGTATACAGCCCTAAATTGTAGAGTTCTCAAGACCTATTGTTTTTGGTGAAGATCGGTTGAGGGAAAGGGGTAGTTTACCTGCAACGTTTTTTTAACAAGGGTATTTTCTATGGCAAAAGATAACAGCCGCAAATTCAAACAGAATCAAATAATGTTTTGCATACAGCCCTGATTTGTAGAGTACTCAAGACCTGTTGTTTTTGGTGAAGATCGGTTAAGGGGAAGGGGTAGTTTACCTGCAACGTTTTTTTTTCAAGCGTATTTTCTATGGCAAACGATAACAGCCACATATTCAAACAGAATCAAATAATGTTTCGTATACAGCCCTGAATTGTAGAGTTCTCAAGACCTATTGTTTTTGGTGAAGATCGGTTAAGGGAAAGGGGTAGTTTACCTGTAACGTTTTATGTTTTAACAAGGGTATTTCTTATGGCAAACGATAACAGCCGCAAATTCAAACAGAATCAAAAGATTATTTGCATACAGCCCTAAATTGTGGAGTTCTCAAGACCTGTTGTTTTTGGTGAAGATCGGTTAAGGGAAAGGGGTAGTTTACCTGCAACGTTTTTTTAAGAAGGGTATTTTCTATGGCAAACGATAACAGCCGCAAATTCAAACAGAATCAAATAATGTTTTGCATGCCGTCCTGATTTGTAGAGTACTCAAGACCTATTGTTTTTGGTGAAGATCGGTTAAGGGGAAGGGGTAGTTTACCTGCAACGTTTTTTTATCAAGCGTATTTTCTATGGCAAACGATAACTGCCGCAAATTCAAACAGAATCAAATAATTTTTTGCATACGTCACTGAATTGTAGAGGTCTCAAGGACTTTCGATTTTGGTGAAGATCGGTTAAGGGGAAGGGGTAGTTTACCTGCAACCTTTTACGTTTTAACAAGAGTAAAGTACTTGAAATTTATTTAAACTTTTTCAAACAATGGTAATTGTTAAAAATAAAATAATTTTGTTGCCAGGCAATAAAATTATAATTTTTTCATTTTAATGTAATATAATATTTTTCATTTAATACAGCAATAAAAAGGCAGGTAAGACACAGCCTGGCTGTTTGGCTGAAAATGATTTTAAATATAAATTTTAGAATATGGAAGTCATGTATGGTTCTCCATACCGATATTTTCGAAAAGTGTCTGTGTGTGTGTCTATCTATGTGTCTGTAGATTTTTTCTATGGCAAACGGTAACAGCCGCAAATTCAAACAGAATCAAATAATTTTTTGCATACAGCCCTGATTTGCAGAGTACTCGCGACCTATTGTTTTTGGTGAAGATCGGTTGAGGGAAAGGGGTAGTTTACCAGCAACGGTTTTTTTTTAGCAAGGGTAATTTTGTTTGTTTGGCAAACGATAACAGCCGCAAATTCAAACAGAATCAAATAATGTTTCGCATACAGCCCTGTGTTCTAGAGTTCTCAAGATCTGTTGATTTTGGTAAAGATCGGTTAAGGTAAAGGGGTAGTTTACCTGCAACATTTTATGGTTTAACAAGGGTATTTTCTATGGCAAACGATAACAGCCGCAAATTGAAACATAATCAAATAGTGTTTTGCATACTGCCCTGAATTGTAGAGTTCTCAAGACCTTTTTATTTTTGGTGAAGATCGGTTAAGGGAAAGGGGTATTTTACCTGCAACATTTTATGTTTTAACAAGGGTAATTTTACTTCCATATTCCTTAAGGAATGGAAGTATGGTGATGGCAAAAAAAATCGTGTTCGAGATTATTGCAGATTCTGATTCTACTACACTCAAAACATGAAAAAAAGTCGTTTTCCGAAAAGTGTCTGTGTGTCTGTGTGTCTGTCTGTCTGTCTGTCTGTCTGTCTGTCTGTCTGTCTGTAGATTTTTTTTCTATGGCAAACGATAACTGCCGCAAATTCAAACAGAATCAAATAATTTTTTGCATACAGCCCGGTTTTGCAGAGTTCTCGCGACCTATTGTTTTTGGTGAAGATCGGTTGAGGGAAAGGGGTAGTTTACCTGCAACGGTTTTTTTTTAGCAAGGGTAATTTTGTTTGTTTGGCAAACGATAACAGCCGCAAATTCAAACAGAATCAAATAATGTTTCGTATACAGCCCTGAATTGTAGAGTTCTCAAGACCTATTGTTTTTGGTGAAGATCGGTTAAGGGGAAGGGGTAGTTTACCTGCAACGTTTTTTTTTCAAGCGTATTTTCTATGGCAAACGATAACAGCCACATATTCAAACAGAATCAAATAATGTTTCGTATACAGCCCTGAATTGTAGAGTTCTCAAGACCTATTGTTTTTGGTGAAGATCGGTTAAGGGAAAGGGGTAGTTTACCTGTAACGTTTTATGTTTTAACAAGGGTATTTCTTATGGCAAACGATAACAGCCGCAAATTCAAACAGAATCAAAAGATTATTTGCATACAGCCCTAAATTGTGGAGTTCTCAAGACCTATTGTTTTTGGTGAAGATCGGTTAAGGGAAAGGGGTAGTTTACCTGCAACGTTTTTTTAAGAAGGGTATTTTCTATGGCAAACGATAACAGCCGCAAATTCAAACAGAATCAAATAATGTTTTGCATGCCGTCCTGATTTGTAGAGTACTCAAGACCTATTGTTTTTGGTGAAGATCGGTTAAGGGGAAGGGGTAGTTTACCTGCAACGTTTTTTTATCAAGCGTATTTTCTATGGCAAAC
Organism: Magicicada septendecula; assembly: GCA_034769895.1. Lineage (NCBI taxonomy): Eukaryota > Metazoa > Arthropoda > Insecta > Hemiptera > Cicadidae > Magicicada > Magicicada septendecula. The sequence continues at coordinate 133,257 of JAWRYS010001198.1, read as the reverse complement.
GATAACTGCCGCAAATTCAAACAGAATCAAATAATTTTTTGCATACGTCACTGAATTGTAGAGGTCTCAAGGACTTTCGATTTTGGTGAAGATCGGTTAAGGGGAAGGGGTAGTTTACCGGCAACCTTTTACGTTTTAACAAGAGTAAAGTACTTGAAATTTATTTAAACTTTTTCAAACAATGGTAATTGTTAAAAATAAAATAATTTTGTTGCCAGGCAATAAAATTATAATTTTTTCATTTTAATGTAATATAATATTTTTCATTTAATACAGCAATAAAAAGGCAGGTAAGACACAGCCTGGCTGTTTGGCTGAAAATGATTTTAAATATAAATTTTAGAATATGGAAGTCATGTATGGTTCTCCATACCGATATTTTCGAAAAGTGTCTGTGTGTGTGTCTATCTATGTGTCTGTAGATTTTTTCTATGGCAAACGGTAACAGCCGCAAATTCAAACAGAATCAAATAATTTTTTGCATACAGCCCTGATTTGCAGAGTACTCGCGACCTATTGTTTTTGGTGAAGATCGGTTGAGGGAAAGGGGTAGTTTACCAGCAACGGTTTTTTTTTAGCAAGGGTAATTTTGTTTGTTTGGCAAACGATAACAGCCGCAAATTCAAACAGAATCAAATAATGTTTCGCATACAGCCCTGTGTTCTAGAGTTCTCAAGATCTGTTGATTTTGGTAAAGATCGGTTAAGGTAAAGGGGTAGTTTACCTGCAACATTTTATGGTTTAACAAGGGTATTTTCTATGGCAAACGATAACAGCCGCAAATTGAAACATAATCAAATAGTGTTTTGCATACTGCCCTGAATTGTAGAGTTCTCAAGACCTTTTTATTTTTGGTGAAGATCGGTTAAGGGAAAGGGGTATTTTACCTGCAACATTTTATGTTTTAACAAGGGTAATTTTACTTCCATATTCCTTAAGGAATGGAAGTATGGTGATGGCAAAAAAAATCGTGTTCGAGATTATTGCAGATTCTGATTCTACTACACTCAAAACATGAAAAAAAGTCGTTTTCCGAAAAGTGTCTGTGTGTCTGTGTGTCTGTCTGTCTGTCTGTCTGTCTGTCTGTCTGTCTGTCTGTAGATTTTTTTTCTATGGCAAACGATAACTGCCGCAAATTCAAACAGAATCAAATAATTTTTTGCATACAGCCCGGTTTTGCAGAGTTCTCGCGACCTATTGTTTTTGGTGAAGATCGGTTGAGGGAAAGGGGTAGTTTACCTGCAACGGTTTTTTTTTAGCAAGGGTAATTTTGTTTGTTTGGCAAACGATAACAGCCGCAAATTCAAACAGAATCAAATAATGTTTCGTATACAGCCCTGAATTCTAGAGTTCTCAAGACCTATTGTTTTTGGTGAAGATCGGTTAAGGGGAAGGGGTAGTTTACCTGCAACGTTTTTTTTTCAAGCGTATTTTCTATGGCAAACGATAACAGCCACATATTCAAACAGAATCAAATAATGTTTCGTATACAGCCCTGAATTGTAGAGTTCTCAAGACCTATTGTTTTTGGTGAAGATCGGTTAAGGGAAAGGGGTAGTTTACCTGTAACGTTTTATGTTTTAACAAGGGTATTTCTTATGGCAAACGATAACAGCCGCAAATTCAAACAGAATCAAAAGATTATTTGCATACAGCCCTAAATTGTGGAGTTCTCAAGACCTATTGTTTTTGGTGAAGATCGGTTAAGGGAAAGGGGTAGTTTACCTGCAACGTTTTTTTAAGAAGGGTATTTTCTATGGCAAACGATAACAGCCGCAAATTCAAACAGAATCAAATAATGTTTTGCATGCCGTCCTGATTTGTAGAGTACTCAAGACCTATTGTTTTTGGTGAAGATCGGTTAAGGGGAAGGGGTAGTTTACCTGCAACGTTTTTTTATCAAGCGTATTTTCTATGGCAAACGATAACTGCCGCAAATTCAAACAGAATCAAATAATTTTTTGCATACGTCACTGAATTGTAGAGGTCTCAAGGACTTTCGATTTTGGTGAAGATCGGTTAAGGGGAAGGGGTAGTTTACCTGCAACCTTTTACGTTTTAACAAGAGTAAAGTACTTGAAATTTATTTAAACTTTTTCAAACAATGGTAATTGTTAAAAATAAAATAATTTTGTTGCCAGGCAATAAAATTATAATTTTTTCATTTTAATGTAATATAATATTTTTCATTTAATACAGCAATAAAAAGGCAGGTAAGACACAGCCTGGCTGTTTGGCTGAAAATGATTTTAAATATAAATTTTAGAATATGGAAGTCATGTATGGTTCTCCATACCGATATTTTCGAAAAGTGTCTGTGTGTGTGTCTATCTATGTGTCTGTAGATTTTTTCTATGGCAAACGGTAACAGCCGCAAATTCAAACAGAATCAAATAATTTTTTGCATACAGCCCTGATTTGCAGAGTACTCGCGACCTATTGTTTTTGGTGAAGATCGGTTGAGGGAAAGGGGTAGTTTACCAGCAACGGTTTTTTTTTAGCAAGGGTAATTTTGTTTGTTTGGCAAACGATAACAGCCGCAAATTCAAACAGAATCAAATAATGTTTCGCATACAGCCCTGTGTTCTAGAGTTCTCAAGATCTGTTGATTTTGGTAAAGATCGGTTAAGGTAAAGGGGTAGTTTACCTGCAACATTTTATGGTTTAACAAGGGTATTTTCTATGGCAAACGATAACAGCCGCAAATTGAAACATAATCAAATAGTGTTTTGCATACTGCCCTGAATTGTAGAGTTCTCAAGACCTTTTTATTTTTGGTGAAGATCGGTTAAGGGAAAGGGGTATTTTACCTGCAACATTTTATGTTTTAACAAGGGTAATTTTACTTCCATATTCCTTAAGGAATGGAAGTATGGTGATGGCAAAAAAAATCGTGTTCGAGATTATTGCAGATTCTGATTCTACTACACTCAAAACATGAAAAAAAGTCGTTTTCCGAAAAGTGTCTGTGTGTCTGTGTGTCTGTCTGTCTGTCTGTCTGTCTGTCTGTCTGTAGATTTTTTTTCTATGGCAAACGATAACTGCCGCAAATTCAAACAGAATCAAATAATTTTTTGCATACAGCCCGGTTTTGCAGAGTTCTCGCGACCTATTGTTTTTGGTGAAGATCGGTTGAGGGAAAGGGGTAGTTTACCTGCAACGGTTTTTTTTTAGCAAGGGTAATTTTGTTTGTTTGGCAAACGATAACAGCCGCAAATTCAAACAGAATCAAATAATGTTTCGCATACAGCCCTGATTTGTAGAGTACTCGCGACCTATTGTTTTTGGTGAAGATCGGTTAAGGGAAAGGGGTAGTTTACCTGTAACGTTTTATGTTTTAACAAGGGTATTTCCTATGGCAAACGATAACAGCCGCAAATTCAAACAGAATGAAAAGATTATTTGCATACAGCCCTAAATTGTAGAGTTCTCAAGACCTTTTGTTTTTGGTGAAGATCGGTTAAGGGAAAGGGGTAGTTTACCTACAACGTTTTTTTAACAAGGGTATTTTCTATGGCAAACGATAACAGCCGCAAATTCAAACAGAATCAAATAATTTTCTGCATACAGCCCTGATTTGTAGAGTACTCAAGACCTATTGTTTTTGGTGAAGATCGGTTGAGGGGAAGGGGTAGTTTACCAGCAACGTTTTTTATCATGCGTATTTTCTATGGCAAACGACAACTGCCGCAAATTCAAACAGAATCAAATAATTTTTTGCATACAGCCCTGATTTGTAGAGTACTCGCGACCTATTGTTTTTGGTGAAGATCGGTTGAGGGGAAGGGGTAGTTTACCTGCAACGGTTTTTTTTATCAAGGGAAATTTTTTTTTTTTGGCAAACGATAACAGCCGCAAATTCAAACAGAATCAAATAATGTTTCGCATACAGCCCTGAATTGTAGATTTCTCAAGACCTATTGTTTTTGGTGACGATCGGTTGAGGGAAAGGGGTAGTTTACCTGCAACGTTTTTTTAACAAGGGTATTTTCTATGGCAAACGATAACAGCCGCAAATTCAAACAGAATCAAATAATGTTTTGCATACAGTCCTGATTTGTAGAGTACTCAAGACCTATTGTTTTTGGTGAAGATCGGTTAAGGGGAAGGGGTAGTTTACCTGCAACGTTTTTTTATCAAGCGTATTTTCTATGGCAAACGATAACAGCCGCAAATTCAAACAGAATCAAATAATTTTTTGCATACGTCCCTGAATTGTAGAAGTCTCAATGACTTTCGATTTTGGTGAAGATCGGTTAAGGGGAAGGGGTAGTTTACCTGCAACCTTATACGTTTTAACAAGAGTAAAGTACTTGAAAATTTATTTAAACTTGTTGAAACAATGGTAATTGTTAAAAATAAAATAATTTTGTTGCCAGGCAATAAAATTATAATTTTTTCATTTTAATGTAATATAATATTTTTCATTTAATACAGCAATAAAAAGGCAGGTAAGACACAGCCTGGCTGTTTGGCTGAAAATGATTTTAAATATAAATCTTAGAATATGGAAGTCATGTATGGTTCTCCATACCGATATTTTACTTCCATATTCCTTAAGGAATGGAAGTATGGTGATGGCAAAAAAAATCGTGTTCGAGATTATTGCAGATTCTGATTCTACTACACTCAAAACATGAAAAAAAGTCGTTTTCCGAAAAGTGTCTGTGTGTCTGTCTGTCTGTCTGTCTGTAGATTTTTTTCTATGGCAAACGATAACTGCCGCAAATTCAAACAGAATCAAATAATTTTTTGCATACAGCCCTGATTTGCAGAGTACTCGCGACCTATTGTTTTTGGTGAAGATCGGTTGAGGGAAAGGGATAGTTTACCTGCAACGGTTTTTTTTTAGCAAGGGTAATTTTGTTTGTTTGGTAAACGATAACAGCCGCAAATTCAAACAGAATCAAATAATGTTTTGCATACGTCCCTGAATTGTAGAGGTCTCAATGACTTTCGATTTTGGTGAAGATCGGTTAAGGGGAAGGGGTAGTTTACCTGCAACCTTTTATTTACATATGTGCCTGAGCTATAGAGAACTCAATGTCTGTTGATTTTGGTGAAGATCGGTTACGGGGAAAGGGCTTTTTACCAGAAACATTTTTTGTTGTAACATGAGTAAAGTACTTAATTTTGATAAAGTATCCTGATAAGATCTTAATAATCCACTGTAGAAACGTAGATGAAATATCTATAAATGAAGAGGCTAGTTGAACGGGCTGGGGGTAATTTTCTATAAATCAAAATTATAGTTGAAGGGGGAGGGGATAATTTTTTTTTATATGTGTACTACGTTATTGGCAACAAAGAAGTATTTTTTTGTTAAAATTCCTTCCCTGGCTGTTTGGCTGAAAATGATTTTAAATATAAATCTTAGAATATGGAAGTCATGTATAGTTCTCCATACCGATATTTTATATGACGAATGATAACTGCCGTAAATTCAAACAGAATCAACTACGTTTTTGCATACCGTTTTGAACTAAAGAGAACTCAAGGTCTGTTGATTTTGTTGAAGATCGGTTGAGGGAAAAGGGTAGTTTATCAGCAACGTTTTATGTTTTAAAAAGGTTAATTTTTTTATGACGAACAATAACTGCCAAAAATTCAAAGAGAATCAAATAATTTTTTCCACACCTTCGTGAATTTTAGGGTACTCAAGGTCTGTTGATTTTGGTGAAGATCGGTTAAGGGAAAGGGGTAGTTTACCTGCAACATTTTAAGTTGTAACAAGCGAAATGTTTCCATGACGAACGATAACTGCCGCACATTCAAACAGAATCAAATATTTTTTTGCATGCGTCCCTGAATGGTAGAGGACTGAAGGTCTATTGATTTTGGAGAAGATCGGTTAAGAGGAAGGGGTAGTTTACCTGAAACATTTTATGTTTTAAAAGGGTATTTCGTATGGCAAACGATAAGAGCGGGAAATTCAAACAGAATCAAATAAGTTTTTGCATACAGCCCTGATTTCTTCAGTACTAAAGACCTATTGTTTTTGGTGAAGATCGTTTAAGGGAAAGGGGTAGTTTCCCTGCCACGTTTTTTGTTTTATCAAGGGTATTTTGTATGGCAAACGATAACAGCCGCAAATTCAAACAGAATCATATAATATTTTGCATGCAGCCCTGAATTGTAGAGTTCTCAAGACGTGTCGTTTTTGGTGAAGGTCGGTTAAGGGAAAGGGGTAGTTTACCAGCAACGTTTTATGTTTTAACAAGGGTATTTTATATGGTAAACGATAACAGCCGCAAATTCAAACAGAATCAAATAATTTTTTGCATACAGCCCTGATTTGCAGAGTACTCGCGACCTATTGTTTTTGGTGAAGATCGGTTGAGGGAAAGGGATAGTTTACCTGCAACGGTTTTTTTTTAGCAAGGGTAATTTTGTTTGTTTGGTAAACGATAACAGCCGCAAATTCAAACAGAATCAAATAATGTTTTGCATACGTCCCTGAATTGTAGAGGTCTCAATGACTTTCGATTTTGGTGAAGATCGGTTAAGGGGAAGGGGTAGTTTACCTGCAACCTTTTATTTACATATGTGCCTGAGCTATAGAGAACTCAATGTCTGTTGATTTTGGTGAAGATCGGTTACGGGGAAAGGGCTTTTTACCAGAAACATTTTTTGTTGTAACATGAGTAAAGTACTTAATTTTGATAAAGTATCCTGATAAGATCTTAATAATCCACTGTAGAAACGTAGATGAAATATCTATAAATGAAGAGGCTAGTTGAACGGGCTGGGGGTAATTTTCTATAAATCAAAATTATAGTTGAAGGGGGAGGGGATAATTTTTTTTTATATGTGTACTACGTTATTGGCAACAAAGAAGTATTTTTTTGTTAAAATTCCTTCCCTGGCTGTTTGGCTGAAAATGATTTTAAATATAAATCTTAGAATATGGAAGTCATGTATAGTTCTCCATACCGATATTTTATATGACGAATGATAACTGCCGTAAATTCAAACAGAATCAACTACGTTTTTGCATACCGTTTTGAACTAAAGAGAACTCAAGGTCTGTTGATTTTGTTGAAGATCGGTTGAGGGAGAAGGGTAGTTTATCAGCAACGTTTTATGTTTTAAAAAGGTTAATTTTTTTATGACGAACAATAACTGCCAAAAATTCAAAGAGAATCAAATAATTTTTTCCACACCTTCGTGAATTTTAGGGTACTCAAGGTCTGTTGATTTTGGTGAAGATCGGTTAAGGGAAAGGGGTAGTTTACCTGCAACATTTTAAGTTGTAACAAGCGAAATGTTTCCATGACGAACGATAACTGCCGCACATTCAAACAGAATCAAATATTTTTTTGCATGCGTCCCTGAATGGTAGAGGACTGAAGGTCTATTGATTTTGGAGAAGATCGGTTAAGAGGAAGGGGTAGTTTACCTGAAACATTTTATGTTTTAAAAGGGTATTTCGTATGGGAAACGATAAGAGCGGGAAATTCAAACAGAATCAAATAAGTTTTTGCATACAGCCCTGATTTCTTCAGTACTAAAGACCTATTGTTTTTGGTGAAGATCGTTTAAGGGAAAGGGGTAGTTTCCCTGCCACGTTTTTTGTTTTATCAAGGGTATTTTGTATGGCAAACGATAACAGCCGCAAATTCAAACAGAATCATATAATATTTTGCATGCAGCCCTGAATTGTAGAGTTCTCAAGACGTGTCGTTTTTGGTGAAGGTCGGTTAAGGGAAAGGGGTAGTTTACCAGCAACGTTTTATGTTTTAACAAGGGTATTTTATATGGTAAACGATAACAGCCGCAAATTCAAACAGAATCAAATGATGTTTTGCATACAGCCCTGTATTGTAGAGTTCTCAATACCTATTGGTGTTGGTGAAGATCGGTTAAGGAAAAGGGGTAGTTTACCGGCAACGTTTTATGTTTTAAAAGGGTATTTTCTATGGCAAACGATAAGAGCCGCAAATTCAAACAGAATCAAATACGTTTTTGCATACAGCCCTGTTTTGTTGTGTACTAAAGACCTTTTGTTTTTAGCGAAGATCGGTTAAGGGAAAGGGGTAGTTTACCTGCTACGTTTTTTGTTTTATCAAGGGTATTTTATATGGCAAACGATAACAGCCGCAAATTCAAACAGAATCATATAATATTTTGCATACAGCCCTAAAATGTAGAGTTCTCAAGACCTGTTAGTTTTGGTGAAGATCGGTTAAGGGAATAGGGTAGTTTACCTGCAACATTTTATGTTTTATCAAGGGTAATTTTTTTTATGACGAACGATAACTGCCGTACATTAAAACAGATCCAACTACTCTTTTGCATACCTTTTTGAATTATACAGAACTCAAGGTCTGTTGATTTTGTTGAAGATCGGTTAAGGGAAAGAGGTAATTTACCTGCAACTTTTTGTGTTTTAACAAGGATATTTTTTCTATGACGAACGATAACTGCCGTAAATTCAAAGAGAATCAAATAATGTTTTGCATACAGCCCTGAATTGTAGAATTCTCAAGACCTATTTTTTTTGGTGAAGATCGGTTAACTCTTTGAAGGGCAGGCAATACACAGTGTGACCACCTGTATGTTGGGCGTAACGGGGCAGTGGTTACACAGTGAAACCACTTGCATTTCTCTAAATAGTCCTTTCCAGGGCAGCAGCTATACAGTGAAACCATCATAGAAGTTCATTTATCTGCCACTTGGAGTGCTGGCAGTTGCATCAGCTGTTAGGACTCATCTGTTGTTGTAGTAAGGAACATTTGTTTACACGTGCAGTACGTTGGTATGTGTCATAGTTTACTTTCCTTGCATCTTTTACAGTTTTCATTTATTTTTGTTTTTTCAAGTGAATTAGTTATATTTAATATATTTTCTCAATGTTGAACAAAAGCCTAAAGATAAAGTTATACATATTTGTGAACAGTAAAGTGATTTTTGGTGGTTACACTGTGTAACCACTGCCCTTGAGGTGCTTGTGGAAGGTAACTTACAAAATGTCTAGAAATTATTTGAGTGAAGAAGAAATCTTAAGATATGTATGCGATGATGGAATACCTTCGGACTGTGAAAGTATTGCTAGTGACTTAGATTCGGAATCTGACGTTCACCAAAATGAACCAGAAAAACGAAATTTTTTTCAGGTGACTTGAACATTCCTATTACTTTAGATGATGTTAGTAGTTATTGTGAAGAATCTGGTGATACGGGAAGTAATAAAATCATTTGGAATACTACAAACACTGTCAAATATGTTCCACAGTTCTGTGAATATAGCGGTGTTACTGAACTTGTTAAAAAATAGATAATCCAGATTCTTATAAATTACTTACCCTTTTTGTAAATGATACAGTGATTTCTCATATTGTTTTTCATACAAACTTGTATGCAACACAAAAGTGTAAACCATTTAAACCTACAACTGATAAAGAGATACGATGTTTTTTAGGTATAAATTTGTAAATGTCCATTAATAAAAAAACCAGCTATCGCGATTATTGGTCACAAGACGAAGACTTACATGATTCTTATATTTCAAAGCTAATGCCAGTGAAACGTTATAGCTTCTTGTTGAGTCATTTACATTTAAATCATAACTCATTGATGCCTTTGCCAAATGACCCGAATTTTGATAAATTGTACAAATTGCGACCTTTTATTGATTTTTTATGTCAATCATTTATTGACTGCTACAAGCCACACCGTAACGTTGCTGTGGATGAGAGTATGGTTAAATTTAAGGGACGATCCTGTATGAAACAATTTATGAGGGATAAGCCAATTAAACGTGTTACAAAATTTGGATGTTATGTGATGAATCTGTTTACAACTTGAAATTTCAAATTTATGTTGGAAAAGGTAAAAATAAAGTTGAATGTGGATTAGGTAAAGGAGTAGTTTTGGATCTCACGAATGGTCTAGAAGGTAAGAACCACATAGTTTATATGGATAATTTTTTTTCATCTGTACAACTGTATGAAAAACTGAGAAATAAAAATACTTTTGCATGCGGTACAGTAAATCCTAAAAGGAAAGGTTTACCACCTCTTGAAAATGAGAAAAATATGGAGAGGGGAGAATTCTCATTCAGTGTAAGCAACACTGGAACTGCTGTTTACAGGTGGAAAGACAGCAAAGGTGTCAATGTATTAAGCACTGCTCATGACCCTTCAGAAATGTCTACGGTAAAAAGAAAACAAAAAGATGGAACAAGGAAAACATTCACATGCCCACTTGCTATTCAGGAGTACAACTGTCACATGAATTTTGTAGACAAATTTGACAGGTTAAAAAATGACAAAAAAATTGATAGAAAGAGCGAAAAATGGTGGATGCGATTATTCTTCCATTTTATTGATTGTTGTGTCACCAATGCTTTCATCATTCACAAAGAGATGGACATGCAGCAGTACAACAACAAAGATTTTAAGCGCACAATCTACACGGCAATTTTCTCTCCCAAAATTGTTACTACAAAGAAGGCAGCAGTACACTTAGAAGACAGACCAGCAAGCGTCACAAACAAAAAAAGCTCGTGTAGATGTTAATGTTAGGCTGGTATCTAGCAGTCATCAACCCACACATATGGCTTCACCACGAAGATGTGCACTCTGCAGTTCTAAGAAAAACCAAGTACGATCAAGATGGAAATATGATGTGTGTGATGTAGCTTTGTGTTTGAGATCAGGAAAGACATGTTTTAATGATTTTCATTCTCTTAAACAGTTGTAAAGAAAGTTTTAAATTATTTTAAATTTCTAAATTTTCTGCCTTTGTTATTAGTTAAAAGTTGCTCAAGTGGGGCAGTGGTTACACAGTGTAACCACCTTTCTTTAGTAAATAAATTATATATTTTTTAAAATTATTGTGTTTTAATAATTTTTAACATTCATTTATATGCCTAAAAAGATAAAATAAGAGAAAATTACAAAAACAATTTAAAAAAATTTTCCTGCCCCACATAGGGTTTTTTGTGTGCTTATTGCCTGCCCTTCAAAGAGTTAATGGAATAGGGTAGTTTACCAGCAACGTTTTATGTTTTATCAAGGGTGTTTTCTATGGCAAACGTTAAGAGCCGCAAATTCAAACAGAATCAAATAATTGTTTGTATACAGGCCTGAATTTTTGAGTACTCAAGACCTGTGGTTTTTGGTGAAGATCGGTTAAGGGAAAGGGGTAGTTTACCTGCAACGGTTTTTTATCAAGGGTAATTTTTTTCTATGGTAAACGATAACAGCCGCAAATTCAAACAGAATCAAATGATGTTTTGCATACAGCCCTGTATTGTAGAGTTCTCAATACCTATTGGTGTTGGTGAAGATCGGTTAAGGGAAAGGGGTAGTTTACCAGCAACATTTTATGTTTTAACAAGGGTAATTTTTTATATGACGAACGATAACTGCCGTAAATTCAAACAGAATCAACTAGGTTTTTGCATACCTTTTTGAACTAAAGAGAACTCAAGGTCTGTTGATTTTGTTGAAGATCGGTTAAGGGAAGGGGTAGTTTATCAGCAACGTTTTATGTTTTAAAAAGGGTAATTTTTTTATGACGAACGATAACTGCCGAAAATTCAAATAGAATCAATTAATTTTTTGCACCCTTTCCTGAGTTGCAGAGAGCTCAAGGTCTATTGATTTTTGTGAAGATCGGTTAAGGGAAAGGGGTAGTTTACCTGCAACATTTTAAGTTGTAACAAGCGAAATGTTTCCATGACGAACGATAACTGCCGCACATTCAAACAGAATCAAATATTTTTTTGCATGCATCCCTGAATGGTAGAGGACTGAAGGTCTATTGATTTTGGAGAAGATCGGTTAAGAGGAAGGGGTAGTTTACCTGAAACATTTTATGATTCAACTAGAGTGAAGTACTTAATTTTTACTTCCATGTTCCTTAAGGAAATGGAAGTATGGTGATGGCAAAAAAAAATCGTGTTCGAGATTATTGCAGATTCTGATTGTACTACACTCAAAACATGAAAAAAGTCGTTTTACTTCCATATTCCTTAAGGAATGGAAGTATGGTGATGGCAAAAAAAATCGTGTTCGAGATTATTGCAGATTCTGATTCTACTACACTCAAAACATGAAAAAAAGTCGTTTTCCGAAAAGTGTCTGTGTGTGTGTCTGTCTGTCTGTGTGTCTGTCTGTCTGTAGATTTTTTTTCTATGGCAAACGATAACTGCCGCAAATTCAAACAGAATCAAATAATTTTTTGCATTCAGCCCTGATTTGCAGAGTACTCGCGACCTATTGTTTTTGGTGAAGATCGGTTGAGGGAAAGGGGTAGTTTACCTGCAACGGTTTTTTTTTAGCAAGGGTAATTTTGTTTGTTTGGCAAACGATAACAGCCGCAAATTCAAACAGAATCAAATAATGTTTCGCATACAGCCCTGAATTGTAGAGTTCTCAAGATCTGTTTATTTTGGTGAAGATCGGTTAAGGGAAAGGGGTAGTTTACCTGTAACGTTTTATGTTTTAACAAGGGTATTTCCTATGGCAAACGATAACAGCCGCAAATTCAAACAGAATCAAAAGATTATTTGTATACAGCCCTAAATTGTAGAGTTCTCAAGACCTATTGTTTTTGGTGAAGTTCGGTTCAGGGAAAGGGGTAGTTTACCTGTAACGTTTTATGTTTTAACAAGGGTATTTCCTATGGCAAACGATAACAGCCGCAAATTCAAACAGAATCAAACGATTATTTGTATACAGCCCTAAATTGTAGAGTTCTCAAGACCTATTGTTTTTGGTGAAGATCGGTTAAGGGAAAGGGGTAGTTTACCTGCAACGTTTTTTTAACAAGGGTATTTTCTATGGCAAACGATAACAGCCGCAAATTCAAACAGAATCAAATAATGTTTTGCATACAGCCCTGATTTGTAGAGTACTCAAGACCTGTTGTTTTTGGTGAAGATCGGTTAAGGGGAAGGGGTAGTTTACCTGTAACGTTTTATGTTTTAACAAGGGTATTTCCTATGGCAAACGATAACAGCCGCAAATTCAAACAGAATCAAAAGATTATTTGCATACAGCCCTAAATTGTAGAGTTCTCAAGACCTATTGTTTTTGGTGAAGATCGGTTGAGGGAAAGGGGTAGTTTACCTGTAACGTTTTATGTTTTAACAAGGGTATTTCCTATGGCAAACGATAACAGCCGCAAATTCAAACAGAATCAAAAGATTATTTGCATACAGCCCTAAATTGTAGAGTTCTCAAGACCTATTGTTTTTGGTGAAGATCGGTTGAGGGAAAGGGGTAGTTTACCTGCAACGTTTTTTTAACAAGGGTATTTTCTATGGCAAACGATAACAGCCGCAAATTCAAACAGAATCAAATAATGTTTTGCATACAGCCCTGATTTGTAGAGTACTCAAGACCTATTGTTTTTGGTGAATATCGGTTAAGGGGAAGGGGTAGTTTACCTGCAACGTTTTTTTATCAAGCGTATTTTCTATGGCAAACGATAACAGCCGCAAATTCAAACAGAATGAAATAATTTTTTGCATACGTCCCTGAATTGTAGAGGTCTCAATGACTTTCGATTTTGGTGAAGATCGGTTAAGGGGAAGGGGTAGTTTACCTGCAACCTTTTACGTTTTAACAAGAGTAAAGTACTTGAAAATTTATTTAAACTTTTTGAAACAATGGTAATTGTTAAAAATAAAATAATTTTGTTGCCAGGCAATAAAATTATAATTTTTTCATTTTAATGTAATATAATATTTTTCATTTAATACAGCAATAAAAAGGCAGGTAAGACACAGCCTGGTTGTTTGGCTGAAAATGATTTTAAATATAAATCTTAGAATATGGAAGTCATGTATGGTTCTCCATACCGATATTTTACTTCCATATTCCTTAAGGAATGGAAGTATGGTGATGGCAAAAAAAATCGTGTTCGAGATTATTGCAGATTCTGATTCTACTACACTCAAAACATGAAAAAAAGTCGTTTTCCGAAAAGTGTCTGTGTGTCTGTCTGTCTGTCTGTCTGTAGATTTTTTTCTATGGCAAACGATAACTGCCGCAAATTCAAACAGAATCAAATAATTTTTTGCATACAGCCCTGATTTGCAGAGTACTCGCGACCTATTGTTTTTGGTGAAGATCGGTTGAGGGAAAGGGGTAGTTTACCTGCAACGGTTTTTTTTTAGCAAGGGTAATTTTGTTTGTTTGGTAAACGATAACAGCCGCAAATTCAAACAGAATCAAATAATGTTTCGCATACAGCCCTGAATTGTAGAGTTCTCAAGATCTGTTGATTTTGGTGAAGTTCGGTTAAGGGAAAGGGGTAGTTTACCTGTAACGTTTTATGTTTTAACAAGGGTATTTCCTATGGCAAACGATAACAGCCGCAAATTCAAACAGAATCAAAAGATTATTTGCATACAGCCCTAAATTGTAGAGTTCTCAAGACCTATTGTTTTTGGTGAAGATCGGTTGAGGGAAAGGGGTAGTTTACCTGCAACGTTTTTTTAACAAGGGTATTTTCTATGGCAAACGATAACAGCCGCAAATTCAAACAGAATCAAATAATGTTTTGCATACGTCCCTGAATTGTAGAGGTCTCAATGACTTTCGATTTTGGTGAAGATCGGTTAAGGGGAAGGGGTAGTTTACCTGCAACCTTTTATTTACATATGTGCCTGAGCTATAGAGAACTCAATGTCTGTTGATTTTGGTGAAGATCGGTTACGGGGAAAGGGCTTTTTACCAGAAACATTTTTTGTTGTAACATGAGTAAAGTACTTAATTTTGATAAAGTATCCTGATAAGATCTTAATAATCCACTGTAGAAACGTAGATGAAATATCTATAAATGAAGAGGCTAGTTGAACGGGCTGGGGGTAATTTTCTATAAATCAAAATTATAGTTGAAGGGGGAGGGGATAATTTTTTTTTATATGTGTACTACGTTATTGGCAACAAAGAAGTATTTTTTTGTTAAAATTCCTTCCCTGGCTGTTTGGCTGAAAATGATTTTAAATATAAATCTTAGAATATGGAAGTCATGTATAGTTCTCCATACCGATATTTTATATGACGAATGATAACTGCCGTAAATTCAAACAGAATCAACTACGTTTTTGCATACCGTTTTGAACTAAAGAGAACTCAAGGTCTGTTGATTTTGTTGAAGATCGGTTGAGGGAAAAGGGTAGTTTATCAGCAACGTTTTATGTTTTAAAAAGGTTAATTTTTTTATGACGAACAATAACTGCCAAAAATTCAAAGAGAATCAAATAATTTTTTCCACACCTTCGTGAATTTTAGGGTACTCAAGGTCTGTTGATTTTGGTGAAGATCGGTTAAGGGAAAGGGGTAGTTTACCTGCAACATTTTAAGTTGTAACAAGCGAAATGTTTCCATGACGAACGATAACTGCCGCACATTCAAACAGAATCAAATATTTTTTTGCATGCATCCCTGAATGGTAGAGGACTGAAGGTCTATTGATTTTGGAGAAGATCGGTTAAGAGGAAGGGGTAGTTTACCTGAAACATTTTATGTTTTAAAAGGGTATTTCGTATGGCAAACGATAAGAGCGGGAAATTCAAACAGAATCAAATAAGTTTTTGCATACAGCCCTGATTTCTTCAGTACTAAAGACCTATTGTTTTTGGTGAAGATCGTTTAAGGGAAAGGGGTAGTTTCCCTGCCACGTTTTTTGTTTTATCAAGGGTATTTTGTATGGCAAACGATAACAGCCGCAAATTCAAACAGAATCATATAATATTTTGCATGCAGCCCTGAATTGTAGAGTTCTCAAGACGTGTCGTTTTTGGTGAAGGTCGGTTAAGGGAAAGGGGTAGTTTACCAGCAACTTTTTATGTTTTAACAAGGGTATTTTATATTGTAAACGATAACAGCCGCAAATTCAAACAGAATCAAATGATGTTTTGCATACAGCCCTGTATTGTAGAGTTCTCAATACCTATTGGTGTTGGTGAAGATCGGTTAAGGAAAAGGGGTAGTTTACCGGCAACGTTTTATGTTTTAAAAGGGTATTTTCTATGGCAAACGATAAGAGCCGCAAATTCAAACAGAATCAAATACGTTTTTGCATACAGCCCTGTTTTGTTGTGTACTAAAGACCTTTTGTTTTTAGCGAAGATCGGTTAAGGGAAAGGGGTAGTTTACCTGCTACGTTTTTTGTTTTATCAAGGGTATTTTATATGGCAAACGATAACAGCCGCAAATTCAAACAGAATCATATAATATTTTGCATACAGCCCTAAAATGTAGAGTTCTCAAGACCTGTTAGTTTTGGTGAAGATCGGTTAAGGGAATAGGGTAGTTTACCTGCAACATTTTATGTTTTATCAAGGGTAATTTTTTTTATGACGAACGATAACTGCCGTACATTAAAACAGATCCAACTACTCTTTTGCATACCTTTTTGAATTATACAGAACTCAAGGTCTGTTGATTTTGTTGAAGATCGGTTAAGGGAAAGAGGTAATTTACCTGCAACTTTTTGTGTTTTAACAAGGATATTTTTTCTATGACGAACGATAACTGCCGTAAATTCAAAGAGAATCAAATAATGTTTTGCATACAGCCCTGAATTGTAGAATTCTCAAGACCTATTTTTTTTGGTGAAGATCGGTTAACTCTTTGAAGGGCAGGCAATACACAGTGTGACCACCTGTATGTTGGGCGTAACGGGGCAGTGGTTACACAGTGAAACCACTTGCATTTCTCTAAATAGTCCTTTCCAGGGCAGCAGCTATACAGTGAAACCATCATAGAAGTTCATTTATCTGCCACTTGGAGTGCTGGCAGTTGCATCAGCTGTTAGGACTCATCTGTTGTTGTAGTAAGGAACATTTGTTTACACGTGCAGTACGTTGGTATGTGTCATAGTTTACTTTCCTTGCATCTTTTACAGTTTTCATTTATTTTTGTTTTTTCAAGTGAATTAGTTATATTTAATATATTTTCTCAATGTTGAACAAAAGCCTAAAGATAAAGTTATACATATTTGTGAACAGTAAAGTGGTTTTTGGTGGTTACACTGTGTAACCACTGCCCTTGAGGTGCTTGTGGAAGGTAACTTACAAAATGTCTAGAAATTATTTGAGTGAAGAAGAAATCTTAAGATATGTATGCGATGATGGAATACCTTCGGACTGTGAAAGTATTGCTAGTGACTTAGATTCGGAATCTGACGTTCACCAAAATGAACCAGAAAAACGAAATTTTTTTCAGGTGACTTGAACATTCCTATTACTTTAGATGATGTTAGTAGTTATTGTGAAGAATCTGGTGATACGGGAAGTAATAAAATCATTTGGAATACTACAAACACTGTCAAATATGTTCCACAGTTCTGTGAATATAGCGGTGTTACTGAACTTGTTAAAAAATAGATAATCCAGATTCTTATAAATTACTTACCCTTTTTGTAAATGATACAGTGATTTCTCATATTGTTTTTCATACAAACTTGTATGCAACACAAAAGTGTAAACCATTTAAACCTACAACTGATAAAGAGATACGATGTTTTTTAGGTATAAATTTGTACATGTCCATTAATAAAAAAACCAGCTATCGCGATTATTGGTCACAAGACGAAGACTTACATGATTCTTATATTTCAAAGCTAATGCCAGTGAAACGTTATAGCTTCTTGTTGAGTCATTTACATTTAAATCATAACTCATTGATGCCTTTGCCAAATGACCCGAATTTTGATAAATTGTACAAATTGCGACCTTTTATTGATTTTTTATGTCAATCATTTATTGACTGCTACAAGCCACACCGTAACGTTGCTGTGGATGAGAGTATGGTTAAATTTAAGGGACGATCCTGTATGAAACAATTTATGAGGGATAAGCCAATTAAACGTGTTACAAAATTTGGATGTTATGTGATGAATCTGTTTACAACTTGAAATTTCAAATTTATGTTGGAAAAGGTAAAAATAAAGTTGAATGTGGATTAGGTAAAGGAGTAGTTTTGGATCTCACGAATGGTCTAGAAGGTAAGAACCACATAGTTTATATGGATAATTTTTTTTCATCTGTACAACTGTATGAAAAACTGAGAAATAAAAATACTTTTGCATGCGGTACAGTAAATCCTAAAAGGAAAGGTTTACCACCTCTTGAAAATGAGAAAAATATGGAGAGGGGAGAATTCTCATTCAGTGTAAGCAACACTGGAACTGCTGTTTACAGGTGGAAAGACAGCAAAGGTGTCAATGTATTAAGCACTGCTCATGACCCTTCAGAAATTTCTACGGTAAAAAGAAAACAAAAAGATGGAACAAGGAAAACATTCACATGCCCACTTGCTATTCAGGAGTACAACTGTCACATGAATTTTGTAGACAAATTTGACAGGTTAAAAAATGACAAAAAAATTGATAGAAAGAGCGAAAAATGGTGGATGCGATTATTCTTCCATTTTATTGATTGTTGTGTCACCAATGCTTTCATCATTCACAAAGAGATGGACATGCAGCAGTACAACAACAAAGATTTTAAGCGCACAATCTACACGGCAATTTTCTCTCCCAAAATTGTTACTACAAAGAAGGCAGCAGTACACTTAGAAGACAGACCAGCAAGCGTCACAAACAAAAAAAGCTCGTGTAGATGTTAATGTTAGGCTGGTATCTAGCAGTCATCAACCCACACATATGGCTTCACCACGAAGATGTGCACTCTGCAGTTCTAAGAAAAACCAAGTACGATCAAGATGGAAATATGATGTGTGTGATGTAGCTTTGTGTTTGAGATCAGGAAAGACATGTTTTAATGATTTTCATTCTCTTAAACAGTTGTAAAGAAAGTTTTAAATTATTTTAAATTTCTAAATTTTCTGCCTTTGTTATTAGTTAAAAGTTGCTCAAGTGGGGCAGTGGTTACACAGTGTAACCACCTTTCTTTAGTAAATAAATTATATATTTTTTAAAATTATTGTGTTTTAATAATTTTTAACATTCATTTATATGCCTAAAAAGATAAAATAAGAGAAAATTACAAAAACAATTTAAAAAAATTTTCCTGCCCCACATAGGGTTTTTTGTGTGCTTATTGCCTGCCCTTCAAAGAGTTAATGGAATAGGGTAGTTTACCAGCAACGTTTTATGTTTTATCAAGGGTGTTTTCTATGGCAAACGTTAAGAGCCGCAAATTCAAACAGAATCAAATAATTGTTTGTATACAGGCCTGAATTTTTGAGTACTCAAGACCTGTGGTTTTTGGTGAAGATCGGTTAAGGGAAAGGGGTAGTTTACCTGCAACGGTTTTTTATCAAGGGTAATTTTTTTCTATGGTAAACGATAACAGCCGCAAATTCAAACAGAATCAAATGATGTTTTGCATACAGCCCTGTATTGTAGAGTTCTCAATACCTATTGGTGTTGGTGAAGATCGGTTAAGGGAAAGGGGTAGTTTACCAGCAACATTTTATGTTTTAACAAGGGTAATTTTTTATATGACGAACGATAACTGCCGTAAATTCAAACAGAATCAACTAGGTTTTTGCATACCTTTTTGAACTAAAGAGAACTCAAGGTCTGTTGATTTTGTTGAAGATCGGTTAAGGGAAGGGGTAGTTTATCAGCAACGTTTTATGTTTTAAAAAGGGTAATTTTTTTATGACGAACGATAACTGCCGAAAATTCAAATAGAATCAATTAATTTTTTGCACCCTTTCCTGAGTTGCAGAGAGCTCAAGGTCTATTGATTTTTGTGAAGATCGGTTAAGGGAAAGGGGTAGTTTACCTGCAACATTTTAAGTTGTAACAAGCGAAATGTTTCCATGACGAACGATAACTGCCGCACATTCAAACAGAATCAAATATTTTTTTGCATGCATCCCTGAATGGTAGAGGACTGAAGGTCTATTGATTTTGGAGAAGATCGGTTAAGAGGAAGGGGTAGTTTACCTGAAACATTTTATGATTCAACTAGAGTGAAGTACTTAATTTTTACTTCCATGTTCCTTAAGGAAATGGAAGTATGGTGATGGCAAAAAAAAATCGTGTTCGAGATTATTGCAGATTCTGATTGTACTACACTCAAAACATGAAAAAAGTCGTTTTTCGAAAAGTGTCTGTGTGTGTGTCTATCTATGTGTCTGTAGATTTTTTCTATGGCAAACGATAACAGCCGCAAATTCAAACAGAATCAAATAATTTTTTGCATACAGCCCTGATTTGCAGAGTACTCGCGACCTATTGTTTTTGGTGAAGATCGGTTGAGGGAAAGGGGTAGTTTACCAGCAACGGTTTTTTTTTAGCAAGGGTAATTTTGTTTGTTTGGCAAACGATAACAGCCGCAAATTCAAACAGAATCAAATAATGTTTCGCATACAGCCCTGTGTTGTAGAGTTCTCAAGATCTGTTGATTTTGGTAAAGATCGGTTAAGGTAAAGGGGTAGTTTACCTGCAACATTTTATGGTTTAACAAGGGTATTTTCTATGGCAAACGATAACAGCCGCAAATTGAAACATAATCAAATAGTGTTTTGCATACTGCCCTGAATTGTAGAGTTCTCAAGACCTTTTTATTTTTGGTGAAGATCGGTTAAGGGAAAGGGGTATTTTACCTGCAACATTTTATGTTTTAACAAGGGTAATTTTACTTCCATATTCCTTAAGGAATGGAAGTATGGTGATGGCAAAAAAAATCGTGTTCGAGATTATTGCAGATTCTGATTCTACTACACTCAAAACATGAAAAAAAGTCGTTTTCCGAAAAGTGTCTGTGTGTCTGTCTGTCTGTGTGTCTGTCTGTCTGTCTGTCTGTCTGTAGTTTTTTTTCTATGGCAAACGATAACTGCCGCAAATTCAAACAGAATCAAATAATTTTTTGCAAACAGTCCGGTTTTGCAGAGTTCTCGCGACCTATTGTTTTTGGTGAAGATCGGTTGAGGGAAAGGGGTAGTTTACCTGCAACGGTTTTTTTTTAGCAAGGGTAATTTTGTTTGTTTGGCAAACGATAACAGCCGCAAATTCAAACAGAATCAAATAATGTTTCGCATACAGCCCTGAATTGTAGAGTTCTCAAGACCTATTGTTTTTGGTGAAGATCGGTTAAGGGAAAGGGGTAGTTTACCTGTAACGTTTTATGTTTTAACAAGGGTATTTCCTATGGCAAACGATAACAGCCGCAAATTCAAACAGAATGAAAAGATTATTTGCATACAGCCCTAAATTGTAGAATTCTCAAGACCTTCCGTTTTTGGTGAAGATCGGTTAAGGAAAAGGGGTAGTTTACCTACAACGTTTTTTTAACAAGGGTATTTTCTATGGCAAACGATAACAGCCGCAAATTCAAACAGAATCAAATAATTTTCTGCATACAGCCCTGATTTGTAGAGTACTCAAGACCTATTGTTTTTGGTGAAGATCGGTTGAGGGGAAGGGATAGTTTACCAGCAACGTTTTTTATCATGCGTATTTTCTATTGCAAACGACAACTGCCGCAAATTCAAACAGAATCAAATAATTTTTTGCATACAGCCCTGATTTGTAGAGTACTCGCGACCTATTGTTTTTGGTGAAGATCGGTTGAGGGGAAGGGGTAGTTTACCTGCAACGGTTTTTTTTAACAAGGGAAATTTTTTTTTTTTTGCAAACGATAACAGCCGCAAATTCAAACAGAATCAAATAATGTTTCGCATACAGCCCTGAATTGTAGATTTCTCAAGACCTATTGTTTTTGGTGAAGATCGGTTGAGGGAAAGGGGTAGTTTACCTGCAACGTTTTTTTAACAAGGGTATTTTCTATGGCAAACGATAACAGCCGCAAATTCAAACAGAATCAAATAATGTTTTGCATACAGCCCTGATTTGTAGAGTACTCAAGACCTATTGTTTTTGGTGAATATCGGTTAAGGGGAAGGGGTAGTTTACCTGCAACGTTTTTTTATCAAGCGTATTTTCTATGGCAAACGATAACAGCCGCAAATTCAAACAGAATGAAATAATTTTTTGCATACGTCCCTGAATTGTAGAGGTCTCAATGACTTTCGATTTTGGTGAAGATCGGTTAAGGGGAAGGGGTAGTTTACCTGCAACCTTTTACGTTTTAACAAGAGTAAAGTACTTGAAAATTTATTTAAACTTTTTGAAACAATGGTAATTGTTAAAAATAAAATAATTTTGTTGCCAGGCAATAAAATTATAATTTTTTCATTTTAATGTAATATAATATTTTTCATTTAATACAGCAATAAAAAGGCAGGTAAGACACAGCCTGGTTGTTTGGCTGAAAATGATTTTAAATATAAATCTTAGAATATGGAAGTCATGTATGGTTCTCCATACCGATATTTTACTTCCATATTCCTTAAGGAATGGAAGTATGGTGATGGCAAAAAAAATCGTGTTCGAGATTATTGCAGATTCTGATTCTACTACACTCAAAACATGAAAAAAAGTCGTTTTCCGAAAAGTGTCTGTGTGTCTGTCTGTCTGTCTGTCTGTAGATTTTTTTCTATGGCAAACGATAACTGCCGCAAATTCAAACAGAATCAAATAATTTTTTGCATACAGCCCTGATTTGCAGAGTACTCGCGACCTATTGTTTTTGGTGAAGATCGGTTGAGGGAAAGGGGTAGTTTACCTGCAACGGTTTTTTTTTAGCAAGGGTAATTTTGTTTGTTTGGTAAACGATAACAGCCGCAAATTCAAACAGAATCAAATAATGTTTCGCATACAGCCCTGAATTGTAGAGTTCTCAAGATCTGTTGATTTTGGTGAAGTTCGGTTAAGGGAAAGGGGTAGTTTACCTGTAACGTTTTATGTTTTAACAAGGGTATTTCCTATGGCAAACGATAACAGCCGCAAATTCAAACAGAATCAAAAGATTATTTGCATACAGCCCTAAATTGTAGAGTTCTCAAGACCTATTGTTTTTGGTGAAGATCGGTTGAGGGAAAGGGATAGTTTACCTGCAACGGTTTTTTTTTTAGCAAGGGTAATTTTGTTTGTTTGGTAAACGATAACAGCCGCAAATTCAAACAGAATCAAATAATGTTTTGCATACGTCCCTGAATTGTAGAGGTCTCAATGACTTTCGATTTTGGTGAAGATCGGTTAAGGGGAAGGGGTAGTTTACCTGCAACCTTTTATTTACATATGTGCCTGAGCTATAGAGAACTCAATGTCTGTTGATTTTGGTGAAGATCGGTTACGGGGAAAGGGCTTTTTACCAGAAACATTTTTTGTTGTAACATGAGTAAAGTACTTAATTTTGATAAAGTATCCTGATAAGATCTTAATAATCCACTGTAGAAACGTAGATGAAATATCTATAAATGAAGAGGCTAGTTGAACGGGCTGGGGGTAATTTTCTATAAATCAAAATTATAGTTGAAGGGGGAGGGGATAATTTTTTTTTATATGTGTACTACGTTATTGGCAACAAAGAAGTATTTTTTTGTTAAAATTCCTTCCCTGGCTGTTTGGCTGAAAATGATTTTAAATATAAATCTTAGAATATGGAAGTCATGTATAGTTCTCCATACCGATATTTTATATGACGAATGATAACTGCCGTAAATTCAAACAGAATCAACTACGTTTTTGCATACCGTTTTGAACTAAAGAGAACTCAAGGTCTGTTGATTTTGTTGAAGATCGGTTGAGGGAAAAGGGTAGTTTATCAGCAACGTTTTATGTTTTAAAAAGGTTAATTTTTTTATGACGAACAATAACTGCCAAAAATTCAAAGAGAATCAAATAATTTTTTCCACACCTTCGTGAATTTTAGGGTACTCAAGGTCTGTTGATTTTGGTGAAGATCGGTTAAGGGAAAGGGGTAGTTTACCTGCAACATTTTAAGTTGTAACAAGCGAAATGTTTCCATGACGAACGATAACTGCCGCACATTCAAACAGAATCAAATATTTTTTTGCATGCATCCCTGAATGGTAGAGGACTGAAGGTCTATTGATTTTGGAGAAGATCGGTTAAGAGGAAGGGGTAGTTTACCTGAAACATTTTATGTTTTAAAAGGGTATTTCGTATGGCAAACGATAAGAGCGGGAAATTCAAACAGAATCAAATAAGTTTTTGCATACAGCCCTGATTTCTTCAGTACTAAAGACCTATTGTTTTTGGTGAAGATCGTTTAAGGGAAAGGGGTAGTTTCCCTGCCACGTTTTTTGTTTTATCAAGGGTATTTTGTATGGCAAACGATAACAGCCGCAAATTCAAACAGAATCATATAATATTTTGCATGCAGCCCTGAATTGTAGAGTTCTCAAGACGTGTCGTTTTTGGTGAAGGTCGGTTAAGGGAAAGGGGTAGTTTACCAGCAACGTTTTATGTTTTAACAAGGGTATTTTATATTGTAAACGATAACAGCCGCAAATTCAAACAGAATCAAATGATGTTTTGCATACAGCCCTGTATTGTAGAGTTCTCAATACCTATTGGTGTTGGTGAAGATCGGTTAAGGAAAAGGGGTAGTTTACCGGCAACGTTTTATGTTTTAAAAGGGTATTTTCTATGGCAAACGATAAGAGCCGCAAATTCAAACAGAATCAAATACGTTTTTGCATACAGCCCTGTTTTGTTGTGTACTAAAGACCTTTTGTTTTTAGCGAAGATCGGTTAAGGGAAAGGGGTAGTTTACCTGCTACGTTTTTTGTTTTATCAAGGGTATTTTATATGGCAAACGATAACAGCCGCAAATTCAAACAGAATCATATAATATTTTGCATACAGCCCTAAAATGTAGAGTTCTCAAGACCTGTTAGTTTTGGTGAAGATCGGTTAAGGGAATAGGGTAGTTTACCTGCAACATTTTATGTTTTATCAAGGGTAATTTTTTTTATGACGAACGATAACTGCCGTACATTAAAACAGATCCAACTACTCTTTTGCATACCTTTTTGAATTATACAGAACTCAAGGTCTGTTGATTTTGTTGAAGATCGGTTAAGGGAAAGAGGTAATTTACCTGCAACTTTTTGTGTTTTAACAAGGATATTTTTTCTATGACGAACGATAACTGCCGTAAATTCAAAGAGAATCAAATAATGTTTTGCATACAGCCCTGAATTGTAGAATTCTCAAGACCTATTTTTTTTGGTGAAGATCGGTTAACTCTTTGAAGGGCAGGCAATACACAGTGTGACCACCTGTATGTTGGGCGTAACGGGGCAGTGGTTACACAGTGAAACCACTTGCATTTCTCTAAATAGTCCTTTCCAGGGCAGCAGCTATACAGTGAAACCATCATAGAAGTTCATTTATCTGCCACTTGGAGTGCTGGCAGTTGCATCAGCTGTTAGGACTCATCTGTTGTTGTAGTAAGGAACATTTGTTTACACGTGCAGTACGTTGGTATGTGTCATAGTTTACTTTCCTTGCATCTTTTACAGTTTTCATTTATTTTTGTTTTTTCAAGTGAATTAGTTATATTTAATATATTTTCTCAATGTTGAACAAAAGCCTAAAGATAAAGTTATACATATTTGTGAACAGTAAAGTGGTTTTTGGTGGTTACACTGTGTAACCACTGCCCTTGAGGTGCTTGTGGAAGGTAACTTACAAAATGTCTAGAAATTATTTGAGTGAAGAAGAAATCTTAAGATATGTATGCGATGATGGAATACCTTCGGACTGTGAAAGTATTGCTAGTGACTTAGATTCGGAATCTGACGTTCACCAAAATGAACCAGAAAAACGAAATTTTTTTCAGGTGACTTGAACATTCCTATTACTTTAGATGATGTTAGTAGTTATTGTGAAGAATCTGGTGATACGGGAAGTAATAAAATCATTTGGAATACTACAAACACTGTCAAATATGTTCCACAGTTCTGTGAATATAGCGGTGTTACTGAACTTGTTAAAAAATAGATAATCCAGATTCTTATAAATTACTTACCCTTTTTGTAAATGATACAGTGATTTCTCATATTGTTTTTCATACAAACTTGTATGCAACACAAAAGTGTAAACCATTTAAACCTACAACTGATAAAGAGATACGATGTTTTTTAGGTATAAATTTGTACATGTCCATTAATAAAAAAACCAGCTATCGCGATTATTGGTCACAAGACGAAGACTTACATGATTCTTATATTTCAAAGCTAATGCCAGTGAAACGTTATAGCTTCTTGTTGAGTCATTTACATTTAAATCATAACTCATTGATGCCTTTGCCAAATGACCCGAATTTTGATAAATTGTACAAATTGCGACCTTTTATTGATTTTTTATGTCAATCATTTATTGACTGCTACAAGCCACACCGTAACGTTGCTGTGGATGAGAGTATGGTTAAATTTAAGGGACGATCCTGTATGAAACAATTTATGAGGGATAAGCCAATTAAACGTGTTACAAAATTTGGATGTTATGTGATGAATCTGTTTACAACTTGAAATTTCAAATTTATGTTGGAAAAGGTAAAAATAAAGTTGAATGTGGATTAGGTAAAGGAGTAGTTTTGGATCTCACGAATGGTCTAGAAGGTAAGAACCACATAGTTTATATGGATAATTTTTTTTCATCTGTACAACTGTATGAAAAACTGAGAAATAAAAATACTTTTGCATGCGGTACAGTAAATCCTAAAAGGAAAGGTTTACCACCTCTTGAAAATGAGAAAAATATGGAGAGGGGAGAATTCTCATTCAGTGTAAGCAACACTGGAACTGCTGTTTACAGGTGGAAAGACAGCAAAGGTGTCAATGTATTAAGCACTGCTCATGACCCTTCAGAAATTTCTACGGTAAAAAGAAAACAAAAAGATGGAACAAGGAAAACATTCACATGCCCACTTGCTATTCAGGAGTACAACTGTCACATGAATTTTGTAGACAAATTTGACAGGTTAAAAAATGACAAAAAAATTGATAGAAAGAGCGAAAAATGGTGGATGCGATTATTCTTCCATTTTATTGATTGTTGTGTCACCAATGCTTTCATCATTCACAAAGAGATGGACATGCAGCAGTACAACAACAAAGATTTTAAGCGCACAATCTACACGGCAATTTTCTCTCCCAAAATTGTTACTACAAAGAAGGCAGCAGTACACTTAGAAGACAGACCAGCAAGCGTCACAAACAAAAAAAGCTCGTGTAGATGTTAATGTTAGGCTGGTATCTAGCAGTCATCAACCCACACATATGGCTTCACCACGAAGATGTGCACTCTGCAGTTCTAAGAAAAACCAAGTACGATCAAGATGGAAATATGATGTGTGTGATGTAGCTTTGTGTTTGAGATCAGGAAAGACATGTTTTAATGATTTTCATTCTCTTAAACAGTTGTAAAGAAAGTTTTAAATTATTTTAAATTTCTAAATTTTCTGCCTTTGTTATTAGTTAAAAGTTGCTCAAGTGGGGCAGTGGTTACACAGTGTAACCACCTTTCTTTAGTAAATAAATTATATATTTTTTAAAATTATTGTGTTTTAATAATTTTTAACATTCATTTATATGCCTAAAAAGATAAAATAAGAGAAAATTACAAAAACAATTTAAAAAAATTTTCCTGCCCCACATAGGGTTTTTTGTGTGCTTATTGCCTGCCCTTCAAAGAGTTAATGGAATAGGGTAGTTTACCAGCAACGTTTTATGTTTTATCAAGGGTGTTTTCTATGGCAAACGTTAAGAGCCGCAAATTCAAACAGAATCAAATAATTGTTTGTATACAGGCCTGAATTTTTGAGTACTCAAGACCTGTGGTTTTTGGTGAAGATCGGTTAAGGGAAAGGGGTAGTTTACCTGCAACGGTTTTTTATCAAGGGTAATTTTTTTCTATGGTAAACGATAACAGCCGCAAATTCAAACAGAATCAAATGATGTTTTGCATACAGCCCTGTATTGTAGAGTTCTCAATACCTATTGGTGTTGGTGAAGATCGGTTAAGGGAAAGGGGTAGTTTACCAGCAACATTTTATGTTTTAACAAGGGTAATTTTTTATATGACGAACGATAACTGCCGTAAATTCAAACAGAATCAACTAGGTTTTTGCATACCTTTTTGAACTAAAGAGAACTCAAGGTCTGTTGATTTTGTTGAAGATCGGTTAAGGGAAGGGGTAGTTTATCAGCAACGTTTTATGTTTTAAAAAGGGTAATTTTTTTATGACGAACGATAACTGCCGAAAATTCAAATAGAATCAATTAATTTTTTGCACCCTTTCCTGAGTTGCAGAGAGCTCAAGGTCTATTGATTTTTGTGAAGATCGGTTAAGGGAAAGGGGTAGTTTACCTGCAACATTTTAAGTTGTAACAAGCGAAATGTTTCCATGACGAACGATAACTGCCGCACATTCAAACAGAATCAAATATTTTTTTGCATGCATCCCTGAATGGTAGAGGACTGAAGGTCTATTGATTTTGGAGAAGATCGGTTAAGAGGAAGGGGTAGTTTACCTGAAACATTTTATGATTCAACTAGAGTGAAGTACTTAATTTTTACTTCCATGTTCCTTAAGGAAATGGAAGTATGGTGATGGCAAAAAAAAATCGTGTTCGAGATTATTGCAGATTCTGATTGTACTACACTCAAAACATGAAAAAAGTCGTTTTTCGAAAAGTGTCTGTGTGTGTGTCTATCTATGTGTCTGTAGATTTTTTCTATGGCAAACGATAACAGCCGCAAATTCAAACAGAATCAAATAATTTTTTGCATACAGCCCTGATTTGCAGAGTACTCGCGACCTATTGTTTTTGGTGAAGATCGGTTGAGGGAAAGGGGTAGTTTACCAGCAACGGTTTTTTTTTAGCAAGGGTAATTTTGTTTGTTTGGCAAACGATAACAGCCGCAAATTCAAACAGAATCAAATAATGTTTCGCATACAGCCCTGTGTTGTAGAGTTCTCAAGATCTGTTGATTTTGGTAAAGATCGGTTAAGGTAAAGGGGTAGTTTACCTGCAACATTTTATGGTTTAACAAGGGTATTTTCTATGGCAAACGATAACAGCCGCAAATTGAAACATAATCAAATAGTGTTTTGCATACTGCCCTGAATTGTAGAGTTCTCAAGACCTTTTTATTTTTGGTGAAGATCGGTTAAGGGAAAGGGGTATTTTACCTGCAACATTTTATGTTTTAACAAGGGTAATTTTACTTCCATATTCCTTAAGGAATGGAAGTATGGTGATGGCAAAAAAAATCGTGTTCGAGATTATTGCAGATTCTGATTCTACTACACTCAAAACATGAAAAAAAGTCGTTTTCCGAAAACTGTCTGTGTGTGTGTCTGTCTGTCTGTGTGTCTGTCTGTCTGTCTGTCTGTAGATTTTTTTTCTATGGCAAACGATAACTGCCGCAAATTCAAACAGAATCAAATAATTTTTTGCATTCAGCCCTGATTTGCAGAGTACTCGCGACCTATTGTTTTTTGTGAAGATCGGTTGAGGGAAAGGGGTAGTTTACCTGCAACGGTTTTTTTTTAGCAAGGGTAATTTTGTTTGTTTGGCAAACGATAACAGCCGCAAATTCAAACAGAATCAAATAATGTTTCGCATACAGCCCTGAATTGTAGAGTTCTCAAGATCTGTTTATTTTGGTGAAGATCGGTTAAGGGAAAGGGGTAGTTTACCTGTAACGTTTTATGTTTTAACAAGGGTATTTCCTATGGCAAACGATAACAGCCGCAAATTCAAACAGAATCAAAAGATTATTTGTATACAGCCCTAAATTGTAGAGTTCTCAAGACCTATTGTTTTTGGTGAAGTTCGGTTCAGGGAAAGGGGTAGTTTACCTGTAACGTTTTATGTTTTAACAAGGGTATTTCCTATGGCAAACGATAACAGCCGCAAATTCAAACAGAATCAAACGATTATTTGTATACAGCCCTAAATTGTAGAGTTCTCAAGACCTATTGTTTTTGGTGAAGATCGGTTAAGGGAAAGGGGGAAGTTTACCTGCAACGTTTTTTTAACAAGGGTATTTTCTATGGCAAACGATAACAGCCGCAAATTCAAACAGAATCAAATAATGTTTTGCATACAGCCCTGATTTGTAGAGTACTCAAGACCTGTTGTTTTTGGTGAAGATCGGTTAAGGGGAAGGGGTAGTTTACCTGTAACGTTTTATGTTTTAACAAGGGTATTTCCTATGGCAAACGATAACAGCCGCAAATTCAAACAGAATCAAAAGATTATTTGCATACAGCCCTAAATTGTAGAGTTCTCAAGACCTATTGTTTTTGGTGAAGATCGGTTGAGGGAAAGGGGTAGTTTACCTGCAACGTTTTTTTAACAAGGGTATTTTCTATGGCAAACGATAACAGCCGCAAATTCAAACAGAATCAAATAATGTTTTGCATACGTCCCTGAATTGTAGAGGTCTCAATGACTTTCGATTTTGGTGAAGATCGGTTAAGGGGAAGGGGTAGTTTACCTGCAACCTTTTATTTACATATGTGCCTGAGCTATAGAGAACTCAATGTCTGTTGATTTTGGTGAAGATCGGTTACGGGGAAAGGGCTTTTTACCAGAAACATTTTTTGTTGTAACATGAGTAAAGTACTTAATTTTGATAAAGTATCCTGATAAGATCTTAATAATCCACTGTAGAAACGTAGATGAAATATCTATAAATGAAGAGGCTAGTTGAACGGGCTGGGGGTAATTTTCTATAAATCAAAATTATAGTTGAAGGGGGAGGGGATAATTTTTTTTTATATGTGTACTACGTTATTGGCAACAAAGAAGTATTTTTTTGTTAAAATTCCTTCCCTGGCTGTTTGGCTGAAAATGATTTTAAATATAAATCTTAGAATATGGAAGTCATGTATAGTTCTCCATACCGATATTTTATATGACGAATGATAACTGCCGTAAATTCAAACAGAATCAACTACGTTTTTGCATACCGTTTTGAACTAAAGAGAACTCAAGGTCTGTTGATTTTGTTGAAGATCGGTTGAGGGAAAAGGGTAGTTTATCAGCAACGTTTTATGTTTTAAAAAGGTTAATTTTTTTATGACGAACAATAACTGCCAAAAATTCAAAGAGAATCAAATAATTTTTTCCACAGCTTCGTGAATTTTATGGTACTCAAGGTCTGTTGATTTTGGTGAAGATCGGTTAAGGGAAAGGGGTAGTTTACCTGCAACATTTTAAGTTGTAACAAGCGAAATGTTTCCATGACGAACGATAACTGCCGCACATTCAAACAGAATCAAATATTTTTTTGCATGCATCCCTGAATGGTAGAGGACTGAAGGTCTATTGATTTTGGAGAAGATCGGTTAAGAGGAAGGGGTAGTTTACCTGAAACATTTTATGTTTTAAAAGGGTATTTCGTATGGCAAACGATAAGAGCGGGAAATTCAAACAGAATCAAATAAGTTTTTGCATACAGCCCTGATTTCTTCAGTACTAAAGACCTATTGTTTTTGGTGAAGATCGTTTAAGGGAAAGGGGTAGTTTCCCTGCCACGTTTTTTGTTTTATCAAGGGTATTTTGTATGGCAAACGATAACAGCCGCAAATTCAAACAGAATCATATAATATTTTGCATGCAGCCCTGAATTGTAGAGTTCTCAAGACGTGTCGTTTTTGGTGAAGGTCGGTTAAGGGAAAGGGGTAGTTTACCAGCAACGTTTTATGTTTTAACAAGGGTATTTTATATTGTAAACGATAACAGCCGCAAATTCAAACAGAATCAAATGATGTTTTGCATACAGCCCTGTATTGTAGAGTTCTCAATACCTATTGGTGTTGGTGAAGATCGGTTAAGGAAAAGGGGTAGTTTACCGGCAACGTTTTATGTTTTAAAAGGGTATTTTCTATGGCAAACGATAAGAGCCGCAAATTCAAACAGAATCAAATACGTTTTTGCATACAGCCCTGTTTTGTTGTGTACTAAAGACCTTTTGTTTTTAGCGAAGATCGGTTAAGGGAAAGGGGTAGTTTACCTGCTACGTTTTTTGTTTTATCAAGGGTATTTTATATGGCAAACGATAACAGCCGCAAATTCAAACAGAATCATATAATATTTTGCATACAGCCCTAAAATGTAGAGTTCTCAAGACCTGTTAGTTTTGGTGAAGATCGGTTAAGGGAATAGGGTAGTTTACCTGCAACATTTTATGTTTTATCAAGGGTAATTTTTTTTATGACGAACGATAACTGCCGTACATTAAAACAGATCCAACTACTCTTTTGCATACCTTTTTGAATTATACAGAACTCAAGGTCTGTTGATTTTGTTGAAGATCGGTTAAGGGAAAGAGGTAATTTACCTGCAACTTTTTGTGTTTTAACAAGGATATTTTTTCTATGACGAACGATAACTGCCGTAAATTCAAAGAGAATCAAATAATGTTTTGCATACAGCCCTGAATTGTAGAATTCTCAAGACCTATTTTTTTTGGTGAAGATCGGTTAACTCTTTGAAGGGCAGGCAATACACAGTGTGACCACCTGTATGTTGGGCGTAACGGGGCAGTGGTTACACAGTGAAACCACTTGCATTTCTCTAAATAGTCCTTTCCAGGGCAGCAGCTATACAGTGAAACCATCATAGAAGTTCATTTATCTGCCACTTGGAGTGCTGGCAGTTGCATCAGCTGTTAGGACTCATCTGTTGTTGTAGTAAGGAACATTTGTTTACACGTGCAGTACGTTGGTATGTGTCATAGTTTACTTTCCTTGCATCTTTTACAGTTTTCATTTATTTTTGTTTTTTCAAGTGAATTAGTTATATTTAATATATTTTCTCAATGTTGAACAAAAGCCTAAAGATAAAGTTATACATATTTGTGAACAGTAAAGTGGTTTTTGGTGGTTACACTGTGTAACCACTGCCCTTGAGGTGCTTGTGGAAGGTAACTTACAAAATGTCTAGAAATTATTTGAGTGAAGAAGAAATCTTAAGATATGTATGCGATGATGGAATACCTTCGGACTGTGAAAGTATTGCTAGTGACTTAGATTCGGAATCTGACGTTCACCAAAATGAACCAGAAAAACGAAATTTTTTTCAGGTGACTTGAACATTCCTATTACTTTAGATGATGTTAGTAGTTATTGTGAAGAATCTGGTGATACGGGAAGTAATAAAATCATTTGGAATACTACAAACACTGTCAAATATGTTCCACAGTTCTGTGAATATAGCGGTGTTACTGAACTTGTTAAAAAATAGATAATCCAGATTCTTATAAATTACTTACCCTTTTTGTAAATGATACAGTGATTTCTCATATTGTTTTTCATACAAACTTGTATGCAACACAAAAGTGTAAACCATTTAAACCTACAACTGATAAAGAGATACGATGTTTTTTAGGTATAAATTTGTACATGTCCATTAATAAAAAAACCAGCTATCGCGATTATTGGTCACAAGACGAAGACTTACATGATTCTTATATTTCAAAGCTAATGCCAGTGAAACGTTATAGCTTCTTGTTGAGTCATTTACATTTAAATCATAACTCATTGATGCCTTTGCCAAATGACCCGAATTTTGATAAATTGTACAAATTGCGACCTTTTATTGATTTTTTATGTCAATCATTTATTGACTGCTACAAGCCACACCGTAACGTTGCTGTGGATGAGAGTATGGTTAAATTTAAGGGACGATCCTGTATGAAACAATTTATGAGGGATAAGCCAATTAAACGTGTTACAAAATTTGGATGTTATGTGATGAATCTGTTTACAACTTGAAATTTCAAATTTATGTTGGAAAAGGTAAAAATAAAGTTGAATGTGGATTAGGTAAAGGAGTAGTTTTGGATCTCACGAATGGTCTAGAAGGTAAGAACCACATAGTTTATATGGATAATTTTTTTTCATCTGTACAACTGTATGAAAAACTGAGAAATAAAAATACTTTTGCATGCGGTACAGTAAATCCTAAAAGGAAAGGTTTACCACCTCTTGAAAATGAGAAAAATATGGAGAGGGGAGAATTCTCATTCAGTGTAAGCAACACTGGAACTGCTGTTTACAGGTGGAAAGACAGCAAAGGTGTCAATGTATTAAGCACTGCTCATGACCCTTCAGAAATTTCTACGGTAAAAAGAAAACAAAAAGATGGAACAAGGAAAACATTCACATGCCCACTTGCTATTCAGGAGTACAACTGTCACATGAATTTTGTAGACAAATTTGACAGGTTAAAAAATGACAAAAAAATTGATAGAAAGAGCGAAAAATGGTGGATGCGATTATTCTTCCATTTTATTGATTGTTGTGTCACCAATGCTTTCATCATTCACAAAGAGATGGACATGCAGCAGTACAACAACAAAGATTTTAAGCGCACAATCTACACGGCAATTTTCTCTCCCAAAATTGTTACTACAAAGAAGGCAGCAGTACACTTAGAAGACAGACCAGCAAGCGTCACAAACAAAAAAAGCTCGTGTAGATGTTAATGTTAGGCTGGTATCTAGCAGTCATCAACCCACACATATGGCTTCACCACGAAGATGTGCACTCTGCAGTTCTAAGAAAAACCAAGTACGATCAAGATGGAAATATGATGTGTGTGATGTAGCTTTGTGTTTGAGATCAGGAAAGACATGTTTTAATGATTTTCATTCTCTTAAACAGTTGTAAAGAAAGTTTTAAATTATTTTAAATTTCTAAATTTTCTGCCTTTGTTATTAGTTAAAAGTTGCTCAAGTGGGGCAGTGGTTACACAGTGTAACCACCTTTCTTTAGTAAATAAATTATATATTTTTTAAAATTATTGTGTTTTAATAATTTTTAACATTCATTTATATGCCTAAAAAGATAAAATAAGAGAAAATTACAAAAACAATTTAAAAAAATTTTCCTGCCCCACATAGGGTTTTTTGTGTGCTTATTGCCTGCCCTTCAAAGAGTTAATGGAATAGGGTAGTTTACCAGCAACGTTTTATGTTTTATCAAGGGTGTTTTCTATGGCAAACGTTAAGAGCCGCAAATTCAAACAGAATCAAATAATTGTTTGTATACAGGCCTGAA
Source organism: Magicicada septendecula (assembly GCA_034769895.1). Lineage (NCBI taxonomy): Eukaryota > Metazoa > Arthropoda > Insecta > Hemiptera > Cicadidae > Magicicada > Magicicada septendecula. Next base: position 98,363 of record JAWRYS010001198.1, on the reverse strand, counting down.
TTTTTGAGTACTCAAGACCTGTGGTTTTTGGTGAAGATCGGTTAAGGGAAAGGGGTAGTTTACCTGCAACGGTTTTTTATCAAGGGTAATTTTTTTCTATGGTAAACGATAACAGCCGCAAATTCAAACAGAATCAAATGATGTTTTGCATACAGCCCTGTATTGTAGAGTTCTCAATACCTATTGGTGTTGGTGAAGATCGGTTAAGGGAAAGGGGTAGTTTACCAGCAACATTTTATGTTTTAACAAGGGTAATTTTTTATATGACGAACGATAACTGCCGTAAATTCAAACAGAATCAACTAGGTTTTTGCATACCTTTTTGAACTAAAGAGAACTCAAGGTCTGTTGATTTTGTTGAAGATCGGTTAAGGGAAGGGGTAGTTTATCAGCAACGTTTTATGTTTTAAAAAGGGTAATTTTTTTATGACGAACGATAACTGCCGAAAATTCAAATAGAATCAATTAATTTTTTGCACCCTTTCCTGAGTTGCAGAGAGCTCAAGGTCTATTGATTTTTGTGAAGATCGGTTAAGGGAAAGGGGTAGTTTACCTGCAACATTTTAAGTTGTAACAAGCGAAATGTTTCCATGACGAACGATAACTGCCGCACATTCAAACAGAATCAAATATTTTTTTGCATGCATCCCTGAATGGTAGAGGACTGAAGGTCTATTGATTTTGGAGAAGATCGGTTAAGAGGAAGGGGTAGTTTACCTGAAACATTTTATGATTCAACTAGAGTGAAGTACTTAATTTTTACTTCCATGTTCCTTAAGGAAATGGAAGTATGGTGATGGCAAAAAAAAATCGTGTTCGAGATTATTGCAGATTCTGATTGTACTACACTCAAAACATGAAAAAAGTCGTTTTTCGAAAAGTGTCTGTGTGTGTGTCTATCTATGTGTCTGTAGATTTTTTCTATGGCAAACGATAACAGCCGCAAATTCAAACAGAATCAAATAATTTTTTGCATACAGCCCTGATTTGCAGAGTACTCGCGACCTATTGTTTTTGGTGAAGATCGGTTGAGGGAAAGGGGTAGTTTACCAGCAACGGTTTTTTTTTAGCAAGGGTAATTTTGTTTGTTTGGCAAACGATAACAGCCGCAAATTCAAACAGAATCAAATAATGTTTCGCATACAGCCCTGTGTTGTAGAGTTCTCAAGATCTGTTGATTTTGGTAAAGATCGGTTAAGGTAAAGGGGTAGTTTACCTGCAACATTTTATGGTTTAACAAGGGTATTTTCTATGGCAAACGATAACAGCCGCAAATTGAAACATAATCAAATAGTGTTTTGCATACTGCCCTGAATTGTAGAGTTCTCAAGACCTTTTTATTTTTGGTGAAGATCGGTTAAGGGAAAGGGGTATTTTACCTGCAACATTTTATGTTTTAACAAGGGTAATTTTACTTCCATATTCCTTAAGGAATGGAAGTATGGTGATGGCAAAAAAAATCGTGTTCGAGATTATTGCAGATTCTGATTCTACTACACTCAAAACATGAAAAAAAGTCGTTTTCCGAAAAGTGTCTGTGTGTCTGTCTGTCTGTGTGTCTGTGTGTCTGTCTGTCTGTCTGTAGTTTTTTTTCTATGGCAAACGATAACTGCCGCAAATTCAAACAGAATCAAATAATTTTTTGCATACAGTCCGGTTTTGCAGAGTTCTCGCGACCTATTGTTTTTGGTGAAGATCGGTTGAGGGAAAGGGGTAGTTTACCTGCAACGGTTTTTTTTTAGCAAGGGTAATTTTGTTTGTTTGGCAAACGATAACAGCCGCAAATTCAAACAGAATCAAATAATGTTTCGCATACAGCCCTGAATTGTAGAGTTCTCAAGACCTATTGTTTTTGGTGAAGATCGGTTAAGGGAAAGGGGTAGTTTACCTGTAACGTTTTATGTTTTAACAAGGGTATTTCCTATGGCAAACGATAACAGCCGCAAATTCAAACAGAATGAAAAGATTATTTGCATACAGCCCTAAATTGTAGAATTCTCAAGACCTTCCGTTTTTGGTGAAGATCGGTTAAGGGAAAGGGGTAGTTTACCTACAACGTTTTTTTAACAAGGGTATTTTCTATGGCAAACGATAACAGCCGCAAATTCAAACAGAATCAAATAATTTTCTGCATACAGCCCTGATTTGTAGAGTACTCAAGACCTATTGTTTTTGGTGAAGATCGGTTGAGGGGAAGGGATAGTTTACCAGCAACGTTTTTTATCATGCGTATTTTCTATGGCAAACGACAACTGCCGCAAATTCAAACAGAATCAAATAATTTTTTGCATACAGCCCTGATTTGTAGAGTACTCGCGACTTATTGTTTTTGGTGAAGATCGGTTGAGGGGAAGGGGTAGTTTACCTGCAACGGTTTTTTTTAACAAGGGAAATTTTTTTTTTTTTGCAAACGATAACAGCCGCAAATTCAAACAGAATCAAATAATGTTTCGCATACAGCCCTGAATTGTAGATTTCTCAAGACCTATTGTTTTTGGTGAAGATCGGTTGAGGGAAAGGGGTAGTTTACCTGCAACGTTTTTTTAACAAGGGTATTTTCTATGGCAAACGATAACAGCCGCAAATTCAAACAGAATCAAATAATGTTTTGCATACAGCCCTGATTTGTAGAGTACTCAAGACCTATTGTTTTTGGTGAATATCGGTTAAGGGGAAGGGGTAGTTTACCTGCAACGTTTTTTTATCAAGCGTATTTTCTATGGCAAACGATAACAGCCGCAAATTCAAACAGAATGAAATAATTTTTTGCATACGTCCCTGAATTGTAGAGGTCTCAATGACTTTCGATTTTGGTGAAGATCGGTTAAGGGGAAGGGGTAGTTTACCTGCAACCTTTTACGTTTTAACAAGAGTAAAGTACTTGAAAATTTATTTAAACTTTTTGAAACAATGGTAATTGTTAAAAATAAAATAATTTTGTTGCCAGGCAATAAAATTATAATTTTTTCATTTTAATGTAATATAATATTTTTCATTTAATACAGCAATAAAAAGGCAGGTAAGACACAGCCTGGTTGTTTGGCTGAAAATGATTTTAAATATAAATCTTAGAATATGGAAGTCATGTATGGTTCTCCATACCGATATTTTACTTCCATATTCCTTAAGGAATGGAAGTATGGTGATGGCAAAAAAAATCGTGTTCGAGATTATTGCAGATTCTGATTCTACTACACTCAAAACATGAAAAAAAGTCGTTTTCCGAAAAGTGTCTGTGTGTCTGTCTGTCTGTCTGTCTGTAGATTTTTTTCTATGGCAAACGATAACTGCCGCAAATTCAAACAGAATCAAATAATTTTTTGCATACAGCCCTGATTTGCAGAGTACTCGCGACCTATTGTTTTTGGTGAAGATCGGTTGAGGGAAAGGGGTAGTTTACCTGCAACGGTTTTTTTTTAGCAAGGGTAATTTTGTTTGTTTGGTAAACGATAACAGCCGCAAATTCAAACAGAATCAAATAATGTTTCGCATACAGCCCTGAATTGTAGAGTTCTCAAGATCTGTTGATTTTGGTGAAGTTCGGTTAAGGGAAAGGGGTAGTTTACCTGTAACGTTTTATGTTTTAACAAGGGTATTTCCTATGGCAAACGATAACAGCCGCAAATTCAAACAGAATCAAAAGATTATTTGCATACAGCCCTAAATTGTAGAGTTCTCAAGACCTATTGTTTTTGGTGAAGATCGGTTGAGGGAAAGGGGTAGTTTACCTGCAACGTTTTTTTAACAAGGGTATTTTCTATGGCAAACGATAACAGCCGCAAATTCAAACAGAATCAAATAATGTTTTGCATACGTCCCTGAATTGTAGAGGTCTCAATGACTTTCGATTTTGGTGAAGATCGGTTAAGGGGAAGGGGTAGTTTACCTGCAACCTTTTATTTACATATGTGCCTGAGCTATAGAGAACTCAATGTCTGTTGATTTTGGTGAAGATCGGTTACGGGGAAAGGGCTTTTTACCAGAAACATTTTTTGTTGTAACATGAGTAAAGTACTTAATTTTGATAAAGTATCCTGATAAGATCTTAATAATCCACTGTAGAAACGTAGATGAAATATCTATAAATGAAGAGGCTAGTTGAACGGGCTGGGGGTAATTTTCTATAAATCAAAATTATAGTTGAAGGGGGAGGGGATAATTTTTTTTTATATGTGTACTACGTTATTGGCAACAAAGAAGTATTTTTTTGTTAAAATTCCTTCCCTGGCTGTTTGGCTGAAAATGATTTTAAATATAAATCTTAGAATATGGAAGTCATGTATGGTTCTCCATACCGATATTTTATATGACGAATGATAACTGCCGTAAATTCAAACAGAATCAACTACGTTTTTGCATACCGTTTTGAACTAAAGAGAACTCAAGGTCTGTTGATTTTGTTGAAGATCGGTTGAGGGAAAAGGGTAGTTTATCAGCAACGTTTTATGTTTTAAAAAGGTTAATTTTTTTATGACGAACAATAACTGCCAAAAATTCAAAGAGAATCAAATAATTTTTTCCACACCTTCGTGAATTTTAGGGTACTCAAGGTCTGTTGATTTTGGTGAAGATCGGTTAAGGGAAAGGGGTAGTTTACCTGCAACATTTTAAGTTGTAACAAGCGAAATGTTTCCATGACGAACGATAACTGCCGCACATTCAAACAGAATCAAATATTTTTTTGCATGCATCCCTGAATGGTAGAGGACTGAAGGTCTATTGATTTTGGAGAAGATCGGTTAAGAGGAAGGGGTAGTTTACCTTAAACATTTTATGTTTTAAAAGGGTATTTCGTATGGCAAACGATAAGAGCGGGAAATTCAAACAGAATCAAATAAGTTTTTGCATACAGCCCTGATTTCTTCAGTACTAAAGACCTATTGTTTTTGGTGAAGATCGTTTAAGGGAAAGGGGTAGTTTCCCTGCCACGTTTTTTGTTTTATCAAGGGTATTTTGTATGGCAAACGATAACAGCCGCAAATTCAAACAGAATCATATAATATTTTGCATGCAGCCCTGAATTGTAGAGTTCTCAAGACGTGTCGTTTTTGGTGAAGGTCGGTTAAGGGAAAGGGGTAGTTTACCAGCAACGTTTTATGTTTTAACAAGGGTATTTTATATGGTAAACGATAACAGCCGCAAATTCAAACAGAATCAAATGATGTTTTGCATACAGCCCTGTATTGTAGAGTTCTCAATACCTATTGGTGTTGGTGAAGATCGGTTAAGGAAAAGGGGTAGTTTACCGGCAACGTTTTATGTTTTAAAAGGGTATTTTCTATGGCAAACGATAAGAGCCGCAAATTCAAACAGAATCAAATACGTTTTTGCATACAGCCCTGTTTTGTTGTGTACTAAAGACCTTTTGTTTTTAGCGAAGATCGGTTAAGGGAAAGGGGTAGTTTACCTGCTACGTTTTTTGTTTTATCAAGGGTATTTTATATGGCAAACGATAACAGCCGCAAATTCAAACAGAATCATATAATATTTTGCATACGGCCCTAAAATGTAGAGTTCTCAAGACCTGTTAGTTTTGGTGAAGATCGGTTAAGGGAATAGGGTAGTTTACCTGCAACATTTTATGTTTTATCAAGGGTAATTTTTTTTATGACGAACGATAACTGCCGTACATTAAAACAGATCCAACTACTCTTTTGCATACCTTTTTGAATTATACAGAACTCAAGGTCTGTTGATTTTGTTGAAGATCGGTTAAGGGAAAGAGGTAATTTACCTGCAACTTTTTGTGTTTTAACAAGGATATTTTTTCTATGACGAACGATAACTGCCGTAAATTCAAAGAGAATCAAATAATGTTTTGCATACAGCCCTGAATTGTAGAATTCTCAAGACCTATTTTTTTTGGTGAAGATCGGTTAATGGAATAGGGTAGTTTACCAGCAACGTTTTATGTTTTATCAAGGGTGTTTTCTATGGCAAACGTTAAGAGCCGCAAATTCAAACAGAATCAAATAATTGTTTGTATACAGGCCTGAATTTTTGAGTACTCAAGACCTGTGGTTTTGGTGAAGATCGGTTAAGGGAAAGGGGTAGTTTACCTGCAACGGTTTTTTATCAAGGGTAATTTTTTTCTATGGTAAACGATAACAGCCGCAAATTCAAACAGAATCAAATGATGTTTTGCATACAGCCCTGTATTGTAGAGTTCTCAATACCTATTGGTGTTGGTGAAGATCGGTTAAGGGAAAGGGGTAGTTTACCAGCAACATTTTATGTTTTAACAAGGGTAATTTTACTTCCATATTCCTTAAGGAATGGAAGTATGGTGATGGCAAAAAAAATCGTGTTCGAGATTATTGCAGATTCTGATTCTACTACACTCAAAACATGAAAAAAAGTCGTTTTCCGAAAAGTGTCTGTGTGTCTGTCTGTGTGTCTGTCTGTCTGTGTGTCTGTCTGTCTGTCTGTAGATTTTTTTTCTATGGCAAACGATAACTGCCGCAAATTCAAACAGAATCAAATAATGTTTTGCATACAGCCCTGATTTGTAGAGTACTCGCGACCTATTGTTTTTGGTGAAGATCGGTTGAGGGAAAGGGGTAGTTTACCAGCAACGGTTTTTTTTTAGCAAGGGTAATTTTGTTTGTTTGGCAAACGATAACAGCCGCAAATTCAAACAGAATCAAATAATGTTTCGCATACAGCCCTGAATAGTAGAGTTCTCAAGATCAGTTGATTTTGGTGAAGATCAGTTAAGGGAAAGGGGTAGTTTACCTGTAACGTTTTATGTTTTAACAAGGGTATTTCCTATGGCAAACAATAACAGCTGCAAATTCAAACAGAATCAAAAGATTATTTGCATACAGCCCTAAATTGTAGAGTTCTCAAGACGTATTGTTTTTGGTGAAGATCGGTTGAGGGAAAGGGGTAGTTTACCTGCAACGTTTTTTTAACAAGGGTATTTTCTATGGCAAACGATAACAGCCGCAAATTCAAACAGAATCAAATAATGTTTTGTATACAGCCCTAATTTGTAGAGTACTCAAGACCTGTTGTTTTTGGTGAACATCGGTTAAGGGAAAGGGGTAGTTTACCTGCAACGTTTTTTTTTATCAAGCATATTTTCTATGGCAAACGATAACAGCCGCATATTCAAACAGAATCAAATAATTTTTTGCATACGTCCCTGAATTGTAGAGGTCTCAATGACTTTCGATTTTGGTGAAGATCGGTTAAGGGGAAGGGGTAGTTTACCAGCAACCTTTTACGTTTTAACAAGAGTAAAGTACTTGTTTACTTCCATGTTCCTTAAGGAAATGGAAGTATGGTGATGGCAAAAAAAATCGTGTTCGAGATTATTGCAGATTCTGATTGTACTACACTCAAAACATGAAAAAAAATCGTTTTTCGAAAAGTGTCTGTGTGTGTGTGTGTCTGTGTGTCTGTGTGTCTGTAGATTTTTTTCTATGGCAAACGATAACAGCCGCAAATTCAAACAGAATCAAATAATTTTTTGCATACAGCCCTGATTTGTAGAGTACTCGCGACCTATTGTTTTTGGTGAAGATCGGTTAAGGGAAAGGGGTAGTTTACCGGCAAAGGTTTTTTTTTATCAAGGGTAATTTTGTTTGTTTGGCAAACGATAACAGCCGCAAATTCAAACAGAATCAAATAATGTTTCGCATACAGCCCTGAATTATAGAGTTCTGAAGATCTGTTAATTTTGGTACAGATCGGTTAAGGGAAAGGGGTAGTTTACCAGCAACGTTTTATGTTTTAACAAGGGTATTTCCTATGGCAAACGATAACAGCCGCAAATTCAAACATAATCAAATAATGTTTTGCATACTGCCCTGAATTGTAGAGTTCTCAACACCTTTTGGGTTTGGTGAAGATCGGTTAAGGGAAAGGGGTAGTTTACCGGCAACATTTTTTTAACAAGGGTATTTTCTATGGCAAACGATAACAGCCGCAAATTCAAACAGAATCAAATAATGTTTTGCATACAGCCCTGATTTGTAGAGTACTCAAGACGTATTGTTTTTGATGAAGATCGTTTGAGGGAAAGGGGTAGTTTACCAGCAACGGTTTTTTTTCAAGGGTAATTTTTTTCTATGGTAAACGATAACAGCCGCAAATTCAAACAGAATCAAATGATGTTTTGCATACAGCCCTGTATTGTAGAGTTCTCAATACCTATTGGTGTTGGTAAAGATCGGTTAAGGGAAAGGAGTAGTTTACCAACAACGTTTTATGTTTTAAAAGGGTATTTTCTATGGCAAACAATAAGAGCCGCAAATTCAAACAGAATCAAATACTTTTTTGCATACAGCCCTGTTTTGTTGAGTACTAAAGACCCATTGTTTTTGGTGAAGATCGGTTAAGGGAAAAGGGTAGTTTACCAGCCACGTTTTTTGTTTTATCAAGGGTATTTTGTATGGCAAACGATAACAGCCGCAAATTCAAACAAAATCATATAATATTTTACATACAACCCTGAATTGTAGAGTTCTCAAGACCTATCGTTTTTGGTAAAGATCGGTTAAGGGAAAGGGGTAGTTTACCAGCAACGGTTTTTTTTCAAGGGTAATTTTTTTCTATGGTAAACGATAACAGCCGCAAATTCAAACAGAATCAAATGATGTTTTGCATACAGCCCTGTATTGTAGAGTTCTCAATACCTATTGGTGTTGGTAAAGATCGGTTAAGGGAAAGGAGTAGTTTACCAACAACGTTTTATGTTTTAAAAGGGTATTTTCTATGGCAAACAATAAGAGCCGCAAATTCAAACAGAATCAAATACTTTTTTGCATACAGCCCTGTTTTGTTGAGTACTAAAGACCCATTGTTTTTGGTGAAGATCGGTTAAGGGAAAAGGGTAGTTTACCAGACACTTTTTTTGTTTTGTCAAGGGTATTTTATATGGCAAACGATAACAGCCGCAAATTCAAACAGAATCATATAATATTTTGCATACAGCCCTGAAATGTAGAGTTCTCAAGACCTGTCGGTTTTGGTGAAGATCGGTTAAGGGAATAGGGTTGTTTACCAGCAACATTTTATGTTTTATCAAGGGTAATTTTTTTTTTACGAACGATAACTGCCGTACATTAAAACAGAATCAACTACTCTTCTTCATACCTTTTTGAATTATACAGAACTCAAGGTCTGTTGATTTTGTTGAAGATCGGTTAAGGCAAAAGGGTAGGCAACGGTTTTTTTTTATCAAGGGAAATTTTTTTTTTGGCAAACGATAACAGCCGAAAATTCAAACAGAATCAAATAATGTTTCGCATACAGCCCTGAATTGTAGAGTTCTCAAGACCTATTGTTTTTGGTAAAGATCGGTTAAGGGGAAGGGGTAGTTTACCGGTAACGTTTTATGTTTTAACAAGGGTATTTCCTATGGCAAATGATAACAGCCGGAAATTCAAGCAGAATCAAAATATTATTTGCATACAGCCCTAAATTGTAGAGTTCTCAAGACCTATTGTTTTTGGTGAAGATCGGTTAAGGGAAAGGGGTAGTTTACCTACAACGTTTTTTTAACAAGGGTATTTTCTATGGCAAACGATAACAGCCGCAAATTCAAGCAGAATCAAATGATGTTTTGCATACAGCCCTGTATTGTAGAGTTCTCAATACGTATTGGTGTTGGTGAAGATCGGTTAAGGGAAGGGGTAGTTTACCAGCAACATTTTATGTTTTAACAAGGGTAATTTTACTTCCATATTCCTTAAGGAATGGAAGTATGGTGATGGCAAAAAAAATCGTGTTCGAGATTATTGCAGATTCTGATTCTACTACACTCAAAACATGAAAAAAAGTCGTTTTCCGAAAAGTGTCTGTGTGTGTGTCTGTCTGTGTGTCTGTCTGTAGATTTTTTTTCTATGGCAAACGATAACTGCCGCAAATTCAAACAGAATCAAATAATTTTTTGCAGTGAGGCATGCCTCAACGCTCCATGTGTACAGCGCGGGACAATCACCCCTCCCTAAACTTCCCTATCACACTCCTACATTGCTTACATACGATGTATACAAAAAATGCTAAGGCAAGTTCAGGTTGCCTCATTCGCTTTAAACGAACTATGCCGAATCTCACCTGTCACCATCTAGCGGTCGCTCAATAAAGCACGTTTCGGTTTAATAAATTTGACAGTCGCAGTAACAATGTATAATCTTTACGTTATGTAGTTCATACGTATTTATAATTTTTATTCTACAGAATTTTTTAGGGTAGGCATTGCCTCAATTGCCACCATGTAACTTCGCCACTGATATATATGTGTACAACGTTATCGGCAACAAAGAAGTAGTTTTTGTTAAAATTCCTTCCCGGGATATTTGGCCGTAGTCCAATGTTTTCTACAAAACCAGACATTTCGGCAATGCCATCGACTTCCATCATCAGTGAAAATCGACTGCGATAACGTGAGGTGGTATACGTTAGTGACCACAGTACTGTGGTTAAGGCTGAAGCAGTAAGTAGAAAGAAGTTGTTTCTATGGTAATATTTCATTTCGAAAATGATTTTAAATATAAATCTTAGAATATGGAAGTCATGTATGGTTCTCCATACCGATATTTTTATATGACGAACGATAACTGCCGTAAATTCAAACAGAATCAACTAGGTTTTTGCATACCTTTTTGAACTAAAGAGAACTCAAGGTCTGTTGATTTTGTTGAAGATCGGTTAAGGGAAGGGGTAGTTTATCAGCAACGTTTTATGTTTTAAAAAGGGTAATTTTTTTATGACGAACGATAACTGCCGAAAATTCATATAGAATCAATTAATTTTTTGCACCCTTTCCTGAGTTGCAGAGAGCTCAAGGTCTATTGATTTTTGTGAAGATCGGTTAAGGGAAAGGGGTAGTTTACCTGCAACATTTTAAGTTGTAACAAGCGAAATGTTTCCATGACGAACGATAACTGCCGCACATTCAAACAGAATCAAATATTTTTTTGCATGCATCCCTGAATGGTAGAGGACTGAAGGTCTATTGATTTTGGAGAAGATCGGTTAAGAGGAAGGGGTAGTTTATCTGAAACATTTTATGATTCAACTAGAGTGAAGTACTTAATTTTTACTTCCATGTTCCTTAAGGAAATGGAAGTATGGTGATGGCAAAAAAATATCGGTATGGAGAACCATACATGACTTCCATATTCTAAGATTTATATTTAAAATCATTTTCAGCCAAACAGCCAGGCTGTGTCTTACCTGCCTTTTTATTGCTGTATTAAATGAAAAATATTATATTACATTAAAATGAAAAAATTATAATTTTATTGCCTGGCAACAAAATTATTTTATTTTTAACAATTACCATTGTTTCAAAAAGTTTAAATAAATTTTCAAGTACTTTACTCTTGTTAAAACGTAAAAGGTTGCAGGTAAACTAACCCTTCCCCTTAACCGATCTTCACCAAAATCGAAAGTCATTGAGACCTCTACAATTCAGGGACGTATGCAAAAAATTATTTGATTCTGTTTGAATTTGCGGCTGTTATCGTTTGCCATAGAAAATACGCTTGATAAAAAAACGTTGCAGGTAAACTACCCCTTCCCCTTAACCGATCTTCACCAAAAACAATAGGTCTTGAGTACTCTACAAATCAGGGCTGTATGCAAAACATTATTTGATTCTGTTTGAATTTGCGGCTGTTATCGTTTGCCATAGAAAATAAAACGTAAAAGGTTGCAGGTAAACTACCCCTTCCCCTTAACCGATCTTCACCAAAAACAATAGGTCTTGAGTACTCTACAAATCAGGACTGTATGCAAAACATTATTTGATTCTGTTTGAATTTGCGGCTGTTATCGTTTGCCATATAAAATACCCTTGTTAAAAAAACGTTGCAGGTAAACTACCCCTTTCCCTCAACCGATCTTCACCAAAAACAACAGGTCTTGAGAAATCTACAATTCAGGGCTGTATGCGAAACATTATTTGATTCTGTTTGAATTTGCGGCTGTTATCGTTTGCAAAAAAAAAAAAAAATTTCCCTTGATAAAAAAAACCGTTGCAGGTAAACTACCCCTTCCCCTCTACCGATCTTCACCAAAAACAATAGGTCGCGAGTACTCTACAAATCAGGGCTGTATGCAAAAAATTATTTGATTCTGTTTGAATTTGCGGCAGTTGTCGTTTGCCATAGAAAATACGCATGATAAAAAACGTTGCTGGTAAACTACCCCTTCCCCTCAACCGATCTTCACCAAAAACAATAGGTCTTGAGTACTCTACAAATCAGGGCAGTATGCAGAAAATTATTTGATTCTGTTTGAATTTGCGGCTGTTATCGTTTGCCATAGAAAATACCCTTGTTAAAAAAACGTTGTAGGTAAACTACCCCTTTCCCTTAACCGATCTTCACCAAAAACAAAAGGTATTGAGAACTCTACAATTTAGGGCTGTATGCAAATAACTTTTCATTCTGTTTGAATTTGCGGCTGTTATCGTGTGCCATAGGAAATACCCTTGTTAAAACATAAAACGTTACAGGTAAACTACCCCTTTCCCTTAACCGATCTTCACCAAAAACAATAGGTCTTGAGAGCTCTACAATTCAGGGCTGTATGCGAAACATTATTTGATTCTGTTTGAATTTGCGGCTGTTATCGTTTGCCAAACAAACAAAATTTCCCTTGCTAAAAAAAAAACCGTTGCAGGTAAACTACCCCTTTCCCTCAACCGATCTTCACCAAAAACAATAGGTCGCGAGAACTCTGAAAAACCGGGCTGTTTGCAAAAAATTATTTGATTCTGTTTGAATTTGCGGCAGTTATCGTTTGCCATAGAAAAAAAATCTATAGACACACAGACACACACACAGACAGACAGACAGACAGACAGACAGACACACAGACACTTTTCGGAAAACGACTTTTTTTCATGTTTTGAGTGTAGTAGAATCAGAATCTGCAATAATCTCGAACACGATTTTTTTTGCCATCACCATACTTCCATTCCTTAAGGAATATGGAAGTAAAAATCGTGTTCGAGATTATTGCAGATTCTGATTGTACTACACTCAAAACATGAAAAAAGTCGTTTTTCGAAAAGTGTCTGTGTGTGTGTCTATCTATGTGTCTGTAGATTTTTTCTATGGCAAACGATAACAGCCGCAAATTCAAACAGAATCAAATAATTTTTTGCATACAGCCCTGATTTGCAGAGTACTCGCGACCTATTGTTTTTGGTGAAGATCGGTTGAGGGAAAGGGGTAGTTTACCAGCAACGGTTTTTTTTTAGCAAGGGTAATTTTGTTTGTTTGTCAAACGATAACAGCCGCAAATTCAAACAGAATCAAATAATGTTTCGCATACAGCCCTGTGTTGTAGAGTTCTCAAGATCTGTTGATTTTGGTAAAGATCGGTTAAGGTAAAGGGGTAGTTTACCTGCAACATTTTATGGTTTAACAAGGGTATTTTCTATGGCAAACGATAACAGCCGCAAATTGAAACATAATCAAATAGTGTTTTGCATACTGCCCTGAATTGTAGAGTTCTCAAGACCTTTTTATTACTTCCATATTCCTTAAGGAATGGAAGTATGGTGATGGCAAAAAAAATCGTGTTCGAGATTATTGCAGATTCTGATTCTACTACACTCAAAACATGAAAAAAAGTCGTTTTCCGAAAAGTGTCTGTGTGTCTGTCTGTCTGTGTGTCTGTGTGTCTGTCTGTCTGTAGATTTTTTTTCTATGGCAAACGATACCTGCCGCAAATTCAAACAGAATCAAATTATTTTTTGCATACAGCCCGGTTTTGCAGAGTTCTCGCGACCTATTGTTTTTGGTGAAGATCGGTTGAGGGAAAGGGGTAGTTTACCTGCAACGGTTTTTTTTTAGCAAGGGTAATTTTGTTTGTTTGGCAAACGATAACAGCCGCAAATTCAAACAGAATCAAATAATGTTTCGCATACAGCCCTGAATTGTAGAGTTCTCAAGACCTATTGTTTTTGGTGAAGATCGGTTAAGGGAAAGGGGTAGTTTACCTGTAACGTTTTATGTTTTAACAAGGGTATTTCCTATGGCAAACGATAACAGCCGCAAATTCAAACAGAATGAAAAGATTATTTGCATACAGCCCTAAATTGTAGAGTTCTCAAGACCTTTTGTTTTTGGTGAAGATCGGTTAAGGGAAAGGGGTAGTTTACCAACAACGTTTTTTTAACAAGGGTATTTTCTATGGCAAACGATAACAGCCGCAAATTCAAACAGAATCAAATAATTTTCTGCATACAGCCCTGGTTTGTAGAGTATTCAAGACCTATTGTTTTTGGTGAAGATCGGTTGAGGGGAAGGGGTAGTTTACCAGCAACGTTTTTTATCATGCGTATTTTCTATGGCAAACGACAACTGCCGCAAATTCAAACGGAATCAAATAATTTTTTGCATACAGCCCTGACTTGTAGAGTCCTCGCGACCTATTGTTTTTGGTGAAGATCGGTTGAGGGGAAGGGGTAGTTTACCTGCAACGGTTTTTTTTATCAAGGGAAATTTTTTTTTTTTGGCAAACGATAACAGCCGCAAATTCAAACAGAATCAAATAATGTTTCGCATACAGCCCTGAATTGTAGATTTCTCAAGACCTATTGTTTTTGGTGAAGATCGGTTGAGGGAAAGGGGTAGTTTACCGGCAACGTTTTTTTAACAAGGGTATTTTCTATGGCAAACGATAACAGCCGCAAATTCAAACAGAATCAAATAATGTTTTGCATACAGCCCTGATTTGTAGAGTACTCAAGACCTATTGTTTTTGGTGAATATCGGTTAAGGGGAAGGGGTAGTTTACCTGCAACGTTTTTTTATCAAGCGTCTTTTCTATGGCAAACGATAACAGCCGCAAATTCAAACAGAATGAAATAATTTTTTGCATACGTCCCTGAATTGTAGAGGTCTCAATGACTTTCGATTTTGGTGAAGATCGGTTAAGGGGAAGGGGTAGTTTACCAGCAACCTTTTACGTTTTAACAAGAGTTAAGTACTTGAAAATTTATTTAAACTTTTTGAAACAATGGTAATTGTTAAAAATAAAATAATTTTGTTGGCAGGCAATAAAATTATAATTTTTTCATTTTAATGTAATATAATATTTTTCATTTAATACAGCAATAAAAAGGCAGGTAAGACACAGCCTGGTTGTTTGGCTGAAAATGATTTTAAATATAAATCTTAGAATATGGAAGTCATGTATGGTTCTCCATATCGATATTTTTGGTGAAGATCGGTTAAGGGAAAGGGGTATTTTACCTGCAACGTTTTTTTAACAAGGGTATTTTCTATGGCAAACGATAACAGCCGCAAATTCAAACAGAATCAAATAATGTTTTGCATACGTCCCTGAATTGTAGAGGTCTCAATGACTTTCGATTTTGGTGAAGATCGGTTAAGGGGAAGGGGTAGTTTACCTGCAACCTTTTATTTACATATGTGCCTGAGCTATAGAGAACTCAATGTCTGTTGATTTTGGTGAAGATCGGTTACGGTGAAAGGGCTTTTTACCAGAAACATTTTTTGTTGTAACATGAGTAAAGTACTTAATTTTGATAAAGTATCCTGATAAGATCTTAATAATCCACTGTAGAAACGTAGATGAAATATCTATAAATGAAGAGGCTAGTTGAACGGGCTGGGGGTAATTTTCTATAAATCAAAATTATAGTTGAAGGGGGAGGGGATAATTTTTTTTATATGTGTACTACGTTATTGGCAACAAAGAAGTATTTTTTTGTTAAAATTCCTTCCCTGGCTGTTTGGCTGAAAATGATTTTAAATATAAATCTTAGAATATGGAAGTCATGTATGGTTCTCCATACCGATATTTTATATGACGAATGATAACTGCCGTAAATTCAAACAGAATCAACTACGTTTTTGCATACCGTTTTGAACTAAAGAGAACTCAAGGTCTGTTGATTTTGTTGAAGATCGGTTGAGGGAAAAGGGTAGTTTATCAGCAACGTTTTATGTTTTAAAAAGGTTAATTTTTTTATGACGAACAATAACTGCCAAAAATTCAAAGAGAATCAAATAATTTTTTCCACACCTTCGTGAATTTTAGGGTACTCAAGGTCTGTTGATTTTGGTGAAGATCGGTTAAGGGAAAGGGGTAGTTTACCTGCAACATTTTAAGTTGTAACAAGCGAAATGTTTCCATGACGAACGATAACTGCCGCACATTCAAACAGAATCAAATATTTTTTTGCATGCATCCCTGAATGGTAGAGGACTGAAGGTCTATTGATTTTGGAGAAGATCGGTTAAGAGGAAGGGGTAGTTTACCTTAAACATTTTATGTTTTAAAAGGGTATTTCGTATGGCAAACGATAAGAGCGGGAAATTCAAACAGAATCAAATAAGTTTTTGCATACAGCCCTGATTTCTTCAGTACTAAAGACCTATTGTTTTTGGTGAAGATCGTTTAAGGGAAAGGGGTAGTTTCCCTGCCACGTTTTTTGTTTTATCAAGGGTATTTTGTATGGCAAACGATAACAGCCGCAAATTCAAACAGAATCATATAATATTTTGCATGCAGCCCTGAATTGTAGAGTTCTCAAGACGTGTCGTTTTTGGTGAAGGTCGGTTAAGGGAAAGGGGTAGTTTACCAGCAACGTTTTATGTTTTAACAAGGGTATTTTATATGGTAAACGATAACAGCCGCAAATTCAAACAGAATCAAATGATGTTTTGCATACAGCCCTGTATTGTAGAGTTCTCAATACCTATTGGTGTTGGTGAAGATCGGTTAAGGAAAAGGGGTAGTTTACCGGCAACGTTTTATGTTTTAAAAGGGTATTTTCTATGGCAAACGATAAGAGCCGCAAATTCAAACAGAATCAAATACGTTTTTGCATACAGCCCTGTTTTGTTGTGTACTAAAGACCTTTTGTTTTTAGCGAAGATCGGTTAAGGGAAAGGGGTAGTTTACCTGCTACGTTTTTTGTTTTATCAAGGGTATTTTATATGGCAAACGATAACAGCCGCAAATTCAAACAGAATCATATAATATTTTGCATACAGCCCTAAAATGTAGAGTTCTCAAGACCTGTTAGTTTTGGTGAAGATCGGTTAAGGGAATAGGGTAGTTTACCTGCAACATTTTATGTTTTATCAAGGGTAATTTTTTTATGACGAACGATAACTGCCGTACATTAAAACAGATCCAACTACTCTTTTGCATACCTTTTTGAATTATACAGAACTCAAGGTCTGTTGATTTTGTTGAAGATCGGTTAAGGGAAAGAGGTAATTTACCTGCAACTTTTTGTGTTTTAACAAGGATATTTTTTCTATGACGAACGATAACTGCCGTAAATTCAAAGAGAATCAAATAATGTTTTGCATACAGCCCTGAATTGTAGAATTCTCAAGACCTATTTTTTTTGGTGAAGATCGGTTAATGGAATAGGGTAGTTTACCAGCAACGTTTTATGTTTTATCAAGGGTGTTTTCTATGGCAAACGTTACGAGCCGCAAATTCAAACAGAATCAAATAATTGTTTGTATACAGGCCTGAATTTTTGAGTACTCAAGACCTGTGGTTTTTGGTGAAGATCGGTTAAGGGAAAGGGGTAGTTTACCTGCAACGGTTTTTTATCAAGGGTAATTTTTTTCTATGGTAAACGATAACAGCCGCAAATTCAAACAGAATCAAATGATGTTTTGCATACAGCCCTGTATTGTAGAGTTCTCAATACCTATTGGTGTTGGTGAAGATCGGTTAAGGGAAAGGGGTAGTTTACCAGCAACATTTTATGTTTTAACAAGGGTAATTTTTTATATGACGAACGATAACTGCCGTAAATTCAAACAGAATCAACTAGGTTTTTGCATACCTTTTTGAACTAAAGAGAACTCAAGGTCTGTTGATTTTGTTGAAGATCGGTTAAGGGAAGGGGTAGTTTATCAGCAACGTTTTATGTTTTAAAAAGGGTAATTTTTTTATGACGAACGATAACTGCCGAAAATTCAAATAGAATCAAATAATTTTTTGCACCCTTTCCTGAGTTGCAGAGGGCTCAAGGTCTATTGATTTTTGTGAAGATCGGTTAAGGGAAAGGGGTAGTTTACCTGCAACATTTTAAGTTGTAACAAGCGAAATGTTTCCATGACGAACGATAACTGCCGCACATTCAAACAGAATCAAATATTTTTTTGCATGCATCCCTGAATGGTAGAGGACTGAAGGTCTATTGATTTTGGAGAAGATCGGTTAAGAGGAAGGGGTAGTTTACCTGAAACATTTTATGATTCAACTAGAGTGAAGTACTTAATTTTTACTTCCATGTTCCTTAAGGAAATGGAAGTATGGTGATGGCAAAAAAAAATCGTGTTCGAGATTATTGCAGATTCTGATTCTACTACACTCAAAACATGAAAAAAGTCGTTTTTCGAAAAGTGTCTGTGTGTGTGTCTATCTATGTGTCTGTAGATTTTTTCTATGGCAAACGATAACAGCCGCAAATTCAAACGGAATCAAATAATTTTTTGCATACAGCCCTGATTTGCAGAGTACTCGCGACCTATTGTTTTTGGTGAAGATCGGTTGAGGGAAAGGGGTAGTTTACCTGCAACGGTTTTTTTTTAGCAAGGGTAATTTTGTTTGTTTGTCAAACGATAACAGCCGCAAATTCAAACAGAATCAAATAATGTTTCGCATACAGCCCTGTGTTGTAGAGTTCTCAAGATCTGTTGATTTTGGTAAAGATCGGTTAAGGTAAAGGGGTAGTTTACCTGCAACATTTTATGGTTTAACAAGGGTATTTTCTATGGCAAACGATAACAGCCGCAAATTGAAACATAATCAAATAGTGTTTTGCATACTGCCCTGAATTGTAGAGTTCTCAAGACCTTTTTATTTTTGGTGAAGATCGGTTAAGGGAAAGGGGTAGTTTACCTGCAACGTTTTATGTTTTAAAAGGGTATTTCGTATGGCAAACGATAAGAGCGGGAAATTCAAACAGAATCAAATAAGTTTTTGCATACAGCCCTGATTTCTTCAGTACTAAAGACCTATTGTTTTTGGTGAAGATCGTTTAAGGGAAAGGGGTAGTTTACCTGCCACGTTTTTTGTTTTATCAAGGGTATTTTGTATGGCAAACGATAACAGCCGCAAATTCAAACAGAATCATATAATATTTTGCATGCAGCCCTGAATTGTAGAGTTCTCAAGACGTGTCGTTTTTGGTGAAGGTCGGTTAAGGGAAAGGGGTAGTTTACTAGCAACGTTTTATGTTTTAACAAGGGTATTTTATATGGTAAACGATAACAGCCGCAAATTCAAACAGAATCAAATGATGTTTTGCATACAGCCCTGTATTGTAGAGTTCTCAATACCTATTGGTGTTGGTGAAGATCGGTTAAGGAAAAGGGGTAGTTTACCGGCAACGTTTTATGTTTTAAATGGGTATTTTCTATGGCAAACGATAAGAGCCGCAAATTCAAACAGAATCAAATACGTTTTTGCATACAGCCCTGTTTTGTTGTGTACTAAAGACCTTTTGTTTTTGACGAAGATCGGTTAAGGGAAAGGGGTAGTTTACCTGCTACGTTTTTTGTTTTATTAAGGGTATTTTATATGGCAAACGATAACAGCCGCAAATTCAAACAGAATCATATAATATTTTGCATACAGCACTAAAATGTAGAGTTCTCAAGACCTGTTAGTTTTGGTGAAGATCGGTTAAGGGAATAGGGTAGTTTACCTGCAACATTTTATGTTTTATCAAGGGTAATTTTTTTTATGACGAACGATAACTGCCGTACATTAAAACAGATCCAACTACTCTTTTGCATACCTTTTTGAATTATACAGAACTCAAGGTCTGTTGATTTTGTTGAAGATCGGTTAAGGGAAAGAGGTAATTTACCTGCAACTTTTTGTGTTTTAACAAGGATATTTTTTCTATGACGAACGATAACTGCCGTAAATTCAAAGAGAATCAAATAATGTTTTGCATACAGCCCTGAATTGTAGAATTCTCAAGACCTATTTTTTTTTGTGAAGATCGGTTAATGGAATAGGGTAGTTTACCAGCAACGTTTTATGTTTTATCAAGGGTGTTTTCTATGGCAAACGTTAAGAGCCGCAAATTCAAACAGAATCAAATAATTGTTTGTATACAGGCCTGAATTTTTGAGTACTCAAGACCTGTGGTTTTTGGTGAAGATCGGTTAAGGGAAAGGGGTAGTTTACCTGCAACGGTTTTTTTATCAAGGGTAATTTTTTTCTATGGTAAACGATAACAGCCGCAAATTCAAACAGAATCAAATGATGTTTTGCATACAGCCCTGTATTGTAGAGTTCTCAATACCTATTGGTGTTGGTGAAGATCGGTTAAGGGAAAGGGGTAGTTTACCAGCAACATTTTATGTTTTAACAAGGGTAATTTTTTATATGACGAACGATAACTGCCGTAAATTCAAACAGAATCAACTAGGTTTTTGCATACCTTTTTGAACTAAAGAGAACTCAAGGTCTGTTGATTTTGTTGAAGATCGGTTAAGGGAAGGGGTAGTTTATCAGCAACGTTTTATGTTTTAAAAAGGGTAATTTTTTTATGACGAACGATAACTGCCGAAAATTCAAATAGAATCAAATAATTTTTTGCACCCTTTCCTGAGTTGCAGAGAGCTCAAGGTCTATTGATTTTTGTGAAGATCTGTTAAGGGAAAGGGGTAGTTTACCTGCAACATTTTATGTTGTAACAAGAGAAATGTTTCCATGACGAACGATAACTGCCGCACATTCAAACAGAATCAAATATTTTTTTGCATGCTTCCCTGAATTGTAGAGGACGGAAGGTCTATTGATTTTGGAGAAGATCTGTTAAGAGGAAGGGGTAGTTTACCTGAAACGTTTTATGATTTAACAAGAGTAAAGTACTTAATTTTCGTAAATAAAGTATCCTGATAAGAAGCTCATAATAATCCACTGTTGAAACGTAGATGAAATATCTATAAATGAAGAGGTTAGGTGAACGGAGTGGGGTTAATTTTCTATAATTAAAAATTATAGTTGAAGGTGGAGGGGAGAATTTTTTATATGTGTACTACGTTATCGGCAACAAAGAAGTAGTTTTTTGTTAAAATTTCTTCCCAGGCTCTTTAGCCGTAGTCCAATGTTTTCTCCAAAACCAGACTTTTCGGCAGTGCCATCGAAAACCGATTGAAAATCGAGTGCGAAAACGTGAGGTGGTGTACGTTAGTGACCACAGTACTGTGGTTAATGCTGAAGCAATAAGTAGAAAGACATAGTTTCTATGGAAATATTTCATTTCGAATATGGTTTTAAATATAAATCTTAGAACATGGAAGTCATGTATGGTTCTCCATACCGATATTTATAAATAAAGTATCCTGAAAATAAGATCATAATAATCCACTGTAGAAACGTAGATGAAATATCTATAAATGAAGAGGTTAGGTGAACGGGGTGGGGGTAATTTTCTATTATTAAAAATTATAGTTGAAGGTGGAGGGGAGAATTTTTTAAGTGTACTACATTATTGGCAACAAAGAAGTAGTTTTTTGTTAAAATTGCTTCCCGGGCTGTTTAGCCGTAGTCCAATGTTTTCTGTAAAACCAGACTTTTCTGCAGTGTCATCGACTGCCATCATCAGTGAAAATCGAGTGCGAAAACGTGAGGTGGTATACGTTAGTGACCACAGTACTGTGGTTAATGCTGAAGCAATAAGTAGAAAGACGTAGTTTCTATGGAAATATTTCATTTCGAATATGATTTTAAAAATAAATCTTAGAACATGGAAGTCATGTATGGTTCTCCATACCGATATTTTAATTTTTTATTAATATTTTTTCTCCTATTTGATAGTTAATTACCTTGGTTCTGTTTAGCAAGTATTTGTTTTTCTGTTTCTCTATTTTTTCCACGATCCTGTTGTAGTATTTCCTTTCTTCACACGGGTCTTCTGGGTTGGTTGGAAAGTCAATCAAGTCTTGAATCTCTCTATGTAGCTTCCTTCCGAACATCATAGAGTATGGGGTGTTTCCAATGAAGTGGTGGTAACTTATGTTTAAAAATTCTTCTGTTGATAGTAAATACTTTTGACATTCTCTCTGTTCTGTTTGTCATGACAGTATGTTCTTAAAATTCATCCCACCTCTCTTAATACTCTCTCAGCGGGATTGCTGCTGGGATGATATACTGAAGTTTTGTACGTTTTGATGTTTATTTCCAATAGTTTTTCTCGCCACCTTCTCCCTTTAAACTGTGTTCCGTGATCGGTGATTATAGTAGATGGTTTTATGATTTCTGGTATGTATTTATTTATAATGATATCCAATATTTTCTTTGCGGTTGCTCTGTTAATAGGGTATAATTTAGTGCACTTAGTGTAATGGTTGAATAGAATTACTATGAACTTGAACTTGTGCCTCCCTCCACAACGTGGGAATGGTCCACATATATCGAGAAACACCTTTTCAAGTTTATTATTAGACGTGGTGGGTATCATTATTCCATATTTTTCCTTTCATTATTGCTTTTAACCATTTGACAAATGGTGCAAGTCCTAATATTTCGAATTACTTTTCGGGTTATACTTTTTATAAATATTCTTTCTTCTAATGCTCTGACTATTTTCAAAGCTCCCATGTGTCCATACCTGACATGGTAGTCTTTGATTATTTTATCTTCTAGTGATGTTGGAACTACTAGCTTCCAATTTCTTTGATTCCCTTTGGTTTTAATAAATAATACATCATTATGGATGCAATAAAATTGTTTAATTATTTCTTCTGATTCCATTACTCTCCTCCATTACTATGTTTACTAATTTTGTATCCTGTTTCTGCTGTTGTACTATTTCACTGACTATATCTTCCAGGTCCTTTCTATTCTTCAATATATAATACACTTTAGCGATTTTCTCCTTCAAATGTTTGATTTTTAACATTTATTCTGGATAATACGTCTGCCGCTACATTTTTCCTACCTGGAATGTATTGTGGTACTCTTGCAGAGCGAGGATCCAACGGGTGAGTCTGCCATGGCTCAGTTTGCACTGTTTCAGAAATGATATCGATTTATAGTAGCTTCTGACCGTGATAGGACGCCCCAGTATGTACGTTCTAAATTTACCGCATGCGAACACTATGCTTAACAATTCCTTCTCCGTAATGTTATAGTTACGTTTGCAGCTGTTCAACACTCTGCTGGCAAAACTGATGACCAGGTGGTGTCCTTCCTTATCCTCTTGATATAATTCAGCACCCAGACTGACATCATTGGGGTCGCAGTTTAAATAGAATGGTTGATCAAAGTTGGGATGATGCAGCATCACGGTTTCTAAAAATTTTTGTTTAATTAGTGTTAGTACAGCATCCTGTTCGGTCCCCAGGTCCATTGTCTTTAAATGAAAGTTGTTTTTGAAATTTTGCTGTTAAATAGGAGTAATTATTTTGAAATTTACGGTAGTAGTTACAAATACCAAGGAAGGATTGCAACTGTTTCTTATTTTTTGGGGTAGGGAATTTCTGGATCTGGATGGCCTCAACCTTCTCTTGGGATGGAGATACAGTATTCCCCTCTCTGTTAAATTAAATCCTAGGAATTTTACTTCTTCCGCTATGAACTTGGACTTATCCAGCTTCAGAGTAATATTGTTATTAGATAGTTTGTTCAATACTTGTTCCACTCGGGCCATAGAAAAAATCTACAGACACACAGATAGACACACACACAGACACTTTTCGAAAAACGACTTTTTTTCATGTTTTGAGTGTAGTACAATCAGAATCTGCAATAATCTCGAACACGATTTTTTTTTTGCCATCACCATACTTCCATTTCCTTAAGGAACATGGAAGTAATTAAGAGATTAACAAAATTCCTCATCAACTTTTCGACCCTCTGGGGGGAATCTGGTCCCGTTTGTCCCCGCCCACATAAACACACCCCTGTTACATAGCAGACATTGGTAGAAATCTGAAGGCTTGTTTATGACAGTGTCTCATAAATTCCCAGTGAGTTATTTAGAAGAGTGTAGATTTTATATCTAAACCAAAAAAGGCTTGTGTTTCTTCAATGTTTGCTTTGGTAAATAAGAATTTAACATTCTTTAATGAGAACGGAGTAGTTCTTGTGGCATGATAACTATCAATTGACTTTTGATCATTTATACTGAGGACATCAAGTGAGCAAGTTGTTTTTTATATTTACTATATATAGAACTTTCAAAATGGTCAGAAATAGTTAGGAACACAAATAAAATACAACTATTATATTAACGACTCGGAACACAAAGTTTTTTATAAGTAAAAACATAAAGTTTACCTTACAACCTGAACCAGTTTTCACCTTTAAAAGGCTTCTTCAGAGGTTGCCGCTGGTAGTGCTGCCCGTCCTGTTGTGGGCGACGGAATCGAATTTCGAAAGATCAATGTTGTGTGTGTGGGGTGAGATATGTTCGAATAATGCGTGTAATTTGAATTGTGTCTGTTCGTTTAGGATGTCGTTTTTATTTGTTTTCGTGTGTTTGTATATTTCCAATTGTTCTAGAGTGTCTAGTTTTCGGCCTTTTGTGTGTACGTGTAGAATGTTCATGTTATTGTCGATGTTTCTGTATGTGTGGTTTGCTTCAACGAGGTGGTTTGCAAAGGTGGATTCTGTAGTGGAGTGGAGTGCCTTTGTGTGTTCAATGTATCTCTGTACGTCCTGTCTGGCCTATGTAGAATTTGTTGCAATTTGAGCAGTTTAGTGTGTAAACACCGGGTAGATTGAATTTGTTTTGTGCTTTGTGTGTGTGTTTTGATAGTGTGTGTTCTGTTTTGTTAGTAGTTTTGTAAGCGATTCTGTATCCTTCTTTTTTGAATTTGTGGGCTATTTTTTTAATTGGTTTGTTGATGTATGTTAGTGTTGTGAACTTGTTTTTTCTGTCTTTGTCTGTTGTTTGTTTTGTGTAGGAGTTTACTGACTATTGTTCTGTCATATCCGTTAGATTCTGCTAGATATTTTATCGTGTTTAGTTCGTCTTTGTAGTCTTTTTCATCTAAGGGGATGTTGTTAAGTCTATGTATCATGGTTCTGATTGGGTGATTGGAGGAGTTGTGTATTAGTGTGTCAGTTGTAGTTGGTTTTCTGTATATACTGAATTTGTGCCTGTGTTCAAGTTTTGTGATGGAGAGGTCTAAGACGTTTATGGTATTGTTATGTTCGTATTCGGCAGTAAAGGTTATTGGACAGCAATACACATTTTATTGTTTATGTAATAAATGTATAAAATAAAGTAAAATGTAATATATGTATTCAAAACTTTCTGTTTATTGACAATAGGCCTGTTTGATTTTTTTCAGATACATGATAGACAAAATGTCAGATACTATGTGTTATACAGAAAAATATGAAGAATTCCTACAGAAAATACTTCAATTCATCGAGAATGAACCTAATGTAAAACTAGACATGGTGGAAGTCAAACCAGGATGTGATGCTGGTGACAATTACATGAGCTGCGTAAGGAGAGTGACTATAAGTGGCCATACTGCTAATCATCACTGTTAGTAATTTCGATCATAATTTATAATCATTTTCAGAATTTAGTCTTTAGTAATTTTCTTTCTTTATCTGATGCTGAATATCATATATACAAATTAGACAATCAACTCCAAAATAACCACAACACAGAAGTAATGGGGCTGACCATTACAGAACATTTTTAGTCCCTGAATTTTTCATTGTTTTGTGTATAAAAATCCAAAATATTGGGTTTGACCTATGTTTTGCCCTAGTAATTAGAATTCTAAACTGGGAGTTAATGTCATGCTAAAAATTTAATTATTTAATAATGATTTCAGTTTTAAGTTGTTCTGATATTTTAAGTCAATCTACAAAACTCATTATTCTAACTGCTGCACTGTGTGCTATAATTTTTTTTTTTTTTTGGCCAGTCATAATTGTAATAAAACCAAATAACTGAGAGTTGACTGACCACTTAATACCATCATATTGCACAAAATTCTTAAGAGCTTTAGTAAATGTTTAAAAGTACTATGTGACTCAGTATCAAGAAGTGTAAATACAGAACGTGATATAACCATTCATATGATTTATAATAAAGTTTTAATTACTCACATTATTAATTTAGATCGTTAAAAAATGAATCATAATGTATAAATCATAATAAATATAATAATAATATAATCTTCTTCTATCCGAAGATGTTGGATATTGTTTTGGATGTTGGATATCATACAGACTATTTTATAATAATATAATATAATAATAATAAACATAAAGCATATATATTGTAATGTGAAATAATGGGAGCACCAATATAATCTAAAATATGCCCCAAATAATGAACATTATATGCCCCATTAACTGTGTATGTCAATGAAAGAAAACCTTATTGAAATAAAATTAAATTGTAAAATGTAAAAAAAGAATGCAACACAATTAGGTAGCATAAAATAAAAACCTTGTATCTTAATGAATACGTCAAGCATTGTAAATAGTGTGAAGTAAGGCAGTTATTAACCAAGCAGAAGTGACTAAGTGAATCAGTGTTTCTTTTAAAATACCCAATGAGTGAGTGAAAACAAAATAAGCTCAAAACAAACCATTGCAATATAAGCAAAATGAGTGAACATAATAAATGTCAATTAGAATTGCATAGTGTGAACTCTACTAATACCCAGTCAGTATTAGTTATTTTTCTTATTAATATCATAAACTATACTAGTCATAAGATTTATCAGGACATTATTTTGAAAGGTAACCCTGCAGAAGGGTCAAATGATATTTATGTATGTTGGTGTTAACATTAAACCCAATAGACATTATGAGTGATAAATAATGTTAATGTTTGTTACGAACTTGTGGGCAAGGACAAGATTTTAGTATTGCCACAGCATAAACCTTATCAAAGTTTAACACAAACATTGAGATAATGATCATAAACTAATTGTGTGTTATGAATTCAGACAGACAGGACTGTGAAATAACAAACTAAGTCATAATGTTGTTTATAGGATAGGGAACATGGTATTGGCCATGTAGGCAACATTTCTCTTTTAAAATATTAAGATGTTCTATTGTCAATTTAAAATGTTAAATGTTAAGGCTTCTAGTTAATGTAAAATGAAGTAAT
Organism: Magicicada septendecula; assembly: GCA_034769895.1. Lineage (NCBI taxonomy): Eukaryota > Metazoa > Arthropoda > Insecta > Hemiptera > Cicadidae > Magicicada > Magicicada septendecula. Next base: position 71,278 of record JAWRYS010001198.1, on the reverse strand, counting down.
TAATATAATCATGTATAAACATTGTAACAAGGCAAATGGGTTCGAAGCAGACAGGTAATTAAGCATGAGTGTAAGTAAAAACATGGTTGTGTATGGCCTAATCCCAACTTGCAAAAACAGAGGATAGCAAGGTCAGAAATGTCTAAAACAACAAACTAATGTAATAATATAATAATTAGGGACCCAGAGTATGTAATAAACCTAATCCGGTAAAGTAATTATAGAGTATTGTAAACCAATATGATAAATGAAAGTGTTCTGTGATACGTTTTATAGATTGATAATGGTCCTTAAGTAGTACTTTTGTAAAGGGGTAAAAGCTCCTATTGTACCACCCAATCACATGAAATAAGGTGTCAAAATGTTTATTTCTTATTTAGGCATAACGCTGTGTAATTAAATTATAACACAATCAAAAAATAGCAAAGGAATACTTTTTGGTTGAGTATGGATGAACATTATATTCAAATGCCATGCCGGTTGACCTCAGGTTCACAAAACCAACCAATAGCAAGGCAGAGATTGCTGGTCAAGCGGTTGACACAAAAAAAAAACATTATTGGAAGTCTTTTGTTAGTTGTAGATGAAACAAGATCAATTTTACAAGCCTCTGAAGTTAAAAGTAAAAATTGTAATTACAACAGTATTGAGAAGAAAAAATATATAACCAAAATGAAGAAAGAAATATAATTAAAATCATATAAAATATAAACCATAAAACGAAAAGATCGAAGGAGGATCAAGAATCACAAATACTAACCAGAAATAAGAAGGCATAATGTCGAATACATCTGAAGCGTAACTATACTGCCATCCTAAACCTAAAAGGCGTATCTCAATTTTTTTTCATTTTTACTTTTATCCTGCTTAGTAATGTTTGTGAGCTACCCGACATTATTCCTAAGCAAGAAGGCCGTATCTTATTTAGAAATAGTAGAAAATCACTAAAGAAATTAGACGTATATCAAAAAACTGTTAAAATCCTAAGGAAATTGGCAGTATCTCAGTTTCCTTAGCCAAAAAGTCAGAACTCAGAGTTACACCTTTTTGGCTTACCACCAAACATTAGAGGGACTGTCTTCTACCTAAGCAAAAAGGCTGTAACTATGACATATGACTATTATTCTAAGGAAACCCAGCTGTTTCCCGCCAACAAACAGTTGAGGTTTTGTTGTTATTGTGAAAGGTTGCTTATGAAAAGTTGTATTTGATTTGAATTTGTTATGTTTTCAACTATTTAACCAGCTGAAGAAGCATATAACAGGTAAATGCAAGTTTATTTATTAAATGACAGTAGTTACTAAAATGAAGTTGATTAATTAATAGTATATTTCGTACCTATTTGTGCTTAAACCTATAAGAGCCTTTACTAATGAACATTGTAAAAACAGTGTTTTGATAACTTTAATCACATGTAAGTTTTCCATCTAATAATAAATTATAAAAACAAAGAAAGGAGTATGTTTTCCTTTAATTTAGATCTTGGTAATACAGTATTACATTTTAGTTTATCTTTAAAAATATTGTAGGTTACTTTTTTTTGTTTGTTCTTGATAATTTTTTTTGTTTATTTTCTGACAACAAAGTGACTACGTTTTAGTGTGTAGTTTTTCGTTGTTTCTATTAAGTATTTGTTTCTTTTCAAGAACATCATGGAAGGGTCTCGTGGTTATCGAATGGTAATGGCTGCTTTTAATAAAAACACGAAGAAGGATTTTGTCCAGTGACCCAAGGGAAGTCCATTGTTGAAGAGTAGCAATATTGATTATGATGACCCTGACTACATCCCAGATGCAAGCAGTGATAGTATGTCTGATTTAGAGGATAATGAAGGTAGGATTAACTGTAATAATTTAGATGGTGTACAAGAAGGCCAACTCTTCAATGTAGCTGGACAGTTGGTTATTCCTAAACAAAGTAATTGTAATGAAAATGATGTAGGCCTACATTTGATATATGAACATGAAAATGACAACCAACCATCCAATGAAGACATTGACTTGTTTGAATTACAGCCACTTAGAGTAGACTTGACTGAATCTAACAATGGTAGAGAATATGATACTACAGAACCAACAAAGAATGAAACACATGTTGATACTAATGGTCATCAGAAAGATATTCAATATACTAAAAAAGGTACCATTAGAAAAAGAAAAAAATATAACATGCCCCTTGAAGAAAGAAAAAAAAAGAAATTTGATTCAGTTGCACAAATGCATAATGTCGAAGTTGGTTGTGATGACTCATGTGCACAGAAGTGTACAACAAAAATATCAGAAGATAGAATAAATTTCATTAATGCAGAATTCTGGAAAATTGTTGACCCAACCGCAAGAAAATCTTTTATGATGCATCATGTATCTAAAATCCCCATTAAACAGAGAACAGTGCAAAATGTTAACAAATTTAGAAGAAATCAATCGTTCCGGTATTCCTTAAAAGATGACAATGGTACAACTCAAATTGTTTGCAAAACTTTTTTTCTCACAACACTGGGTTATGACAAAAGGAATGACAAGGTCTTACGAAGTGCTCTAAACAATTCTGAAAACTCAGTAGTTGCAAAAAACGATAAAAGGGGGTTCAAAACAGCCTCACAACAAAATAGACGAGGACCCTATCCGTAAACACATAAATTCATTTCAACCAATGATATCACACTACCGTAGGGAGCATGCTCCTAATTGTTTGTACCTCTCAAGTGATTTATCTTTTACCCAGATGCATAACGACTTTCAATCAAAATATGGCAACTTGTGTTCGTATGAAAAATATCGTACTGTTGCCAGAAAAATTAACATTTCTATCATGAAGTTGGGCCACGAAGAATGTGAATCTTGTGAAGAATTTAACATCCATAGCAACAACCATACAAAAGAAAATATTGATGAACCGTGTGAAGTGTGTAAAAAGTGGAAAAATCACAAAGATAGAGCAGACAAGTCTCATATTAAGTATTTGGAAGACAAAGATAAGGAAGTAAACAAAGATGCTGTAATATACTGTGCAGATATGGAGAAAGTAATTATGTTACCACGTCTTGATATGTTCAAGTCTGCAATATTTACCCATCGCATTGTTGTCTACAATGCGATTCTGCATTGTGATTTCTGTAGGAAAAAAACAGAAGAATTCTTCAAGTTTTGCTGCTTTATGGCATGAGGGTATTTTTGGCAGAAGCAAAGACGAGTTAATAAGCACTTTCTATCAGTTTTTGTTGTCGAAGCGAGACACAAAACATATTACTCTCTGGCTTGACAACTGTTCTGCACAAAACAAGAATTGGTCACTATTTTCTTTTTTTCTGTACATGATTAATTCAGAAGAGATTGTTGCTTCAGAAATAATTCTAAAATATTTTGAACCAGGCCACACTTTTATGGCTGCTGACTCGTTCCACCATAGAGTTGAGAGATCTATGCAAAGAATGGGTAACAAACTCTATGATTTTCAAGATTTTGTCACTGCTGTTAAAAATGCATCCCCAAGAACAGAGGTGTTACCCATGGATTTAAAACACTTCTTTTTGTGAAAAGATTATTCATCAACTTATAAGTTGAGCCACACACAACCGAGGCCGTATCTACAAAGTATGGTGGAAGTTGTATTTACAAGAGGTTTGAAAACCTTAAAGTACAAAAACGACTTCAGTGCATCTGAGTTCATTGAACTACATTTTTTAAATGCCAAACTGACCAAGAGCAACATTCTACCAGGCCCGAGAAGCCAAGAAAAGTGTAATGGAATTTCTGCTGATAAAAAGAAGAATATTCTTAAGAACCTAGGCGGTCTCATTGAAAAGAATCGGTTACAGTTTTGGGAACAACTCCCTGAGTGTTGAGAACACAATAAACTTTGTCGTTTATAATATCAGTGTATCATTTTTTTAAGTTCTTTAGAATTTATTACAATTATTATTATTATTCAGAAATAGAATTTATGCTGTAAATAATTACAGTACTTTCTTGTGACACAAATGCTCATATTGTTACTATTTACCTAATCTTTGTTTTCTAAAAAAAAACAATATTTAACAAAGTTATTTTAACTTTTTACAAATTTAAATTAATAATGGGTATATATGCTTAATTATATAAAGTATATATTCAAATGTTTTATTTATGTTAACGTAAAATTGATCTCTTGTAACATTTTGTTGTTGAGATAAGACCTTTTTACCAACTGGTGCTTAATGACTTTTCCTAGGCCAAAAGGGCGTATCTCAGTTAACTATAAAATTATAAATAATTTAGTTTAAAAATCTGTTAAACTTTTAAAAGAATTATTAAATAACTAATAAAAACTAAAAAAAACATTCAATCCCACATTATTCAGTAGGTGCGGAATGTACATTTACTAAAATGCTCCTAGCCAAAAATTACAGTTTTTTGAGATACGCCTTTTACGCTTAGGAGGGCAGTATAGACTTAACCTTTAACTAGTTATACACCACACTCAGCCAAGCTTCACAGACACTATTTGAATAATCATCAGAGATTATTTAACAATCTACTTAATAAAGATACAGTGAAAGAATAGAGTAAAACATTTTATTTGAATTAAAACTGGAACACACGCAAACAACGTGTAATAGTTCGAAGTGAGGTCGGCCATTTTGAGTTGTTTTGTATACAACCTTGCTAATGGAATCTCACATCACCGTAAAGACATTAACTATATTTCTGTTTTGTTATTTAATTTAGTGAGTAAGATTAATGTTTCATTTCAGAATTATTGTAATATGTTGTATTCTCTTTGACATTATCTGACTTCCGAACAGCTTCAAGAACCCTAGCCCTGAGATTAAAGTTATAATATATTTAATTGTAATTTTCGCACAGATCGAATCCAATACAAAGATCAATCCTATATTTTGTTGCAGCCTATGTATGGTTGAACTATTAATTTGTCCTAGTAATCAAATAATAGAAATAATACTAAACCATTGATTACGAAAAGGAGTTATTATTTTTGGGGAATTGTAATTGGGATAAGATTTTTACAGGAACCAAGTGAGAGCGGGAGCAACACGCAGATAACCTTAACGAAGCAGACGACAAGACTCTGTCAACATACACTTGATCTGCTTACTTCACAGTCAGTTTCTTTATCAGACAGCACTGCGGGAACTTTTGAAATATTTGTTTTGCGTTATGTCTCTCCTCCTCAATCTTGACAATACATCCCATAACCCAAAATAAACTACGGTTTAGGCAAATTTGAATCCCGGATAAATAGACCGTAAATAAATAAAACAACTTTTACATCTAGGAATCGTCGAGTTACAAATTGACGCCTACAACAAGGGGGCATAATTAAAGAAAGACACGAGCAATTATCGTTACAAAGTGACGCCAACAACGTGTGGCTTAAAACAAATACAGATCGTATCGTTACAAAGTGACCTACAACAGTGGGGCTTATAAAGGATGGAAAAAAGATTGTTACAATATGAATCTTTAGGTTATGAACAATGAATAGACCACAATAGAAGATTGAGATTATAGGTACCATTAGTAAGTAATAAGTATGTGTACATTATAAATACATCACATTATCATTAGTGATAGAAATAATTTACACTTAATTTTGATAAAAATGCATTTCATATCTGATGGTAGTGTTAACTGAAAACTGCAGCTAAGTTAAAAGCTTTGTCAGGAGCTTTCCATCCCTTTGGATGCATTTTCTTCACGTAACAAATTCTAGTACTAGTGTTCAATATTTAATTCAATAACTTCAACGTTATCTGCTAACTTTCTTTAATTACTAAACCATCAGTCTTATTTATTGTATTTTTCAAAATTTATTGAAGTTTTCTATCCATTTGTACCTTCATTGCAACAGAGATTTTTATAATTGTTTATAATTATCCTAGTGCTTCCTTTACAATATTCTATTTGTCCTATTTTATTTTGAGTAGTTACCTCTAAACTTACTACTTACAGAAAACTCAAGCACTTATTCCTTCTCCCTCAGGATCTATTTTTCTGACAGGCCCTACATTCTGACAGGTGGTAACAATCAAAGGGGGTACTGGTACTTACATTTATGTTTGATGATGAAGAATTAGTTTGAAAAAAGAGTATAAGACAAAAATTTGTTGTAGAAATTAATATTATAATAATAATTGGATAATATATTGTAGCTGCATGATATACTGAAATAAAATGAATTGAAATAAGCAGCATAATATTATTGGATACAAACAGTATTTTTTAAATCTCTGCCCCTGTTTTAAACATCATTTATATACCTACCATTATTTATAATTTTGTTTTGAAAATATGAATAATTTTTCCTGTTTTCGGAGCTTGTTGATTTCAATTCTTTTTTAAGCACATCTGAGAACCATTACCCCTATTTTTCTTTAGTTGTGTTTCATGTTCATATTTCTCCGTTACCTCTTGTGGATGTATTTTCATGTTCTCTTCAAATCCTCATATTCCTCTTCATTGTGGAGAAACCATCATTCTACCATTCTACTGTCTATTGTATCCTTGTGTCATTTGATATTTCCAAATAGAATTACTAAATATAATTTTTATATCTGCACTTATAAATAGAATGTTAAGAAAATTAGTATTTAACATGTTAATTTATTAATAGTTAATTTGTTAAATATAATTATTTCACTACGATTCGGAACACAAAACTTTTTATGGGTAAAAATGTAAAAGTTTTACCTTACAACCTGAACCGGTTTTCACTTTTAAAAAGCTTCTTCAGAGGTTGCCGCTGGTAGATACTGTCCGTCTTGTTGTTGGCGACGAAATCAATTTTCGAAAGATCGATGTTGTGTGTGTGAGGTGTAATATGTTCGAATAATGGGTGTGATTTGAATTGCGTCTGTTCATTTAGGATGTCGTTGTTATTTGTTTTTGTGTGTTTGTATATTTCCAATTGTTCTAGAATGTCTAGTTTTTGGCCTTTTGTGTGTACGTGTAGAATGTTCATGTTATTGTCGATGTTTTTGTAAGTGTGGTTTCCTTCAATGAGGTGGTTTGCAAAGGTCGATTCTGTAGTGGAGTGGAGTGCCTTTGTATGTTCAATGTATCTTTGTTTGAAGCTATGTCCTGTCTGGCCTATGTAGAATTTGTTGCATTCTGAGCAATTTAGTTTTTAAACACCAGGAAGATCGAATTTGTTTTGTGCTTTGTGTGTGTGTTTTGATAGTGTGTGTTTTGTTTTGTTAGTAGTTTTGTAAGCGATTTTGTATCCTGCTTTTTTAAATTTGTGGGCTATTTTTTCAGTTTGTTTGTCAATGTTATGAATTTGTTGTTTTCTGTTTTTGTCTGTTGTTTGTTTTGTGTAGGAGTTTATTGACTACTGTTCTGTCGTATCCATTGGATTCTGCTAGATATTTTATCGTGTTTAGTTCATCTTTGTAGTCTTTTTCATCTAGGGGGATGTTGTTAAGTCTATGTATCATGGTTCTGAAGGCAGCTAGTTTGTGTTGTATTGGGTGATTGGAGGAGTTGTGTATTAGTGTGTCAGTTGTAGTCAGTTTTCTGTTATATCATTTTCTATATAAGTAACTCGATGTTTCTTGCAGTAATTTGTGATATAATTTAAATTATAATTTAAATTCATATAATTTGTGATGTTTTCAATTTGTTTCTTCTGCAAGTAAATAATATTGTATATTCTTTTTTTTTTAAGAATATACAATATTATCTACTTGCAGAAGAAACAAATTGAAAACATCACAAAATATATATATATATATATATATATATATATATATATATACTGAATTTTTGCCTATGTTCAAGTTTTGTGATGGAGAGGTCTAAGACGTTTATGCTATTGTTGTGTTCGTATTCGGCAGTAAAGGTTATGTTTTTATGTATTTTGTTTATGTGCGTTAGTAATTGTTCACATTGTTTGTCTTTTGTTTCCCCTGTATAGTATTAGAATGTCATCAATGTATCTGTGCCAATATAGTATTTTATATGAGTGTCTGTCATTGTTTGTGAGGATTTTTGTTTTTTCTAAGTGTTGGAGGAAGACTTCTGCTAGAATGCTGGATATGGGCATTATACAGAAAACGACTACAACTGACACACTAATACACAACTCCTCCAATCACCCAATACAACACAAACTAGCTGCCTTTAGAACCATGATACATAGACTTAACAACATGCCCCTAGATGAAAAAGACTACAAACACGAACTAAACACAATAAAATATCTAGCAGAATCCAATGGATACGACAGAACAATAGTCAATAAACTCCTACACAAAACAAACAACAGACAAAGACAGAAAACAACAAATTCATATCACTAACATACATCAACGACTACAGGAAATCCAAGTAGAGACATTGTTTGGGAAGAAATCTCTTCAGCACTTGCCGGTGCTGCAGAGGAAACTCTGGGCCTCAAAGAAAGGGAACCTTCAAATCCGTGGTTTGATGAAGAATGCAGAGTTGCTACAGACCTTAAAAATGAAGCCTATACAACAATGATACAGAGGCACACAAGAAGAAGTGCAGAGGAGTATAGGAAGTGGAGGAGAGCAGAGAAGTGGGTACATCGGCAGAAGAAGCGCCATTGGAAGAGTCAACAGCTGGTAGAGATCCAAGATCTTAAGGATGCAAATGAAATCAGAAAATTCTACAATAAGGTAAATCAAGGTAGGAAACCCTTTAAACCCAGGAAAACAGCTTGTCGTGACACTGACGGCACCCTACTTACAGAAAAGGGGAAAATCCTCGAAAGGTGGTGCAAGCACTTTGAAGCTCTTCTTTCTAAGAATGATGAAGTGGACAACTATGTACCACCTGTGCTAGAGGAACATGAACACATCGAGCCTCCGGATGAAGATGATGTGACAGCTGCAATAGAAAGCCTTAAAAACAACAAAGCTCCCGGTTCTGATGATCTTCCTGCGGAGCTTTTCAAAAACGGTGGCCCAGAGCTGGTTAAATCCCTTCATCACCTTGTCATTGATATATGGATAGAAGAGAAACTGCCAACAGCCTGGCAGAAGGCAGTTATATGTCCGGTTTATAAAAAAGGAGATCAACTAGACTGTAATAATTACAGAGGCATTTCTCTTCTCCCTGTGGCGTATAAAATAGTGTCCCATATATTGTACCAAAAACTGCTTCCACATGCTGATCAGGTGATTGGTCGATATCAGTGCGGATTTAGAAGAGGAAAATCGACAATAGACCAGGTTTTCACACTCCGACAAATTCTAGAGAAAGGTAGGGAACATAAGTTACAAACCCATCACCTGAAATAGATTTCAGAAATGCATACGACAGCATTGACAGAAAAGAACTTTACACTGCTCTTGAAGAACTGGGCATACCAAAGAAATTAATAAGATTGTGTAGGATGACAATGCTGACAGTGAAGGGCATGGTGAGGATTCAGAATTACTTATCAGGAGAGTTTGACTATGGAAAGGGAGTCCTCCAGGGCGATGCTCTTGCTTGCCTCCTCTTCAATCTTGCCTTAGAAAAAGCTATGAGAGATGCTGGAATAGATTCCTCTGGGACTGTATTCAACAGGTTGATGCAGGTCCTAGGATACGCTGATGACCTAGATATAATCGGGAGGTCCCTTCGAGCAGTCACTGAAGCCTTTCTTGCTCTTGAAGGTCCCGCAAGGAGACTGGGTCTCATAATAAATGAAAGCAAGACAAAATACATGGCCACAGGACAAGAGGCTAGAGAAGGAGAGCACATCCAAATTGGCATCTATTCCTTTGAAAAAATCAACAACTTTGTTTATTTAGGATGCCAAGTTAACGCTGATGGGGAAACAACAGAGGAAATAAAGTGAAGAATCACCTCAGCTAATAGGTACTTCTTTGGTCTCAGACCCCTGTTCCAAAGCAGAATAATTGCCAGGAGCATCAAGCTGCTTTTGTATAAAACACTGATCCGCCCAGTTCTCACCTATGGTCATGAGACCTGGACCATTTCTAGGAAGTCCGAGTCAAGCCTGCTGGTTCATGAACGCAAAATCCTCCGTAGTATATTTGGTCCAATATGTGTGGGAGGTGAATGGAGGAAAATAACCAACCAAGAACTGAACACACTTCTGAATGAACCAGATATTGTGAAAATTATAAAGCTTGGTAGACTCAGGTGGGCTGGACATGTGATCAGAATGGGGGAGAATGAAATACCAAGAAAGGCACTCACAGAACAGATCTATGGCACCAGGAGAATTGGTAGACCCAAACTACGTTGGGAAGACGGTGTGAGCTATGAGCCCACATCCTTGGGACCCGGAACTGGAGAGCAGCTGCACTTGACCAGGACAACTGGCGGAGGCTGTTAAAGGAGGCCTTGACTCAGTAATGGGTTGTTGCGCCGCTGATGATGATAATGAACATACATCAACAAACAAACTGAAAAAATGGCCCACAAATTCAAAAAGCAGGATACAAAATTGCTTACAAAACTATTAACAAAACAGAACACACACACAAAGCACAAAACAAATTCGATCTTCCTGGTGTTTACAAACTAAATTGCTCAGATTGCAACAAATTCTACATAGGCAGACAGGACGTAGCTTCAAACAAAAATACATTGAACATACAAAGGCACTCCACTCCACTACAGAATCCACCTTTGCAAACCACCTCATTGAAGCAACCCACACATACAAAAACATCGACAATAACATGAACATTCTACACGTACACACAAAAGGCCAAAAACTAGACATTCTAGAACAATTGGAAATATACATACACACAAAAACAAATAACAACGACATCCTAAACGAACAGACGCAATTCAAATCACACGCATTATAATAAAAGTGAAAACCGGTTCAGGTTGTAAGGTAAAACTTTTATGTTTTTACCCATTAAAAGTTTTGTGTTCCGAGTCGTAGTGAAATAATTACATTTAGTTAAGAAACGGACACGTCATGGACAACAAAATCCAAGAAATTAATTTGTATTGTTAATTAAATTTAACATTATATTCAAATACTGCAGTATAACACTGTGAATTTCAAACAAGAAATATTTCCTTTATTTCTTATTTAGTGACCACTTGTAAGAACAGAACACTCAACTCCAAGCTGACCATATACTGTAAACAATTGATACCCTAATTTACTATCCTAGTGTTCTGCAAATTATCAAAGAGATAACAGTTTTTAAAAATTTAATTATGCTTTATAAATATCTGAATAAACATAGGCCTAGATACAACAGTAGGCCTAGCGCAGACGGTCGATTTTTTCCCGGGCGATTATGAATCGCCGGATTCGTAACACATAACCTGAAATAGGAGGGCGCACACAGGCGATCAGAAATTGCCGGCGATTAAGGGCTAGCGCAGACGGTCGATTTTTTACTCGGCCGATTAAAATATCGGTTATTTGAAGTACTGCCTTCAAATTGTTTTGAACGCACACGAGCGATTAAAAATCGCCCATACATGGGCAATAAAATACATGGGCGATTTTCAGTACAGTTGTGAAATGGATTTCGATGAGACTGCATGTATCTGTGCCCTTCTGTTACGTTTTCGGAAGAAAAGGCGAGAAAGAAAGTACTGGGTTCACCCTATTGTTAGCCTACTATTAGCATGTGTGTCAACGTTCCCTTCCTTAACAGTCGTTTGTTTAATAACGCCATCTTGGAAGTAGGCACGGCTTAATAACATTGAATGAATTATGAAGAAAATAAAATGAACGTTAATTACGTGGTTATTGCTTTCAGTTCTTTCTTCTCTAAATATTCTTACCGGCGAAGTTTTATTATCAAGGAATGCGTGAAGGTTTACACAATTTGCACAAACATTTCACTTAATATTTTTCTTGGATTTCGTTGTCCATGACGTGTCCGTTACTTAACTAAATATCACTATAATATTGACGACTCGGAACACAAAGTTTTTTATAAGTAAAAACGTAAAGTTTTACCTTACAGCCTAAACCGGCTTTCACCTATAGAAGGCTTCATCAGAGGCTGTCGTTAGTAGCGCTGCTCGTCTTGTTGTTGGCGACGAGAAAGTGTTTCGAAAGATTGAAGCTGTGTGTGTGTGGTGAGATGTGTTCGAATAATGCGTGCGATTTGAATTGTGTCTGTTCGTTTAGGATGTCGTTTTTATTTGTTTTTGTGTGTTTGTATATTTCTAATTGTTCTAGAGTGTCTAGTTTTCGGCCTTTTGTGTGTACGTGTAGTATGTTCATGTTATTGTCGATGTTTTTATATGTGTGGTTTGCTTCAATGAGGTGGTTTGCGAAGGTAGATTCTGTAGTGGTGTGGAGTGCTTTAGTGTGTTCAATGTATCTCTGTTTGAAACTACGTCCTGTCTGGCCTATGTAGAATTTACTGCAATTTGAACAATTTAGTTTATATACACCGGGTAGATCGAATTTGTTTTGTGCTTTGGGCATGCGTTTTTGAACGCATCCTAAACGACATCCTAAACGAACAGACACAATTCAAATCGCACGCATTATTCGAACACATCTCACCACACACACACAGCTTCAATCTTTCGAAACACTTTCTCGTCGCCAACAACAAGACGAGCAGCGCTACTAACGACAGCCTCTGATGAAGCCTTCTATAGGTGAAAGCCGGTTTAGGCTGTAAGGTAAAACTTTACGTTTTTACTTATAAAAAACTTTGTGTTCCGAGTCGTCAATATTATAGTGATATTTAATATTTTTCGATATAAAAACGGCACATTTTTTTGACATAGCGTATAAAAAGGATCGATATCGTATATTTTTGTCTGATCGTCTCTATCGGTTCTTCTAAGAATACATGGATTTGTTAATACAAACGTTTACAAAGGAACTGGAAGAGTTTTAATAATGTAAGACGATCATGTAGGTATGACCTGAAGTCAGATTTTGGGATTGGTGCTTAAGCAAAGAAATATTTTCAGAAATTCTGAGCTCATGTCTATGGAAACGAAAAACCTTACGTCGCCGAAACTGTACTGTGTACTGTGGGAATCGTTAAAAAATGGGATAACCAATGTTGTTACCAATTGGGGGGGGGGGGATAACATACGGTATTACAAAATTCGTTTATCTCTGAATGGTGTCAACACCTACTCACTTACGTACGAATCGTATCAATGTTTAAGTTAACCGATTACATTTAAAGTTCAGCTGGCCATTCAATACAAGGCTCATGTTTGTGTATGCTCTGTAAATTCAGACTGTGTTCTGTAAACATGCATGCCACTTAACGTAGGCAAATTTCTATGTCAGTTACGTGTGTTAAAATAAGGCTTATAAATAACTAGCTCTTACCCGCGGCTTCTCACGCAAATATTTGACTTTTAATACGTATTTTAATATAATTTTTATTGTCTGTGTCTATATGGGGTTCTGTCAGCTCGTATAACAATTTTGTACTCATTAGTCAAATTCTCTCCAAAGCAGTTTTCAACACTTGTACTATTTTAACTTGTACTAAATTATTATGTTGGTGCAACAGCCTTTGGAGGTTTAAAAATACCCGTTTATAAAGCCTTTGGAGATACAGTAGGACCTCCGTATATCGAATTTGATGGTTCCTAAGAAAAAATTCGATATATAGAAATTTCGATATACTGAAACCTGTTTCTTATTATTATTCGTAGGTTAGGAAAAGCACTGGAATTTGTTAAAAAAATCATGTATAGGCCTCCATACTATTAAAACGACATTTTGGTAATAAATAAATGAAAACCATAAGCATTTATTTAATAAAAATTACTGTATTTATTTAATAAAAAGTATTTAGTGTACAGTATTTATTTATTTACTTTAAAAAATTGTTTGTATTTAAAAAAGTAGGAACTTACTTGTTAAATGAGTAATACTGTATTTTATTAATTGGTCGTAAAATAATTTCGAATGTCTTTCTGAACCAAATTTGATGCAGATTCCTCATAAAAGTGTTCACATTTGTTGAGCGACTGGAAAATATCATCAGGCACATATTCTTCCGATTGAAGACCTCGACGGATTGTTTCAAATGCTGCCATCATTTCTTTCTTAGAAGGTTTAGGAACTTCAATTTCTTCTGCCTCATTGTCTTCACCTAAATCTTCAGTATCTTTTAATGAACTTAAAATGTTATCGTCCGTTGGATATTCTGCAACAATAACGTCTTCGTCGACGCTTAAAAATTCATCGAGTGATATGTCTTGATCTATTGCGCCAGTTGACTGTAACTGGTTCCAACAATCCTCAAGTTGTGGCAATGCAGTAACTTCTTCCACAACAGTATTTTGAGAGAAGCCAGCTTTTATAAAACAATTCTGTATTGTTGATTCTGCTACATAATTTTGCCACACCTTTGCTACCTCTGATATACACAGTCTGAGATTAATCGCATCATCAATAGGTTTGTTGTTTTCCAATGCAAAATGAGCCTCTTGAGGATCTGTTTTCGGTAAAGCATTTTGAGATTTTTTATTACTCCCTGGTCCATAGGTTGTAGTTTAGATGTGGTGTTTGGAGGGAAAAAACCAGCTTCACGTTTGTTAACATTTTTGCCACAAAAGGAGGGTGTGCCGAACAATTGTCAGCAAAAAGAACCCCTTTTCTTTTTTGTCTTATCAGTTTTTTGTCAAAGTTTGCTATCCATTTCTCAAAAATCTCACTCATCATCCATGACTTTTTATTGTATTCGTAGTCGGTTTCTAAAGACTTCACTCCTTTAAAACATCTTGGTTGCTTGCTTTTTCCGATCACCAACAGTTTATTTTTTTCTTTTCCGGACATATTGGCACACTCGACAACAGTTATTCGTTCTTTACTATGTTTACCTCCGAAGCATTTATCGTCTTTAAAGGTTAGAGTCTTATTTGGTAAACATCTGAAAAAAGTCCGGTTTCATCCATGTTAAAAGCATTATTTGGTTCATACTCTTCTAAAATTAACCTTAAAGTTGTAGTTTTCCACTGGTTACAGTCTGCTTCAGATACACTTCCACTTTCTCCCGAAATAACTTTTTCTTTAATGCTGTGACGTTTCTTAAATTTGTCCAACCATCCAGAACTTGCTTGAAACTCTTCGTGCCCCAACACTTTAGCATACTCTACCGCCTTTTCCTTTATAAGCGGTCCTGAGACAGGCATGTTTTTATCTCGCACCATTGTCACCCATTTAAGAACTGCTTCGTCCACGTCATCATATTTGCACGTTTTAGACCGTTTTCTATCTGCTCCTACATTTTCATGAGTTTTTAAAACAGATTCTCGATTCTTTATTATGGTTGACACTGTACTCGGCGGAATCAAAAACTTTATCGCAACATCTTTTTTTCGCATTCCACTATCCACATCTTTTAATAATGCCACCTTTTCTGCAACACACAAAGATTTTCTTTTTGATATTACAGCATTTACGTTCTCGTGAACTCAAGAAAAAATAAAAAAATAAACTCAAAACAAAAATAAAGACTGACTGAAACTGAGTTAACCTTACTCCTTAATAACGTACAGTACTACCGAATGATGAGATACTGTAATGCGCGGGAACGATTGTTGTAGATTGAGAGAGTGAGGAACACGCACAGTGTCACATGATCAACTGACTAATCCAGACCAGTCTAACAGGTTTCATTTTTAGTCAATGTGGAATCACAGATAATTTTCCCCTCATTTCTGAAGTTACAAAGTTCGATATATAGAAATTTTTTTTGATAATGGAAATTATTTTATATTGAAATTTCACGGGACTTAAAAAAAATTCGATAAATGGAGATTTTCGATATAAAGAAGTTCGATATACAGAGGTCCTACTGTATTTATAAAGTACCTGTTAAATAAAAAACGCTAAACTCTTTATTTTAAGTGTTACTGTGTTAGAAGCATTATATAACACATTAAACGTTATGTTTTCCTCAACCATGGCTTTTATTTATTTCAGTAGTAAACTAAAAACCAAAAACCGGTGTCACCTATCCTCACAAATGAAAACAACACGTATTTTCGCTTTGCATTAAGTAATAGGACAATTTATATGCCGCTAAATATCATTTGTTAATTTAATTGTTACTATGTTAATTAATTCTGGTCTTGCGTATTAATATTAATTATAGGGGAGAGTGTTGTACCTAGAGAATAGTGTACCTTGGAACATTCGTGGGTTTTTAATCAGTGCTGTGATATAGTGGCCTGTGAGGTAACTAGTTCGATAGCTTGCCGCTAGAGTGCACGTCAGTTTGAGTTTGAGTAGAATCCGACATGTTTTGTGGCTTTGCTGTGCAAATAAAATTTTGAATGTCAAAATGTAAATATAATTGTTTAAAGTTTTTTAATATTGCTATTGAGTGCAAACTGTATGTTGTCTGAATCTCTGTGGTACTTCATTCTGTAGATATTTGGTGAGTAAAATGTTATGTTTTATAATGCTAGTAAACACTACGTTTAAGTGAGGTTAATAGATTCAATAAAAATGGCGACCTCTTGTACCAAGGAACACAGCTACATGACATACCTTGGAACATGTTCCTAGGTACATCATGTAATATTTCTCTCTCTTTTCGTTTCAGATGAAAATGCCACAAAATAAAGCAGGTGTGAAGAGGACGCCAATTGATCCCCAAAATATGCTGAAAGCAATTAAAGCCGTGACTGCAATTGATGATACAAAAATTTCTATTCGGGAAGCTTGCAAAGTCTATAATGTAAAATTAGCTACTCTGTCACGAAATTTAGCTAAGTTCAAAGAATCTGATCAAACAACTTTCAAATACATATCAAACTATGACATAAATCGAGTTTTTTCAGAAGAAGAAGAATCTTTGTTGGTAGGTTACATAAAAAAAATTGCGAACATGAAATACGGCCTTTCTAAAAAAGGCGTGAGGCTTTTAGCATTTAAGTTTGCCATTGCAAATAAGAAGAAAATTCCTGACAACTGGGAAGCGGGAAAAATTGCAGGTGAACACTGGATGAGACTCTTTTTGAAAAGGCACAGCGACACACTATCTATCCGCAAACCAGAAGCCACAAGCTTGCTGATGTTCACGAACCCTTTGGTCCAATTCCTGCTCACAGAATTTGGAATCTCGATGAGACAGGACTGTCAACAGTGCAAACACCAGGTCCCATCGTTGCTCCTAAGGGAGTTAAACAGGTAGGAGGTTGTACTTCTGCAGAGAGAGGCACATTAATTACATTGATTGTTGCCATTAACGCAATAGGAAATCATACTCCTCCAATGCAGATTTTCCCACGTGTGTACTTTAAAGACAGAATGATATTTGGTGCACCTCCAGGAACAATCGGCGCAGCTACCACGACTGGGTGGTCAAATGAAGAAATGTTTTTAAGATTCTTGGATCATTTCATTGCCCATGTCAAGTGTTCAAAGGAAGAGCGCATTATTCTACTGCTTGACAACCACGAAACACATTTATCAATAGAAGCCCTTGACCGAGCTTCTGATGCTGGAATTATAATGGTTACATTCCCTCCCCCTTGTTCTAATAAGCTCCAGCCCCTTGACTTGCCAGTGTACGGACCTCTAAAAACATTTTATAACCAAGCACTTGGTGACTGGCATTTGAACAATCCAGGGAAAACATTCAATATCTATTCAGTCGCAGAGGTGGTTGGGACAGTTTTTCCACATGCTTTATCAACCAAAAACATTGTTAGTGGTTTCAAAGCTGCTGGGATATTTCCCCTAGATCGTAATGTGTTTACTGACGACGATTTCTTGTGTTCTTCAGTAACTGATTGTTCAATGTCAGGGAATGGAATTAGTCTTCCAACAAGCAGGCCGAATTCAAATGCAGCTTTTTCTGATCCACAGCCTTCAACCAGCTCACGTGATCCAACGCTAGGAGGAGTTCCTGTTCCCATCTGCAGTGCAGAAGTTAGCCCTAACCATGCTGAAATAATAAAGTTACCGGTGCCTAACAATCTGAGCCCATCTTATGGTCACCAAGAAAAAGAAAAGAAACGGATGGAAAAAGAAAGAAATCTAGTAGGCCTACAATCGCAAGGAAGAAAGACACGTAGAGAAATTTACTTTGATATAAAAACATCTGAATTGACTAGATCTGAAAAGCACCCAGCTAAACTAAAGAAAATAAAACAAGTGAAGAAAAGGGAGCGAGACATTTCTTCATCTTCATCTGAGGATGGCATAGTCCCACTAGTCGACGCGGATGATGAAGACAGTGCAGATGAGGAGTGCATGTTCTGTCATCAACCCTTTAATCAAGACCGCAGTGGTGAACAATGGATCCGCTGCACAGCATGCAAGCGATGGACTCATGAATTATGTGCAGGGTCAGAAAAGAAAGGATGGAAAAGTTATGTTTGTGATTTGTGCAGGCCGTGAGGTGTTGACATTTCTAATTCCATTGTATTCAATCAAGAGACTGTTTTCATTTATGTTATCTTTGTGACTGGTGCAGACATTGAAGTGTTGACATTTTAAATTCCATTGCTTTCATTCAAGAAACTGTTTTCATTTGTTATCTTATGTCTGCGACTGGTATAGGCCCAAATGTTTTGCTATTTTTAATTCTATTGTATTCATTCAAGAAGCTGTATTCGTTTTTTATTCATTTTGTACATTAAATACACTATATTGTAACACTTTGAGTTGTTAGTTGTTATTTCTCCAAAAGATTTGAGTGTTCCAAGGTACAAGAGGTAGCGTTCCAAGGTACATCACCATGTTGTACCTAGGAACACTTGTAAGCCTTTCAATTTTTTTATTGTTTTATTGTTGTTGTCAAAGAATTAGCTTAAATAAGTATCCCATTTGGTAGAGGAGATAACGTAGTTTTTTTTAACTAACATTGACTCTAATAAACATTTTAGGTTTTTAAATTAAAAGCTAGAGTTTAAAAAGTGTTCCAAGGTACAACACTCTCCCCTACGCGTCAACGAAAAGGCATAATTGAAAGGGCCTACGTCGTGTGAACGGGGCAAAATATCAAATTCCAAGTTAGACAGTGTATTTCTTCTCTAAAAACAAAACTGAAATACACGTTGTCATGGAGACCGTCAATACAATAACAAGAAATTGCTCGAAGAAGGCAATATACTTGCCTTCATGTGAGCTGACAGGTTCAAACATGTACGATACAGATCGACGGGCGACAATTGCCTCGCCCAATATTCTGTGGCAACGCTCAGATTTTTAATCGCCGGCAATTTCTGATCGCCTGTGTGCGCTCTCCTATTTCAGTTTATATGTTACAAATCCGGCGATTCATAATCGCCCGGGAAAAAATCGACAGTCTGCGCTAGTTCTAAAAATCTGTGCGGTGCCAATTGGGCGAGGCAACTGTCGCCCGTCGATCTGTATCGTACATGTTTGAACCTGTCAGCGCACATAAAGGCAAGTATATTGCCTTCTTCGAGCAATTTCTTGTTATTGTATTGACGGTCTCCATGACAACGTGTAGTTCAGTTTTGTTTTTAGAGAAGAAATACACTGTCTAACTTCGAATTTGATATTTTGCCCCGTTCGCTCGACGTAGGTCCTTTCAATTATGCCTTTTCGTTGACGCGTATAATTAATATTAATACGTGAGACCAGAATTAATTAACATAGTAACAATTAAATTAAATGATATTTAGCGGCATGTAAATTGTCCTATTACTTAATGCAAAGCGAAAATACGTGTTGTTTTCATTTGTGAGGTTAGGTGACAACGGTTTTTGGTTTTTAGTTTACTGCTGAAATAAATAAAAGCCATGGTTGAGGAAAACATAACGTTTAATGTGTTACATAATGCTTCTAACACAGTAACACTTAAAATAAAGAGTTTAGCGTTTTTTATTTAACAGGTACTTTATAAATATCTCCAAAGGCTTTATAAACGGGTATTTTTAAATCTCCAAAGGCTGTTGCACCAACTTCATAATTAGTATACAAGTTAAAATAGTACAAGTGTTGAAGAACTGCTTTGGAGAGAATTTGACTAATGAGTACAAAATTGTTATACGAGCTGACAGAACCCCATATAGACACAGACAATAAAAATTATATTAAAATACGTATTAAAAGTCAAATATTTGCGTGAGAAGCCGCGGGTAAGAGCTAGTTATTTATAAGCCTTATTTTAACACACGTAACTGACAGAAATTTGCCTACGTTAAGTGGCATGCATGTTTACAGAACACAGTCTGAATTTACAGAGCATACACAAACATGAGCCTTGTATTGAATGACCAGCTGAACTTTAAATGTAATCGGTTAACTTAAACATTGATACGATTCGTACGTAAGTGAGTAGGTGTTGACACCATTCAGAGATAAACGAATTTTGTAATACCGTATGTTATCTCCCCCCCCCCAATTGGTAACAACATTGGTTATCCCATTTTTTAACGATTCCCACAGTACACAGTACAGTTTCGGCGACGTAAGGTTTTTCGTTTCCATAGACATGAGCTCAGAATTTCTGAAAATATTTCTTTGCTTACGCACCAATCCCAAAATCTGACTTCAGGTCATACCTACATGATCGTCTTACATTATTAAAACTCTTCCAGTTCCTTTGTAAACGTTTGTATTAACAAATCCATGTATTCTTAGAAGAACCGATAGAGACGATCAGACAAAAATTACGATATCGATCCTTTTTATACGCTATGTCAAAAAAATGTGCCGTTTTTATATCGAAAAATATTAAGTGAAATGTTTGTGCAAATTGTGTAAACCTTCACGCATTCCTTGATAATAAAACTTCGCCGGTAAGAATATTTAGAGAAGAAAGAACTGAAAGCAATAACCACGTAATTAACGTTCATTTTATTTTCTTCATAATTCATTCAATGTTATTAAGCCGTGCCTACTTCCAAGATGGCGTTATTAAACAAACGACCGTTAAGGAAGGGAACGTTGACACACATGCTAATAGTAGGCTAACAATAGGGTGAACCCAGTACTTTCTTTCTCGCCTTTTCTTCCGAAAACGTAACAGAAGGCACAGATACATGCAGTCTCATCGAAATCCATTTCACCACTGTACTGAAAATCGCCCATGTATGGGCCATTTTTAATCGCTCGTGTGCGTTCAAAACAATTTGAAGGCAGTAGGCCTACTTCAAATAACCGATATTTTAATCGGCCGAGTAAAAAATCGACCGTCTGCGCTAGCCCTAATAGGGAATAGATAACATGTATACAGTAGACGCCCTCTCGTCCGGCCACATCGGGACGACCCTAGGCCGGATTTCAAAATGGCCGTATGAACCGAAAATACGCTATAATGATGAAATAACGCTCTTTAATGAATGATCCATACAATAAATGACCCAATACAGTATATATAAATTACTAATAATTATAATTACTCACCCTTACTTTATGGTAACAAGTAAAAAACAAAAAAGGAAAAATTACTACATAAATTCGGCGTTCCTGCGTAAACCATAACCACAAAGCATCGTCTACTAATTCGTTATTTGGTTTTTTAAAAGTGCATCGTGTCGAAAGCACTTTATCAATTTCAATTTGAGTGCAGAAAGTCTCAATCGATTTTCTGTTTCGGCGCCAGTCATTAAACATTACTCTTGCCTACATTAAACTTTTGGCAAATACTCTGGACCGATTCGCCCTTATCGAGACGCTGAAGGACTTGTAATTTTTGGTCCATAGTCACGAACGTGTTTTCGTTGCGCACTCATGTCGGAAAACGTTTTTATTTACACACATGCATACAGTATTACTATATACAGATATATTTACACAGACTATATACACAGAACTCACAACATAAGACATACCGGTATATCCGCACATGAACAAAAGCGCGAGTCAACCGAGTTACATATATTTTCCGTTTAACAAGTTGGGGCCTGTCGCTGGAGGCTCGTCTAGACTGTGTGACTCACCGTATGGCTGGCCGGACTAGAGGGCGTCTACTATATTAAAAAAATAACCGTATTTAATTATAACTTTATTAAAATATAGGCTATTAACAAAGCTTTCTCAGATGTCTAAAAAAAAATTATTTTCAAGTATGGTAAATTAGATCGATATGGAGTCTGATATCTAAATGTAAATGTATTTCTGTCTTTGGTTTAGTCAAGAAATTATGTCGAACTACAGAATGACTAACAACCAAAATGTACTTGGCACTTACAAGAGAAAGAAATTTTGTTTCTTGATATCTTGGCTGCACTGTAAGCATAATGTATGCTTTTCTAGGTCATAACACAGAGAAGCCATTTTTATAAGTCCAAAGATGATAAATATCTGAGATGAAAACCTTAACAAGCTCCTGAAACCAAACAGATGTAAGAGTAAACAAAAATTTCTATCCACCTTGTGAGACTAAAGTTAATTATGAAGTTGTCGTTATTATAGATTAATAACTGAGAATCATAATTAAGATTAGATAGTGTCTTGACTTAGATTGTCATGCTTTTGGATAATAACTAAAGACCATTTTATATACAAAGGAGAGATAATGGAAAACTATCTACATAGTCTTGAAACCTATTGGCAAACAGGAAATAGGAAAACGAGTGTTGGCCAAAAGTTCAAGACAGATATAAGGAGATGGTTGCATTTTCATGAAAATGATGGAAGAGACTACTTGAATGTTAGAACCATTACCTATGCACATATTAGACATTAGCTCCTAAAGAAATTTGCATTATCGAAGAGTGTTAAATTTGCATTACACTAGCTACACACTTACCTTTACATTTGTAGAGCAGTTCTCAACTACTATTCTACACACTTTCTCTGATGGATTTCAAATGGCTGTGTGGCTGTGAGGATATTGTCCAAAATTTCATTCACTACTAAATCATTTGAGAGACTAAAAAAGATGGTTGAAAATTTTGTACATAAAAACAGGTGAATCCTAGTCACAAAGGTAAGCCTGCTCTTGATAGGGTATTGGCAGGATGGGTAGGCAGTAAGATTACTACATAAGGATCAGAATAATCACATCACAAAAACTTTTATACAAATAACTACTAACATGCAATGTTTTTGGTGAAGATCGGTTAAGGGAAAGGGGTAGTTTACCTGCAACGTTTTATGTTTTAAAAAGGGTAATTTTTTTCTATGGCAAACAATAACAGCTGCAACTTCAAACAGAATCAAATAATGTTTCGCGTACAGCCCTGAATTTTAGAGTTCTCAAGACCTATTGTTTTTGGTGAAGATCGGTTAAGGGAAAGGGGTAGTTTACCCGCCACATTTTATGTTTAACAAGGATAATTTATTCTATGACAAACAATAACTGCCGCACATTCAAACAAAATCAAATATGTTTTGCATGCATCCCTGAATTCTAGAGGACTGAAGGCCTATTGATTTTGGTAAAGATCGGTTAAGGGAAAGGGGTAGTTTACCTGCAACGTTTTATGTTTTAAAAAGGGTAAATTTTTCTATGTCGAACGATAACTGCCGTAAATTCAAACAGAATCAAATACTTCGACTGCACACCTTCCTGAATTATAGAGTACTCAAGGCCTTTTGATTTTGGTGAAGATCGGTAAAGAGGAAAAGGGTAGTTTACCTGCAACCCTTTTTTTTTAAATAGGGTAATCTTATTTTTATGACGAATGATAACTGCCGCATATTCAAAGGGAATCAAATAATTTGTAGCATACATTCCTGAAGTTGTAAGTACTCAAGGTCTGTTGTTTTTGGTGAAGATTGGTTAAAGGAAAGGGGTAGTTTACCTGCAACGTTTTATGTTTTAACAAGGCTAATTTTTTCTATGATGAACGATAACTGCCGTAAATGCAAAGAGAATCAAATAATATTTTGCACACGTTCCTGAATTGTAAGAACTGAAGGCCTATTGATTTTGGTGAAGATCGGTTAAGGGAAAGGGGTAGTTTACCTGCCACCTTTAATGTTTTAACAAGAGTAATTGTTTCTATGATGAACGATAACTGCCGCACATTCAAACAGAATCAAATAATGTTTTGCATGCGTCCCTGAATTGTAGAGGACTCAAGACCTATTGATTTTGGTGAAGATCAGTTAAGAGAAAGGGGTAGTTTACCTGCAACGTTGTATGTGATAACAAGGTTAATTTTTTCTATGACGAACGATAACTGCCGTAAATTCAAACATAATCAAATAAGTTTTTACATATATGCCTGAGTTGTAGAGGACTCAAGGCCTCTTGATTTTGGTGAAGATCGGTTACGGGGAAATGGTAGTTTACCTGAAACATTTTTGTTGTAACAAGAGTAAAGTACTTAATTTTGATAAATAAAGTATCCTGATAAGAAGATCTTAATAATCCACTGTAGAAAAGTAGATGAAATATCTATAAATGAAGAGGCTAGTTGAACAGGGTGGGGGTAATTTTCTGTAAATAAAAATTATAGTTGAAGGGGGAGGGAATAATTTTTTATGTGTACTACGTTATCGGCAACAAAGAAGTAGTTTGTTGTTAAAATTCCTTCCCGGGCTGTTTGGCCGTAGTTCATGTTTACTGCAAAACCAGACGTTTCGGCAGTGCCATCGACTGCCATTATCAGTGAAAATCAAGTGCGATAACGTGAGGTGGTATACGTTAAGTGACCACAGTATTGTGGTTAAGGCTGAAGCAATAAGTAGACAGAAGTAGTTTCTATGGAAATATTTCATTTTGAAAATGATTTTAAATATAAATCTTAGAACATGGAAGTCATGTATGGTTCTCCATACCGATTTTTTACTTCCATGTTCCATAAGGAAATGGAAGTATGGTGATGGCATAAAAAATCGTGTTCGAGATAATAAAAGATTCTAATTGTACTACCCTCAAAACATGAAAAAAAGTCATTTTTCGAAAAGTGTCTGTGTGCGTGTCTGTCTGTCTGTAGATTTTTTCTATGGCAAATGGTAACAGCCACAAATTCAAACAGAATCAAATAATGTTTTGCATACAGCCCTGAATTGTAGTTTACCTGCAACGTTTTATGTTTTAAAAAGGGTAATTTTTTCTATGACGAACGATAACTGCCGTAAATTCAAACAGAATCAAATACTTCGACTGCACACGTTCCTGAATTATAGAGTACACAAGGTCTGTTGATTTTGGTGAAGATCGGTTAAGAGAAAAGGGTAGTTTACCTGCAACATTTTATGTTTTAACAAGGGTAATTTTTTCTATGAAGAACGATAACTGCCGTAAATTCAAAGAGAATCAAATACGTTTTTGCATACGTTCCTGAATTGTAAAGAACTGAAGGCTTATTGATTTTGGTGAAGATCGGTTAAGGGAAAGGGGTAGTTTACCTGCCACCTTTAATGTTTTAACAAGAGTAATTGTTTCTATGACGAACGATAACTGCCGCACATTCAAACAGAATCAAATAATGTTTTGCATGCATCCCTGAATTGTAGAGGACTCAAGACATTGATTTTGGTGAAGATCAGTTAAGAGAAAGGGGTAGTTTACCTGCAACGTTTTATGTGATACCAAGGGTAATTTTTTCTATGATGAACGATAACTGCAGTAAATTCAAACAGAATCAAATACTTTTTTGCACCTTCCTGAATTATAGAGTACACAAGGTGTGTTGATTTTGGTGAAGATTGGTTAACAGAAAAGGGTAGTTTACCTGCAACATTTTATGTTTTAAAAGGGTAATTTTATTTTTATGACGAATGATAACTGCCGCATATTCAAAGAGAATCAAATAATTTTTTGCATACATTCCTGAAGTTTTAAGTACTCAAGGTCTGTTGATTTTGGTGAAGATCGGTTAAGGGAAAGGGGTAGTTTACCTGCAACGTTTTATGTTTTAACAAGGGTAATTTTTTCTATGATGAACGATAACTGCCGCACATTCAAACAGAATCAAATAATGTTTTGAATGCGTCCCTGAATTGTAGAGGACTCAAGACCTATTGATTTTGGTGAAGATCAGTTAAGATAAAGGGGTAGTTTACCTGCAACGTTGTATGTGATAACAAGGTTAATTTTTTCTATGACAAACGATAACTGCCGTAAATTCAAACTTATCAAATAATTTTTTGCATACTTCCCTAAATTGTAGAGAACTCAAGGCCTCTTGATTTTGGTGAAGATCGGTTAAGGGAAAGGGGTAGTTTACCTGCAACATTTTATGTTGTAACAAGAGAAATGTTTTCATGACGAACGATAACTGCCGTAAATTCAAACAGATCAAATAATGTTTTGCATACTTCCCTAAATTGTAGAGAACTCAAGGCCTCTTGATTTTGGTGAAGATCGGTTAAGGGAAAGGGGTAGTTTACCTGCAACATTTTATGTTGTAACAAGAGAAATTTTTTCATGACGAACGATAACCGCTGTAAATTCAAACAGATCAAATAATGTTTTGCATACAGCCCTGAATTGTAGTTTACCTGCAACGTTTTATGTTTTAACAAGGGTAATTTTTTCTATGACGAACGATAACTGCCGTAAATTCAAACAGAATAAAATAACTATATGAAAAACATATTGTACTAACCATCTGTGACTTCTCGTATATGATGTCCTTTCCTATTGTGACATGTTTCGGGACACTTGTCCCATTTTCAAAGCATAAAATTTGTAGCACATATCATTCACTTATATACTTGTCAAACGTTAAAATCCATGCGTTATGATGACCACAAATACTTTTCTGCACACCTTCCTGAATTATAGAGTACACAGGGTCTGTTGATTTTGGTGAAGATCGGTTAAGGGAAAGGGGTAGTTTACCTGCAACATTTTATGTTTTAAAAGGGTAATTTTATTTTTATGACGATTGGTAACTGCCGCATATTCAAAGAAAATCAAATAATTTTTTGCATACATTCCTGAAGTTTTAGGTACTCAAGGTCTGTTAATTTTTGTGAAGATGGGCTAAAGGAAAGGGGTAGTTTACCTGCAACGTTTTATGTTTTAAAAAGGGTAATTTTTTCTATGACGAACGATAACTGCCGTAAATTCAAACAGAATCAAATACTTCGACTGCACACGTTCCTGAATTATAGAGTACACAAGGTCTGTTGATTTTGGTGAAGATCGGTTAAGAGAAAAGGGTAGTTTACCTGCAACATTTTATGTTTTAACAAGGGTAATTTTTTCTATGAAGAACGATAACTGCCGTAAATTCAAAGAGAATCAAATACGTTTTTGCATACGTTCCTGAATTGTAAAGAACTGAAGGCTTATTGATTTTGGTGAAGATCGGTTAAGGGAAAGGGGTAGTTTACCTGCCACCTTTAATGTTTTAACAAGAGTAATTGTTTCTATGATGAACGATAAGTGCCGCACATTCAAACAGAATCAAATAATGTTTTGCATGCATCCCTGAATTGTAGAGGACTCAGGACCTATTAATTTGGTGAAGATCAGTTAAGAGAAAGGGGTAGTTTACCTGCAACGTTTTATGTGATAACAAGGTTAATTTTTTCTATGACGAATGATAACTGCCGTAAATTGAAACAGAATCAAATAATTTTTTACATATGTGCCTGAGTTGTTGAAGACTCAAGGCCTATTGATTTTGGTGAAGATCGGTTACGGGGAAAGGGCAGTTTACCTGAAACATTTTTTGTTGTAACAAGAGTAAAGTACTTAATTTTGATAAATAAAGTATCCTGATAAGAAGATCTTAATAATCCACTGTAGAAACGTAGATGAAATATCTATAAATGAAGAGGCTAGTTGAACGGGGGTGGGGGTAATTTTCTATAAATGAAAATTATAGTTGAAGGGGGAGGGGATAATTTTTATGTGTACTACATTTTCGGCAAAATAGTAGTAGTTTGTTGTTAAAATTCCTTCCTGGGCTGTTTGGCCATATACCAATGTTTTCTGCAAAACCAGACGTTTCGGCAGTGCCGTCGACTGCCATCATCAGTGAAAATTGAGTGCGATAACGTGTGGTGGTATACGTTAGTGACCACAGAACTGTGGTTAAGGCTGAAGCAATAAGTGGAAAGAAGTAGTTTCTATGGAAACATTTCATTTCGTAAATGATTTTAAATATAAATCTTAGAACATGGAAGTCATGTATGGTTCTCCATACCGATATTTTGATATTACATACAGTGTTTTGCTTCTAGAACTTATCTTCATATGTGAAAAAACATGTTGCACATGGGTAAAAGAAGCACATACTGAGCATCTCTCCAAATAGTGTAACAGTGCAACTCCAAAATTCCAGTTGTGATAAACAGTCTTGCCAAGAGATCAACTCTCATCATGTATGATAATATTATGGAGTCGTTTACCTGCAACAACTTTTTTCAATGAAGGAAGTGACTAGAGTAGAATTACTAATGCATGTCAAATATATATGAATAAACAAAAATATGTCACTGACATTGCTAGTACATAAGCTGCACATGTGAGTCATCTGCCACATGACTTCAGTCTTTTTGAACTGGTTATGTAAAGTGTTGAGTGATCAGATGTTTGACCCAGTTCTTCAAAATTAAAATAGAATTCTGTAGGTGGTTATATTTTTGAATTCTCAGCTGGTGGTAGATTCTGAAACAGGTGGCTTGGTTGGTTGAGAGATGCAGTAATTGAAGAAACTGGAAAATTTTATTATTCCCTCAGAAATGAAAGTGCTTTATATAGGGGCTCCACGCAAAATCACTGAGTGGATTACACTGCATAACACCTCCCTTATTCCACAACTCAGCCCAGTGATGATAGGCATCCTGCTAAGTATCGCCACTCTGCTCTTTATTTTGTGCACTCCATTCTTTACATGGTGACCTTACCTTTCCTGCTCATTTAGTGTTATTCCAAGATACTCTGCATCCTTCTTGATTATATCTGATTGCAGCCCAAAGTCCAATCAGATGACACAAATGATCTCACTTCTCGTCCCTTTAAGAATGACAGCCTTATTTTTCCAGGTCCCAGCTTGAGTTTACTGTCAACATCCACACATTTCTCCTCTAGAGGTAATAAACAGTATTCCTTACCAGTCCAGTTTTGTCATCTGCAGAATCAATGGTTTTGGCATATTACATTTATCTGTTCTCAAACTAGCTAGATATTACATTTATTAAGTATTTTGAGATACCCATCTTTAATCATTCTTCAATTATTATACTTTGACAAGCAGAATTACAAGCATTTGTCACACATAATGTTACTAGAACACACCACTGTTTCTTATAGTAAACAGCAGTATCACCAACTCTTTGTAAAGGCTTGGTGCTGAACTTTCTTCTACAGAAGTCAAATTGATTTTTATGCACATGATTTCACACACAAACGTGGACACATAACTTAATAAATTTAATTTTACTTATTTTTGTTTACAGATAAGAAGTTTGAGCATGTATTAGTAATGAAAGTCCAACCGGAAAATGAAACACGGAGGGAAGCTTTTCGCTGTGAATCATTATTTTTGAATGAGTCAGCTTTCTATAACAGAGTTATACCAGCACTTCAAGAGTATACAGAAGAAAGAACGTCATTACCATTCCCAGTCTGCTATTTTGCTTCTAATAATGCTATTGTTTTAGAAGACCTTACACTGAGTGGCTACAGAATGTCAAATCGTAAACATGGTGTGGACTACAACCACTGCAAAATAGCGTTACAGGTAAACTGTTTATCACTGGATAAATTATGAGTTCATTTCTTGTGAAAACTACCTGTACACTCAGAATTAACATACCTGTACAGTAGCAATGTTTTCCATACACAATGTCTGTTCAAAAAGTATCTGATCTTAGGCCAGGAGAAAAATGAATTACCAAGTGGTTTACAATCCCATTCACCTTCAAACCATTCACTTCTTGATTCTACACACTTAACTCAGTGGACATTCCGATGCTGGAAATATTTTTTATAATTCTCTTTCAGTATGCCTGTCAGCTATGCTGTTGGATTCATTATAGTCTCCCTGGCTGTCAAATCAACATGCTTCCAGCAGTATTTTCAGTTTGGGAAATAACCAGAAGTCTAGCGACTCAGAAGCATTATAAACTTAAGAAATTCCATGCTTGATTACAAATCCTGGATTAATGTGATGGGGTTGTCATCATCATGATGTAACTGGCACTTGTGTGATTTCTACGGGTCTCACTTCTTGTGCCAAACTGCATCACAAATACATCTGAGAATTTCCAGATAGTACTGATTGTTTGACAATTTGGTCTTCTGGTGCATATTTACGTAGTAATTGAAGAACACAGTCAGCATCACTTTCAGTTAATCCCTCATCATCTCGCTTTCTTCAGGCTTGATGACAATCGTGGCGACTGAGTCTTGGTTTCTGGGTCATACCCATTCGCCCAAGACTCGTGACCAGTTATCATGGTCTTAAGAAACTCATGTTCACTCATGGTGCAAGAGATCAACTCTAATCCCATATTATGGACTATATTAGTCCATTATATTATGGAGTGGTTTACCTGCAACAATGTTTTTTCAATGGAGGAAGTGACTAGAGCAGAATTACTATTGCATGTCAAATAAGTGAACAAAAATATATCACTGACACATTGATCAAATTCTTCTGCAACATCAAAATGGATCTCTTCTGTTGAAGAGAAAGCATATTTAGTATAAATTTTTCAGCCCCTCTGTGCATCCCCAAATCTCCATTAAAATTGTATGCAGAATCCTCACTAATCACAATGTCATTAGCAATTTCTTGGATGGTCAATCTACAGTTTTCCATTATCAAATTGTGCACGTTATTACGTCAAACTGTGCGCATTGGATTTTGTCTTGTTTTTGACCTACCAGTACACTGGACACTATCAACTGACATTCTGCCATTTTGAAAATGATTTACCTCTTTAATTTATATAACCTCCATAGCATCCCTTCTGAAAATTAGCTTAATCTCGCACATTGTTTGATTTGGATATCACCAAGCTTTTGGCAGAACTTGATGCAGTAATGATTTCCATCATGTCGCATGATGATTCACAAAAAAAAAATGTGGCGAGCACCTCTTACACTAATGTACAATTGGCTGCTGGAAAGCAACTGATGTCTACAAGGTTACAAAAATCACACATGCGTGTTTGATACTACTGTTGCACTCTGCCATGTTTTACTGCTCACATTCACGTACTTTTGAATGAGCAGTAGATATGATACATTAATTATGATAGATTAATTAATCTATCATAATTAATATGATAAATTAATTATGATAGATTAATTTTGAAGAGACCTCTTACACTTTGACTAATTAAGTGCACAGAGATGACCAGAAAGAACAAATGCCAATTGATTCTGTAACCCCTCTTTCCTTTTTATGCTTTATAAAAAAAACTTTATTTATTTTTTTTTGAAAGAGAAGCCACTAGTTATTTAAAACTAGGCTAGAGCCTAGAGAAGCCAAAAATGCGCTGGGTCCAGTATGACGGGACTTGCAATTAAACTCGGCTGTAATTTAACAATAACAGTTTTTATTGTTGCCCCCATAATTCATTACATATAGATATCACACAAATCACATAAGTATCACATTGCAATCAGCAATAAACAACAAAATACATAATAAATACGTAATGTTCACATGTTCCTTAAATTGTATAAATAGATAATAATTATATATATATATATATACATATATATCGAGCAACATCCCATAAATTATATAAATTCCCCCCACCCTTTACTAACACTTAACATTGACATCACATATAGAAACACAAAGACACATAGACTCATAATACCCTTATAATACCCATGTTCGACCTGCCCGACAGGCAGTATTTCTGCAAAGCCCCAAAACCAGCAATCATAAATATTTAACTTCCAGTCACAATAATTCATTAACTTCCAGTAAATTAAAAAAAATGTTAAAACCCCCAAAAGGATGATAATGACTAACAAAAGCATAAAGATAGGCCGGACAGCCCATATGAATTGATAACAGCTGATAAATTGCCAATTATGAGCATATGAAAATCTTTAAGTTTCTTGCACAGTATATAAGTGGGAAAAACCCTCATCACCTGAGTTGAAGCAATTGGCATGATTTTCTAAAATGTTACTTCTGTATTACAAATCCCGATGGATACATGTATCAGGAAATTGTTCCTTAATGAAAATGATTTAATTCAACTGACAAGAATTAGTAGCATCAATATGCTTTTACAAGGTCAAAATTATCAGTATATGCCCACAAAATATAAGATTTCCTTTCTCTTAAAGGCAGACATCTGTGTATAATTGATTTTATAATAACTGCCTGTTGTATCCTAGCAGATGTGGAAGCGCACCAGCAGGTACCAGACCATGTGTGACAGGAATCAGACCTGCCTTAAACTGTATGAACATGTGCCTAACTTGAAAAAAAACTATGTCCATTTTACCCCCAGAAAACAGCCTGAAAAACGAAACCCCCAGCCCTTACATGTTAAACCGAAATGAAATTAAAATATGAACCCGTTCTGAACCAGCCGGAACAGAACCAATAACATATGATTTAATTTTATATTGAATAGTGTAATGACTCTAAGGCTCTTGTATATATATAAAAAAATATTTAAGAGTAAAAAAAAAACTCTGGCACGCTCCCCCAGTGCAGCACACAATTACAAACATAGTACTTAGATTTATGGAGTTAAATTATAAAAGTCACATGATGTTCATAATGAATGTTCAGTTGACACACCCCAGAGCGGACTGTCTAGCAGCTTGGGCACATAGTTTAAAAAGAAAATAAATTGTAATTCAGGTGAACGGCAGGCCCGGCCAACGAAAATAAAGAGTTCATATCACCTTAATCGTGTGCATATGATGCATCTTGTGGCTGGTCAACAGACTCCCTCTTCCGAACAGGTGCGTGTAGGATGGCTCATGGCTGATGAAGGTGTAGTCACATCAGCCTAGACCAGAATCTCTGACTAGGAGCGAGAACCCGGGAAGTCTCGTAAATCTAGCTTGCCATTAGGATGAGTAGAAACTACGCAATAATATCTGTCCGGGTCGGAGAGTCTGTTGATTCCCTTGTGAGAGCTGCAATCGGACTGCCCGTGCAGTTACAATTCCACAAACAGCGAAATTTTGATACGAGATGGCGCAGGCAGATTCAACAGTGCCGCCTAGATAACGGCTTTCTAATCAACATTTGTACACGCGTTTATGTTAAACGAAATTTATAAAACCTTCGATCGCCGGGTTAGGCAAACACCGGCACACCCCCACCCCGAAAGGGCAACCTGGTTGCCCCACACTTGAACTCGGGTGAGTACCCTGCAGTGTACCCCCTTCCAGAATGAACCTAGTGGACTCAGTGCTCATGGCGGCCCAGCGGTACTTGCTCTCAGGAGAACAGAGAAACCTCACAACTGCGACCATCCCCATGCGACCCTCTCCACCATGCCAACCCCACGGGACCGCCCCAACACGTCACCCTCTCCGGTGACCATCACCTACTCCCACCGGTCCCACTCACATACCCGTCCTAAGACCAAACAAGGTATCTCCCACCTTGGTATGTGAGTGACCGTACTACCTCACCTCCATCTCTTGGACCGACCAGCCACATGCACCCACAAGGCATCTCCATCCTTGCCATATGGCTGGCCCACATCCCTACACAAGGGCGGACGGCCCCGCTTAGCCAGACAGAGAGGACCGCATCAAGGGCACGCGAACATCCATCCTAACTCTTACTCAACAAAAACACCATGACTAGCAAGCGGGTTTTACTTCTCCACCGACGGCACAACAAATACAATTCTCTCTCTCAACAAAAACACCTGGGAAACAACCGGAGAATGCGGCATGGGCCGACCCTACAACGATCAACAAACAAATTCAATTACTATAAAGAACGAAACAACAGCACGTTATCACTCTCCATCATAACTTTTAGAACAGGGGAAACTGACGACCACGACAATCTAAGGGAACTCTCCAACTCTCTAACTTTCTCCATGATAACCTTCCAGCACAGGAGAAACTGACAATCTCCAGGACCACAATCCAATCTAATCACTTCCGGCAAGTCTCTCTAACTCCTTATTGATAGAGGTTTTTTTTTTTTTTTACTAAGGGGAGGGGTAGGAAAATCGGGAAGATGAAACGGGTCAAGGATCATTAAAGGGTCAACAGCTAGGAGTAAGGGTAAGGACATGGCTCCCTCTGGAAATAAGAATGAATGGAAGAAACCAAGGCTCGCGTGGGCAGGGGCGCAACCCTGAAGTAGACGAACACCACTGGGACTGTCGGGAACATCTACCCGCTACCCGTCAACCTCTTCTTCTTACCTTTCTGTGATGGACCTTAGTGACTCGTTCCTTTTGGACACCACTCTCTGAGAAACTATCTCGCGTTGAGCTGTACTGACTGGTTTCTTCGGAATCAGAATCAAGGCAACTTACATCGCTCCTTTCACTCCGCCTTGGATTATCCTCATCATCTAACTCCTCTTCTTCTACAATTTCCCCTTTTCTGTCCCCATAATCCAAATCAACCTCATGACACTGCAGCTGCTCACCATCTTCCAGTTGCTCCTCTGATCCATCTTCAACCACATGTTCCCTCAGCTCCTCACCAATTTCTTCATCACACTCGTCACCAGCCGCTTCACAAACTTCTTCACTAACCTCTTCTCCAATCTCATTTTCCTCAACACGTTCATCATCAACATCATCGCCATCACGTCCACTACCACCATCATAACACTGCACGTCCTCGTCCTCCTCTAGTTGCTCACCTGGTCCACCTGAAACTTCTTTTCGTTCTTCAGAATCCTCAACTCTACTTACAGAAGGCGTCTGCACATCTTCACACACTACATCATTCTCACTCGCACACTCCACAATGCTGCCACGAAATTTCTCCTCAACTTCTACCTCATCTACTTCTACCACACTTGCAGCATGGACATCCCCTTGTCCACCCGCAACCTCAGAAACACTTGCGGCCTGGACATCCCTGTGTCCATCCGCAACCTCAGACTCTTCAGTCTCCCTAACACCTATAACTATACTTCCCTGTGCAGCATCCGCAGACCGCTCTTCTGTCGATTCCACTCCTTCACCACTTTCAGCAACTACAACGTCCTCAACATTTTCCACCCTGGAATCCAGCTGTCCAGGTTCATGTGCTATGACTAAATTAATTTCTACTGGCAATGGTGAAGCTACACCATCAAGTGACTTCTCATATCCCTGCGTAGGCGATGATGATGTTACAGGCTCTGGATCCCTCACAAACCGAGATGGAGATACCGGAACAAATTCTGCGGCCTCTGGATTCAACCATGACGCCCTCTTTGAGTCCTGTAATTCAGTATCAACAGACGTTTTCTTGTCTTCTTGTATTAATCCACAGAAGTTATTCCACTTTTCTTCTTTCTCTTCACCTTCTTCATCCACAACTCTACTAGGCACTGGTACTTCCTCTGGAACCTTTAAAGGTTCCTTACTCTCCAAATAGGAATAACTTGCTACCGGCTCCCTACTTGCCGATGTTTGTTTACTAACATAATTTCTTCTTCCCCTGTTAATTTCATACTTCTTTGTTTTCTGTGCTGTAGCTGTTGTTACCGTCTTCTCACTTGCCACCCCCTTGTAGCCTCCATTACTTCCGGAATATTCAGGCTTTCTGACAGTCTCTTGTGTTCTCCACCGACCACCATGTTTGTCCTTTTCAGCTCTTCCTAATAAACTACTTGAGTATTGGACATCTTTAGCAGCTCTTCCCCGGGACTCATCATTCTCCTGGACCCTCCTGGTATGTGCACACCACCGGTCCAGGTCTGCAAAACAACGTGGAGGATCTGCGAAAAGTAACCGGGATCTCTCCTGGGGATTCAGACCTTCTCGTATTACTTCCGTCTCGGGCAACCCCAACCTTAATATACGGTCAGCTTTCCTTACATCATGCACGAAGTCCCCCAATGCCTCTCCGTTGGCCTGTAGACGATAGAATAACTTAAACTTCAACTGATCACGTCGTCGACGGGGTATGAAGAAGTCCAACACCTCCGCATGGAAAGCGTCAACACTGCCGCCCCGACGCAGAGTGTTGGTGACCAACCCTGCCAATGAACCCCGGCAATACGGGTATATAAGGGACAAGACCTCCCCATCGGACACCCCCGGGAAATCTGCCAACTGCAGAACAAGATCTAAGAAAACCAGCAACTGCTCCTCATCTATTCCATCTAACACTGAAAGTTTCTGGAGAACTCCTGAAAGAGGGTGGGGCAATTTCTGATAGCATACCGCCGCCAGAATTGCACAATTCAGAACAAACAATAATAAAACAAATCCCCACTAAA
The DNA here is from genome assembly GCA_034769895.1 of Magicicada septendecula. Classification (NCBI taxonomy): domain Eukaryota; kingdom Metazoa; phylum Arthropoda; class Insecta; order Hemiptera; family Cicadidae; genus Magicicada; species Magicicada septendecula. Next base: position 35,144 of record JAWRYS010001198.1, on the reverse strand, counting down.
CATCTAACACAACATGACCTACAAAAACATATTCACAAGAATCAGAAAAAACTCACGTACTGTCCTTCCTTTGAGCGACCCCCGGGTTCTCTAGTGCTGCGGAGACCTGGCCTACTTCTGAACCACCTACTAACACCACAGAAGGCGACAAGCAACAACCAACACTACTGAACATACATAACATCAAACATCAATCTGACACACACGTCTCACCAACACATAACTAACAGACACAAACTAGTAATCAGACTTCCCAATTCGGGAACTAGTAATCAGAATTCACCACACAGGAATTTAGTCGGTGACGGTACCGACTTCCGATCGGGCCATACCGCATCCCGCTAATGTCACACGCTATACTCCGACCTCGAATCAGCAACATCCTATCACCCAGGCAACGCTTGAGACCCCCCGGCAGTTCAACATCTCAAATTTTCCGAACACAATACCCGCCCCAGTGGTGCGATCAGACTCACAAGTTATGCAACCTAACCTAGCATACTTGGGTATATACCTAAAAAACAATGGCATGACATTTCCGAGTTTGCAAGCCCCGTCACACCCAAGGACCCAAGGGTTCAACCCTAGAATGAACCACGCTCTCTGCTACCATTTGTAACCCCTCTTTCCTTTTTATGCTTTATAAAAAAAACTTTATTTATTTTTTTTTTGAAAGAGAAGCCACTAGTTATTTAAAACTAGGCGAGAGCCTAGAGAAGCCAAAAATGCGCTGGGTCCAGTATGACGGGACTTGCAATTAAACTCGGCTGTAATTTAACAATAACAGTTTTTATTGTTGCCCCCATAATTCATTACATATAGATATCACACAAATCACATAAGTATCACATTGCAATCAGCAATAAACAACAAAATACATAATAAATACGTAATGTTCACATGTTTCTTAAATTGTATAAATAGATAATATTTTTATATATATATATCGAGCAACATCCCATAAATTATATAAATTCCCCCCCCCTTTACTAACACTTAACATTGACATCACATATAGAAAGACAAAGACACATAGACTCATAATACCCTTATAATACCCATGTTCGACCTGCCCGACAGGCAGTATTTCTGCAAAGCCCCAAAACCAGCAATCATAAATATTTAACTTCCAGTCACAATAATTCATTAACTTCCAGTAAATTAAAAAAAATGTTAAAACCCCCAAAAGGATGATAATGACTAACAAAAGCATAAAGATAGGCCGGACAGCCCATATGAATTGATAACAGCTGATAAATTGCCAATTATGAGCATATGAAAATCTTTAAGTTTCTTGCACAGTATATAAGTGGGAAAAACCCTCATCACCTGAGTTGAAGCAATTGGCACGATTTTCTAAAATGTTACTTCTGTATTACAAATCCCGATGGATACATGTATCAGGAAATTGTTCCTTAATGAAAATGATTTAATTCAACTGACAAGAATCAGTAGCATCAATATGCTTTTACAAGGTCAAAATTATCAGTATATGCCCACAAAATATAAGATTTCCTTTCTCTTAAAGGCAGACATCTGTGTATAATTGATTTTATAATAACTGCCTGTTGTATCCTAGCAGATGTGGAAGCGCGCCAGCAGGTACCAGACCATGTGTGACAGGAATCAGACCTGCCTTAAACTGTATGAACATGTGCCTAACTTGAAAAAAAACTATGTCCATTTTACCCCCAGAAAACAGCCTGAAAAACGAAACCCCCAGCCCTTACATGTTAAACCGAAATGAAATTAAAATATGAACCCGTTCTGAACCAGCCGGAACAGAACCAATAACATATGATTTAATTTTATATTGAATAGTGTAATGACTCTAAGGCTCTTGTATATATATAAAAAAATATTTAAGAGTAAAAAAAAAACTCTGGCATGCTCCCCCAGTGCAGCACACAATTACAAACATAGTACTTAGATGTATGGAGTTAAATTATAAAAGTCACATGATGTTCATAATGAATGTTCAGTTGACACACCCCAGAGCGGACTGTCTAGCAGCTTGGGTACATAGTTTAAAAAGAAAATAAATTGTAATTCAGGTGAACGGCAGGCCCGGCCAACGAAAATAAAGAGTTCATATCACCTTAATCGTGTGCATATAATGCATCTTGTGGCTGGTCAACAGACTCCCTCTTCCGAACAGGTGCGTGTAGGATGGCTCATGGCTGATGAAGGTGTAGTCACATCAGCCTAGACCAGAATCTCCGACTAGGAGCGAGAACCCGGGAAGTCTCATAAATCTAGCTTGCCATTAGGATGAGTAGAAACTACGCAATAATATCTGTCCGGGTCGGAGAGTCTGTTGATTCCCTTGTGAGAGCTGCAATCGGACTGGCCGTCCAGTTACAATTCCACAAACAACGAAATTTCGATAAGAGATGGCGCAGGCAGATTCGACAGTGCTGCCTAGATAACGGCTTTCTAATCGACATTTGTACTCGCGTTTATGTTAAACGAAATTTATAAAACCTTCAATCGCCGGGTTAGGCAAACACCGGCACAACTCATCAGTATGTACACACGTGTGTGTGTCTTCATACATGTGCAAAATGCATAGATGAATATGGAAAAATATATTCTTAAGGTCATGCATAAAAAAATGTGCAAGCATAGTCGAGTACAATAACACTAAGTTTCAGAAGCGATTTAAAAAAAATGTAAAATCCATTATTCATCGCACAATAATACTGTGTTTACCTTATTTGTAGCCCAATGGGTAATGGACTTTATTATATTTTTAAAATTAAAGAGAAGTCAGTAGTCTTAATAAATGCACTGCTTCAAAAATAAGCATACATATAAAAAAACATAATATTTTGTCTGAAATACTTGACTGTCACCAAAGCCTTCATCAGGTGTGCCAACTTCAGATCAAACAAATTAACTTTGATTCAGTTAAATCAAACCATCGATTCACATTGTGATTTAACAGTGGTTTTGTGACACGAAATGTTTGTACATGTATTTTAATTAATGAAATGCTGTTATGTGTTGCTAACCACATTCCAAATGACAGTGAATTCCAAAGAAAAAATAAAACTCCTGATCAATTAACAACCATTTATTATAACAAATATAATAAAAATACTTAAATACACACACACACACAGCTTCATACTTGTTACTGTCAAGTACCAATTTATCACAGTACATATAAAAAAAAAAAAAAATGAATCTGTAATGCCCTAATAAATAAAAGTTCTATAATTACATTGTTATTATCTGACAAACATATGTTTTATTATTGTTATTTGTTTTATTATAATAATATTTATAATAATTGTGTATATTTGTATAAAATAGTTATAGTCGGGCAGCTATTTTCGGTTCTCAAACCCTCCTTAGATAAATCTGTATACAGTATATGTCTTTTGTACATGTACATGTTGTAACGGGACAAACGATTGGGATTTATTTTATTCTTTAATAATTGTAAAAAGTAGTTGCAACTCAAGCTGAACAACATTTGGATCACAAACGTTTGACATTGTGAACACCTTGTAGCCCACCTCGTACCAAGCCGTGCGAGGCACAAAAGTAATTAAGACTCTGGGAATGTTAAGTATCAAAAAGGGTGCGAATTCCACCATGCGAGCGCACGGTTGGGCCAACGTTCACTCGGAAAAAGCACGTCCAAAAAATTCTTTCTCACCAGGTGCTAGATGATGTAAACTCCTCGAGATGCGTTCCGCCAATCCTGATGCAAGTAGCCGTTCAAGGAAGACGTTTTGGCCATTTTTGAAAAGCGTCGAAGTCGGCATATAACTTCCGAGCCGCGCAGGTGCGTCAATACGCGGTTCGCCGAAAACCTGTACTCAATAATGTAAACCGACCGGCCGAACATAAAAATGTGTATTTGAATTTGTTCAAATAATGTGTGTGAGCAACTAGCAGTCGACAAAAGCCCTCAGACCGCGCGGTCAGTAAAACAGTGCTCGCGAGCAAAAATAGTCGGCCGACTAAATTGTGACATAATTAATGTGAACAGTAGTGGAACATGTATTTGGAACCATATACAGCAGTATCGCAGTTGAAACCGTTTTAAAACCGAATTTCGGAACGTTAAATAAATAGTGAATCAAGTGATGATGCAACAGCGGGGAGACATCTACAAAATGGCTAAGTACCATTTATAATTCAATGACTAAACTTCAAAAATAGGTCATTTGGACGTTCAAAGGCAAATAAATTCAAATATAACAATAATAAAGAGATCTCTAAAATAAGGGTGGGAGTAAAAGATCTGTAAAGAATGAAAGTGTGAACAAATGAGCAAATACTGGTTTGTCAAATAAAAATAAAAGGTATACCGCTTAGTTGAATTAGTAAATTTTGTGTTCTTAGAGTTGATAAAGCAAAGAATTTGATGAACTGTTAAGAGTTACAAACAGAGAATAATTAACTTTTAAAATGAATATAAATGAAATGGATTAATAGCGTAACCATGCGTTAAGTCAGTTATTACGCCAAATTAACATCACCTATCCCGTATAGAAAATTTCGCCTAACGAACCTGGTAAGTAATTGAATTCTAAAAGGGGAAAGTGTATTAAGGTCTCCATAGCTGTCCTTTAAAGATATTGGTGGTGACCTATAAGTAATTTGGAGTCTTCTGTTTTGGTAAGTCAGGGTAGAGTGTAATCAGGGCGAGTGCGTAAAAAGATCGCTCGAGGTAAGTAGAAGCCACGTTGGAGGGGGGAATTGGTAAAAAGTACAAAATGTTACAAATGGCGATCCCTGCCAGTATAACTCAGATGAATTTATTCATATGGGTTTAGGCCCGATTTGAAGTACAAAATAGGTGGTGATAATAGGCGGTTTTTGTAATAGCAACAATCACGAGATTTGTGATTAGAGGTTAAGACGAAAAATACTGTGAGTAAAAGTTACGAGATTTTGTTTAGATAATAAATAAGTAATTAATTATTTGAGTAAAGAATAATTAAATTCATAAAAATGGAAAGTACGGAAAACGAAGTCAGTTTGTCTGACTCAACTGTTACCAAGTGAATCAGAAATTCAGTCAGAAACTCCTATAGTAAATAAAGAAAGCTGGACAGAGTCATCTGTTATGGACGATGTGAGAGTTCATTCAACTCCCGTCTCGACTAGGGAAAGTAATAAAACTGATGACGAAACGAGAAATTGGTTTCGTGAGATAATGGGGGAGATTAAACAAATGTCTAGTGATAATAATAAGAAATTTGATGCATTAAATAATCGTTTTGACACTAAATTTAATGAAATAAGTAGCGACATCAATAATCGTTTTGATGTTAATGATGAAAAATTTAATGAATTAAGGGGCGAGATTAACAAACGTTTTGATATTAATGAAAGTAAATTAAATGTACAGAATAATAAGTTTGATGCTAAATTTGATGAATAAAGGGGGAGATGGAACAACAAAATATCAAAAGTGAAAGTAATTTGAATAAACATCTGAACGAGATTAACGAACGTTGTGATAACATTAAAGAACAGATAATAGAATCAATAAATAACAATTTCAAGGGGAAGATTAACGAAATGAAAATTATTTTGTGAATATAGGGCAGAGGGTAGTTTCCCCAGTGTTCGATATTTCGGATCGAACCGGTCATTATTTTCATTTTCCGAAGTTGGCATTATGGCTTTTGTAGAGCCCATGCATGCAATGGACCTGTAGCCTGTGCCGCACGCCAGCCATCTTAGTGTCATCATCCACGAGTCGGGACTCCTCGGCAGGTAGAAATCCGTGCATGTAACCCATCCTCTTCCAAACCAGGCTATCCTGCCTGAGTTTCAGGATCAACCCAGTCCTGAGATTACGGTAAGTCATTTTAAGATTATTTATTTCTTGTTAGTAATTCTGCATGCTATGCAGCTTTAGAGCTCACCAGAGGCTACCAAATTATACAGTAAGAAAGCCGTCTTACTTTACTTCATTTCAAGATAATATCGTACATCTATTTACTACCAGAGGATTCATGAGGTTGCTAGCTTTTTCAATTAAATTGCTTACCGTCACGACTGGGAGCATGTGTTTCGTAATTTTGTGCATGTTGCTGCTGGTGGTTCGAGTGAGTAAATGGGTTATAAGTCAGTTTTGGCTGCGCGATTTTTATTTTAATTACCAACAACATTATTTTAATTACCAACCGTTTCGTTTTTTGTGCCTGCTCGTGGTTGTTTTGCATGCCGTTAATTTTTTAAATTTCATGAATGTTCGTCATTTGCATGCTATCGCATGGAAGCACGTTGGTATAATACGCATGTGAACTACGAGTTTGCGTTTTAATGCTGTTGGTTGTGGTCAGCAGTTTCGTCGTGTGTGCATGGCCAGGTGGGCAAATATTGTGTCAAAATTTTGCACCTTGTTTTTTGGGTAGTCGTTTGATTACTGGGTCAAGTCTGGTGAAGTTTGTTTCCGTCCTGTTACGGTCTGCTTTCCACGTGAAATTGGGCATTACGTGTTTGCGACTGTCAGGCGTAAAGGGAACGGGTTGGTTTTAGGTTATCCGGGTTTCGGTACAGTCTGCCTTATATTTAATTTTGTTGGCATTGACTATTACCTTTTGGTGCGGTTTATATTTTGCATATGCGATATCCTGTCCATACACAGAATATTAAATGCCAGAATGTTGACCATCAATTTTGGCATTTAATGTGTCCCAGTTATTGTGTTTGGTTCGGTAACTGGTGAATTGTTGTACATTGTACTTTGCTGTGTTTTGTGTATATTTATTCTATTTGGTATTATACATGTTTTTTTTGGGTGCACTTTTGTGTACCATTATTTTGCACCATATGTGCTGTAATCTTGTGCAACTTGTGTTTTTTTTGTCGTGCTTTTGCACTGTGTAAATCAATTTGTTGCGTGTTTAATTTATTGTGTTTGGTACTATTCGCCTGTTGGATTGTGTAAGTTGTATTTTGCCTTGCACTAATTTACTTTTGTATTTATCTTGCTCGGTATTGTTTATGAAAAGTAGTTGTGTCAGACGCTTAGTTATCTCGATCACTGTTAGGCTAGGTCGGGTCATGATTATTGTTCAATTTCTAATTTTCTCATTGAGGGTGGTTGTCGGTTGCACGATATTTTTTAATTCAGTATGCCTGCTAAATTGTCGCTGGCAGCTTTTGACCAGACCACTTCGGTGGGAATACTTGCGTTGCAACATTTAATAAATAAGTTGGAAGGGTTGCCGCAATTGAGAGCCGTGGATCAGCATGAGGCCGGTATTTTGGCCTCCAGGTTGTCCGAAGAATATCAGGACCTTCTAGGTAAGGTAGATTCTTACCTATCGGCCAAGTCATTGCCCCAGGGATTGGACGAGGACCACATTTTTTCGGTGGTAGCTCAAATTAAGGATATTTATGTCCGGGGTAGCATTTTAGCGTCCAAACTAACAAAACCAGAGATACCGGTTGGTTTTCATCGGCAAGTGGCGGGCACTCAGGTGTACTCGTTCATGAGTTGCCGAAGCTTTCTTTACCTTGTTTTGATGGTCAGGCCAAATGTTGGTCCGAGTTTTGGTCAAAGTTCACCACATTGGTGGACGAAAGTCCTGCCCTCACTCCAAAGCAGAAATTGTTATATTTACTGACTCATCTTAAGGGTGAGGCTTATGAGAAGGTTGCCGCGCTTCCCATAGTTGACGATAGTTACTCGCTTGCACTGTCAACTCTTAAAAACCGTTATCACAATCCTCGTTTGGCCGCCCGGGTTTATTGTACCAATCTGCTTCAGTTACCAGCCGCTTCTATGCGATCACATGCGTCTATTAGAAAGTTGGTGGACAGCTTCAATGCTAACTTTTCAGCGTTGTCAGCTCTAAACATTGCTGATATATATCAAGCAATATATGCGTCTTTTGTATTGTCTAGGCTGGATCTATCATTGCGTGAACGCTTTGAGGCGTCTGTTACGGACAAAGAGAATCTCCCTGCCCTAACAGAAATTATGACATTTTTAATCGCTATGGCGGAACAGAAAGAACAGGCATCTTTGGAATCGGCTTTACCTGCTCTTCCTAGCACTAGCCACCAGAAAACCCAGGTTTCCTTTTCTAAGGCTACTCCTCTTGCTGTGTCTACGTTATCTGTGGAGGTTACGCAACGGGATGCATCTAGTTCACGTTGCCTTCATTGCGATTCCCGGACCCATGTGCTTCTTAAGTGTCCGACGTGGCTGAGTAAGGACCCTAGGGCTCGATTTCCAAGTCTTAAAAATAAAAAATGTTGTCTTTCGTGCCTCCAACATAAACATTCGGGCTGGTGCAAAAATAGGTGCAAAACGTGTGGCTCTAAGTACCACCACACTTTACTTCATTTCAAAAAGGCCCGTCCGTCTCCGTCTCGTTCACAGATTTCTGACACAGCTGAACTCAAGGCTTCGGGGTCATCGCTTGTTGACCAAGTTGATCTGTCTAGCACTACTCTGACCGTGTCTCTGCCCCATCCTGCAGGGGTTCTGTTAGCCACCTGTCTAGCAGTCTTGTCGTCTCCGAATGGTGGTTATATTGTAGTTAGGGCCATCCTGGATAGCGCGTCCCATGCTTCTTTCATAACTGAAGCATGTGCATCTCGCTTAAAGTGTGCTTGTTTAACACTTCAGTAAGTGTCAATGGGGTAGGTGATATTGCCACCAAAGCAAAAAAGGTGTGCCATCTGTCCTTGGAAACTTTAAAACGCGAGGTTGTGGCGTCTAACCATGCTTTTATAATTCTTTCTAAGATCTCGTCGGACTCACCTAGGTTCCAGGTGTTGCCTGAAGTTAAGCAGGCTACAAAAGACCTTTTGTTAGCTGACCCTACCTTCGATGTAGCAGCCCCAATTGATGCGTTGTTTGGAGCCGATATTGTAGCGGCTATTCTTATGGGAGAGACTATTCCTTTGGGTGCAGGTTTGTCTGTTGCAGTTAGGACACGTTTTGGGTTTGTGATTATGGGTAGAGCCCCAATTTCACTTAATTGTGCATTGACTTGTGCTAGCGGTCTCACTGGCCTTCCTTTGGATCTAGTATCTGCACATCAGCTTCACTGTCATTTCCACCACTTTTATCCTTCCATCACAACGTTATCAACAGATACAACAAACCTACTTCAGCAAGTTCATCGTTTTTGGGAGGTCGAAGAGCCTCCAGCTGTACCCCACCAATTATCTGTAGAGGATCACTTTGCTGAAAGGTTTTACATGGAGTCAACAAGTCGGTTGCCGTCGGGTCGTTACCAGGTGCGCTTGCCGTTCTTCAAAAACTCTTCTCACATTTTGGGAAATTCCCTTAAGAGAGCTATGTCTCGGTTTTTTGCGTTAGAAAGGAAATTTGTGGCGAACAGTCAGTTTAAGAGCCAGTATGTACAATTTATAACGGATTATGTCGCTCAGGGGCATATGTCGTTGGTGTCTGACCCCAATTTTCCAAAATATTTCATCCCTCATCATGGTATCTTTAAAGTTAGAGGTGATACTTCAAAAATAAGGGTGGTGTTTGACGCCAGCATGAAGACGTCCTCTGGGATTTCCTTAAATGACGTGTTATGTGTCGGCCCCAAGTTGCAGACCGTACTGTCCGACGTTTTGACTTTGTTTCGGCGGTTTAGCCATGTTTTCACGTGCGACATCGAACAGATGTATCGCCAAATTGCTATGCATCCTGATGACTCGGCGTACCTGTGTATTTTATGGCGTGAGGAGGTTACTGCCCCACTAAGGGTTTTCGCTTTGCGTACCGTTACTTACGGGCTGGCTTGCGCCCCTTTCCAGGTGTTGCGAACCTTGCAGTGGCTGGCTCAGGATGAGGCAGTTAATTTTCCTGCGGGAGCGGCGGTACTTAGCCGTAATATTTTTGTTGATGATATTGCTGCTGGCGCTGATTCAAAATCAGAGCTTTAAATTACAACGGGAATTAATTCTGTTGTTGTCTTCAGGAGGGTTCAATTTGCAAAAATGGTGTACTAATCAACCCGACTGCCTACCTGAATCAGCCGCTCCGAGTGATTCCGTTGTTGCTAAGGATAAGGATATTCTGGGTTTAAGTTGGGACCATTCAACCGATTGCTTCTCATTTCTCCTTTGGCCTGTTGCAGCAATGCTCAGGTTCAATTTACCAAACGTGTCGTGTTATCCCAGATGGCACAATTATTTGACCCATGTGGTTGGCTTTCGCCAGTGATTTTCAGGGCCAAGGCTTTTTTCCAAAAACTCTGGGCTGAGGGCTTGGACTGGGATGCTCCTCTAAGTGATGACTTAAATGATTATTGGAGTCAATTCCTGTCCTCTTTTAATCATCTTTCGGTAATTACTATTTCCCGGCCATTCCTCCCTAAAGGTGGGCATATTGAAAGGGTTATACTGCATGGTTTCTGTGATGCTTCCCAGTTGGGTTAAGCGGCCGTCCTCTATCTGTCCATTTATACTGACTCTGGTCCTCCGGTGGTGTCGTCTAAAACTAAAGTGGCACCTCTTAAAACTTTATCAATCCCACATTTGGAGTTGTTGGGAGCTTATCTTTTAGCCAAACTTGTTCGTCACTATGTTGGCTTATTCTCGTCATGTATTCAATTGAGTCAAGTTTTCTTATGGACGGACTCGACGATTGTCTTGGATTGGCTGAATATGCCTACTTTTAAATTGAAGACTTTTATTGCTAATCGGGTGGCTGCCATTACCGAGTGGACCGATACTAAATCTTGGCGTCATGTTCATGGTGTTTCTAACCCCGCTGATTTAGCCTCTAGAGGCACGTCACTCTCCAGCCTCCGGTCATCGACATTGTGGTGGTCAGGGCCAGATTGGTTAAAGCTTGATGCTCTGCACTGGCCCCCTATTAATTATCGCTCGAATCACGACGTGCAAGATGTTGCCTTGGAGACCAAGGTCTCTTCGTTTCTCACTCAGGAGCCCCGGGTGGAATTGTTTGAGCACTTGTCCTCGTGGCCCTTAGTGGTGGGGGTTACCTCAGTCATCTTAAGGTGGGCTATGCCTTCGCGGATTGAAGCTTCCACAGCCATGGATTGGAAGAAGTTGGCTGTTAAGTATATTTTATGCTACATTCAGCGCAGTGTGTTTGGACAGGAGCTCGCGGTTCTTCGTTTAGGTAAGCGGCTCCTGGTCCCGTTTATAGATGATTTTGGCCTCATTCGAGTACGCGGTCGCTTGACCAACTCTGCGGTTACTAGAAATCGTTTTCCGGTTTTACTGCCCAAGCATCACCACCTAGTAGGGTTGCTAATTCATCACACCCATGTGTGGTTAGGTCATGCTGGGCCCTTGCAAGTTCAATTTCAGCTTGCCCAAATTTATTGGATTTTGTCCGCACGTCAGGTCATAAGAACCATAATTTGGAAATGTCTTCCTTGTTTCAGGGCGCATCCTCGCCCCACCAACCCGTTAATGGGGGATATGCCAATCCCTAGGGTTAATCCGGCACCTCCCATTTTATTCTTCCGGCATGGATTATGCTGGCCCCTTTTTGGTACGGGCTTACGCTGTTCGGAAGGCACCTATAGTCAAAGCGTATCTATGCATTTTCATCTGCTTAGCCACTAAAGCAGTTCACTTTGAAGTGGCTATGGATCTTTCAACGCCCCAGTTTATTGATGTGTTGAGGCGGTTTATTAGTCGTCGTGGTGCTCCGAAAACACTGTATTCGGATTGTGGTAGGAATTTTGTGGGGTCGCGCTCCGAACTTAAACGGGAGCTCTAAAATGTTCTTTCCAATCGTGACCTGTCAGCTCAGATAACAGCTTTTGCTGTTGACAATAACATTGAATTTAAATTTATCCCTCCGTCTGCCCCTCATCAGGGTGGCTTGTGGGAACGGGCTGTCCAGTCGGCCAAGTTTCACATGAAACGCATGATTGGGACCAGGTCGCTGACCGTAGCAGAATTTTCGTCTTTATGCATTCACATTGAGGGAATCTTAAATTCCCGTCCTTTAACTGCCCTATCTTCAGATCCAAGTGATTACCAGGCTCTAACGCCTGGTCATTTTTTGGTTGGCCGCCCCATTACCGCGCCCCCGGAAGCTGAAGTCTCGTTAAATGAAGGGACCGTCCGTCATTTTACAAACAAATTGCCGCTTTGCTCCAAGCCTTTTGGAAAAGGTGGCGTTTGGAATACTTGACGGCACTTCATGCCAGATCGAAGTGGTCATCTAAGTCAAGAAATTTAATGGTTGGGGACCTGGTGGTTATGGAGGAACAGAATTCTCCCCCCCCTGATGTGGCCTTTTGGCAGAGTTTCAGCTGTTTCCGGGGAGCGACGGGGTTGTTCGTCGCGCTTCAGTTAAAACCTCCACAGGTTCTTTTGAACGACCGGCTATTAAATTATACCGGTTGCCTATATCTTCTTGATTGGGTTTATCTTGTTTTTCGGGTGAGCAGAATTAGTTTCAATGATTGTTGTGGACTTACTTGACACTTTTCTGGGATTTCCCAGGTGATTCCTTCCAGCTGTTGTCCGCAGTGAAGTTTATATTGTGGAAGGTTTCTGGCATGGCGTTGTGCCAGTTTATTGGGAGTTATGGATGCTCAACAAATCAACAACAACAAAAATAAGTAAAAAAAAAATGATAAAAAAAGGGGAATAAAGGGAACAACAACAAAAATAAAAAAAAAGGAAAAAAATGTAAAAAACTAGGGAATACTAACCAAGTTGATTTGCTGAGTTTTACATTGTGTTTGGCTGGGCCATTGTTTATTGTATGTTATTGGGTTTTGTCTGCTCTACCCGAACCTTTCGGATTGCTCGACTGGTCGATGCGCCCGCGGCGGAGTTATTCGGCATGGTTTTCTAATTAATTGCATGTTTTTCTGTATGTTTGTATTTTCTTGTGTTTGCGTGTGACCCCCTCCTATGTTGGAGGGTAATTTTCAGAGAGTGTTCCTGTTCACCAAAAGCCAAATTTTTGTAATGTATTTTGGCCATGTCTTTTGGTGTAGTTGGTGGTTGACCCATTGCGGTCAACGGGGGCCGGTGTTCAAGATATTTCGGATCGAACCAGTCATTATTTTCATTTTCCGAAATTGGCACTATGGCTTTTGTAGGGCCCATGCATGCAATGGACCTGTAGCCTTTGTCGCACGCCAGCCATCTTAGTGTCATCATCCACGAGTCGGGACTCCTCGGCAGGTAGAAATCCGTGCATGTAACCCATCCTCTTCCCAACCAGTCTATCCTGCCTGAGTGTCAGGATCAACCCAGTTGTGAGATTACGGTAAGTCATTTTAAGATTATTTATTTCTTGTTAGCAATTCTAACAAATGCAGCTTTAGAGCTCACCAGAGGCTACCAAATTATACAGTAAGAAAGCCGTCTTACTTTACTTCATTTCAAGATAATATCGTACACCCAGGTTTATTGTAAACCAAGATGGTTACAAATGTTTTTGAAGGGCAAGAGTCCCTTAGAGGAAAACAATGTGTTTTCAAGTAGTCCCTTAATTTTTAGTAGGCGTTTTTATGATTTAATACCCTCTGTACAGAATGATAGAAAAGTATGAAATGGTGTTATGATGAAAGGTATGTTGATAGGAAGATAGAGTTATTTAAGAGTGGTAGAAGGTATAAAGAATTAATAGAGAGGTTAGATATTGAGAGAGTTAGTGATAATAAGTACTTACCTTGTCAAATAGTTAGTGCAGCAAATGATGATAAGATTGATGATATTGATTACTTACTTTGTGACGAAACTGGCATAGCAGCAGATAATAATAATGATGAAATTATAATTGACCCAATTGTGACAAATTATACTAAGGATGACTTGATTATACTCGGTGGTGACAAATTATATGAAGTAATAATATGGAATAATCCTGTTGATATTGTGGAAAAATATGAGAATTTAAATAGTAGTGAGATTGATAGAAATAATATAATGAATTTAATAAAAAATGAGTTGTGTAGACGTAAGACCAGGTTATTATATGATGATGTGGGGGGGGGTAAACAATTAATGTTTATGAACGTTTAACTATGTGAATAGTGGTTTTGAAATGAACTGTCTTATGAAATGATTTGTGGTAAACGATAACAAATGGTAATGTGGATTGTATATACTTTTGTGTTGATATTAAATTTAAGAATGTAGCAAGGTGAAGTATACTCAACTTTGTGAATTTTGTTAAGTAATGAAATATGTTTGACAAAATAATTGAATAAATTTGAAAGGAGATAATAAATGAAATATTGTACAAAATGACTGTTGGTAATAAATTTGAATTTTTGGAGAATCTAATGGTATAAGAAGTGGTAAATAATTAAAAGGTTGAGTATTAACAGGTTCAATTTAAATTAAAAGTTTTAGAATGTTTGGAAATTTTATTCAGATGCAACTGAGATGTTTATTTTAATGTAATGAGGTTTATGTTCATTGTGAGTGTTTACTATGTTTTATTATGTCGTATTATAATAGTGTGTGTGGAAGTAGGAATTTAAAATAAATTCATAATTTAACAAAATATGTGACAATGAAGAAGGTGGTTACTAGGTTGTTAGTAACGAAATATTAAATATTAAAATGAGTTACATCAATAATGTAGAGTATGTAATTAATTTTCTGATGTAAACAAATGAATGATGTTGTGTTGACGAGGAGTATTTTATTTTAATGTATTAAAGAGTAATATGAAGATACTTAACGATTGTTAAGTAAGTAATTTGTTCTAATGTACCGTAGTTGATTTAATGTGTTTTACTCTATATAAGGAGTTTATTAATTTTGAAATGTGAATGGAATATTTATAATGGAAGGTATTTATGCGCTGTAATGGAAATTTTTATTTAAATTTTGATGGGAATCAGAGCGATCATGTTGAATTTTGGGGCAATAGTTAAAGAGAGAAGGTTATACAGAATGTTGGTATGTAATTCTTATAATGTATTAGACTTAGACTAAGTATTCATCCATATGTAGGATAAAGGAAAAAAAAACTCAGTACTTCTTAATGCAAACCAACACAGCGAAGGGGAACCAGATCAGTTAGGGATATGTTATTGTACCAGGCCACTATTTGATATTTTTTGATTTCATGTTTTTGGTGATGCTGTGGCAGCGGTCCTGTGCTGGCCTGTGTGTCAGAGCAGGAGCGTCAAGTGCCGGTCTGGCCTTGCGGTGTTGGGATCTCGAAGGAGAAGTCCAGTAAGGTCATTCAGGTATGGTCACAGTCACTGGACCAGGGGTAAGTTAACCACAATTTTGAATAAAACGTAAGGGGGTTGTGGCGACATATCTTGGCTGATCCCTTTAGAAAGTACGAGTGTCAATGAGAGCCTTTATGCTTTGGCATAAATCCTCTCATAGAGGGGGGGGTATTGTAATGGGTCTAAATTTACCTAAATATTATTGTGTAATTTCATAAATTCTATAACATGCAAAGATGAGGCCCCTTTGAGGTGACACGATAGCCAGTAAATAATTTCCATGGCCTTATATGGTTATGAGATTATAACGAAAATCTATTTATAGCCAGTGACCAACACATCAAGTATTTGTTGACAAAAAACATTTCACGACGAAGTTAAAAAGGTGATGTTAAGATCACCGAAACTCTTCAATGCTGAGGACGAGACGAATAGTGGGGAGCGGGGTGAAGCAGTTTGAAGATGCACCAAACGGAAATTTGTAACACTGAACGCCAGTCGCCTTCCATCTTTTGCTGTCTGCAGCAGCAATCGCAGGCGCCTGAATAAACAGCATAAGACGTAAATTGAACAATGTGAGATTTCAACCAGTTTTAGACTTTTCAAAAAGTATAAATAATGTATTAACCAGTGATAAATAAAATAAACAAACAGTTCGGCCGTAAGATATAAAAGTGTAAAACAGCAAACAGTGCACGCCACGAGGAGACGCCCCAGGTGTCGAATTTCTACGCATCAACAGGAAGTAGACATTTCAAAATAATTCAAATACTGGCTTTTTCATAAATTATAAAGTTGAGCTCAACCCAAAATCAAAAAAGTATGTAAAGGTGTATGATTGTGTGTGTGTGTGTGTGTGTGAAGCATATGCATATAGGCCTAACAAGAAGTGTTGAGTTGCGTAATTTTGATATACGTAGTAGTATTTTGATGTCGTAGTTTGTTGATAATCAGTTTCACGCCTTAAGGCGGAATAAATGTGTTCATGATCTTTTTTGTTCTCGAAGGTTATATTTTACTTGATATACACATTTTGTTATTTGTATTTGCTCCCTGTTCTCTGTCTAAGTACACTAAACGAATCCCTGGACCAAACATTCCATATAATCATATTCATTTTATTAAACAATTACTGAGTAACACTTCAAAATACTTGACCGAAATTCATAATTTAAATGTAATAAATAAATGTAACAAGTGCAAGATTTAATAGAATTTGAAACCAAAATAAAACTGTAAGGTGTCAATTTTGGTCAAATTTGAATTTGAAATGTGATGTAAAATGAATGTTAATAATAAATTTGAATTTGGAGAATTTAATGGTACAATAAATGATAAATATTTAAAGGCTGATACAAAAAGAGTTAATAGAAGGTTCAAGTTGTAATGTTTATAATTTTATATGCAAATTTAAAGGTCAATTGTTTATATTAATGTAATGATGTTAATGGTCAATTTGAGTGTCAATTATGTTGTATATTATTATGTATTATATTAGTGTGTAGGAATCTTAAACATGAATTATATGTTGTATTTTGAAGTGATTCCCCACTTTCGGGCGGTCACGGCCTCACCGAACCCTGACCGTGGACTTGGTCAGCTTTGAGTGGCTATGGTCAGGGCACATTACGTTACGTGCTGCCTAAGTCTGGCCATAGCTGGTTATCGTTGTAAGAGGTGAATTTAGAAATTAACCGGGGGGTAAATCAGGGGAATCACCAGAACTATGGAACAGCGGCTATCCATCGAATGGGATGGTAGACCGTATAAGGGCATATCACTAATTTTTAGTAGGATTACTGGTGTCCTCGGACATCAGTAATGCCGAATGTTTTGTAACGCTGAAGCAAGAACGGGGTAGGCAGCGTCTACACCCTAAAAAACTTCAGTTCTTGTGGAGGCAACTGGGCGCTACAGTCCAGGGGGGGCCATAGTGTGTGTGGAAGAAGGTTTTTAAATTGTTAACAAATAAGCTCTGATTGAATAAAAAGAAGATAGAGTTGATGATTATTGTAATTGTGCCGATAGTAAAAAGGTATGGGAGGAGATTGTTGTGATGACTTATGTACCTATTGTATTGAATGATTTTCTGTGTCGTATATAATCACATTTGGTATTGTATTAAAAATAACCAAAGTAGTATGCCTTATAATGGAGATAATAACTGTAAATCTTAATGGAAATGGAAGAAAAAAATTTTTTTTTTTTTTTTGTATTATACTGTACTTTCATGTTCTCTATATGAGGTTGTGCTACTTTGATAAGATATCAGCTGATTCATAGTGTTCTGTGTATATTATATTTTTGTAATCAATTTGTAGTTGCAATCGATTTTATGATAATAATACGTTTTTTATGTTTTAATAATTGTCAGTATATAATTATGAATGTAAGTATAATGAAAATTAAATTCAGTTAAAAGATAGGAATTTGGTAGTAAATTTAAAAGTTTTGATGTGCAGTTTACAAAGATGATAGATGAATTTTATTACGAAGGAAATAAAGACAAGATGAAATTAAATGAATTATAATTGTTGTGATGAGGTAATTAAAATTTATGTGAGAGGATTTAATTAATGTAAAAGGTTTCAAGTAATGCGATTAAAGTAATTAATTGAAAGAGATGGGTAAACTAATTTAAAGTTGGAAATATGTGTAATGGATTGGAATAGTTTATTTTTTGACTTGAAATGGATAATAAATAGTAGACAATTAAATTTAAATAAGTAAATTATTTGATAAAAATTCAAAATTGAAATGATGATGCAAGATAAATAGTTAAAATGTTTAATTATTAAAAAATTGAAAGGTTAGCAATGTTTATTTTGAATATAGGTTTTTTGTGAAATATAAATGTTTACTTGATTAGTAATAAATAACAAGTTTATGTTAAGAAGGTACATATATATGCAACCAGTTCTTTGCTGAAGGCAAACCAGTATGACTAAGAGGAAACAAGTCAGTTAAGGATGTGGTGTGTTGAAAAGCCAGTAATTGATATTTTTTATTGAATGTTGCAGAGTTTGGTGAGACTGTGGCGGGTGCCTGTCTGACTTTGTGGTGTTGGGATCTCGAGAGGGAAGTCCAGTAATGTCATTCAGGTGCAGCTGCAGTCACCGGACTAGGGGGGTAAGTTACCCATGATTGTAATAAGGATTTAAGGGGGGTTGTTGGCGCCATATCCTAGCTGATCCTCTTATGTTTTTAGGCAATGAGAGTTTTTCTGTTTCAGCAGAAAACCTCTTATTGGGGGGGGGGGGGTATTGTAACGGGACAAACGATTGGGATTTATTTTATTCTTTAATAATTGTAAAAAGTAGTCACAACTCAAGCTGAACAACGTTTGGATCACAAACGTTTGACATTGTGAACACCTTGTAGCCCACCTCGTACCAAGCTGTGCGAGGCACAAAAGTAATTAAGAGTCTGGGAATGTTAAGTATCAAAAAGGGTGCGAATTCCAGCGTGCGAGCGCACGGTTGGGCCAACGTTCACACGGAAAAAGCACATCCAAAAAATTCTTTCTCACCAGGTGCTAGATGACGTAAACTCCTCGAGATGCGTTCCGCCAATCCTGACGCAAGTAGCCATTCAAGGAAGACGTTTTGGCCATTTTTGAAAAGCGTCGAAGTCGGCATATAACTTCCTAGCCGCGCAGGTATGTCAATGCGCGGTTCGCCGAAAACCTGTACTCAATAATGTAAACCGACCAGCCGAACATAAAAATGTGTATTTGAATTGTGTTCAAATAATGTGTGTGAGCAACTAGCAGTTGACAAAAGCCCTCAGACCGCGCAGTCAGAAAAACAGTGCTCGCGAGCAAAATACAGTCGGCCGACTAAATTGTGACATAATTAATGTGAACAGTAGTGAAACATGTATTTGGAACCATATACAGCAGTATCGCAATTGAAACCATTTTAAAACCGAATTTCGGAACGTTAAATAAATAGTGAATCAAGTGATGGTTGCAACAACGGGGAGACATCTACAAAATGGCTAAGTACCATTTATAATTCAATGACTGTAAACTTCAAAAATAGGTCACTTGGACGTTCAAAGGCAAATAAATTCAAATATAACAATAATAAAGAGATCTCTAAAATAAGGGTGGGGGTAAAAGATCTGTAAAGAATGAAAGTGTGAGCAAATGAGCAAATACTGGTTTGTCAAATAAAAATAAAAGGTATACCGCTTAGTTGAATTAGTAAATTTTGTTTTCTTAAATGTTTAACGTATAATATTATAGAGAGTTGATAAAGCAAATAATTTGATGAACTGTTAAGAGTTACAAACAGAGAATAATTAACTTTTAAAATGAATATAAATAAAATGGATTAATAGTGTAACCATGCGTTAAGTCAATTATTACGCCAAATTAACATCACCTATCCCATATAGAAAATTTTGCCCAACGAACCTGGTAAGTAATTGAATTCTAAAAGGGGAAAGTGTATTAAGGTCTCCATATCTGTCCTTTAAAGATATCGGTGGCGACCTATAAGTAATTTGGAGTCTTCTATGGTAAGTCAGGGTAGAGTGTAATCAGGGCGAGTGCGTAAAAAGATCGCTCGAGGTAAGTAGAAGCCATGTGGGGGGGGAATTGGTAAAAAGTACAAAACGTTACAAAGTATGTCTGTAAACGCACACTTGTTCTTCATACGGAATTGTTAAACATAAACTCATATTTATGCAAGATGAGCGCATATTACCTTTATACTTATTCTGTTTTGTTACCTGGCTGTTTAGTTAGTTTCAGTAGTGCATGGACAACACTATGAACCAGCTTAATAATAATAAGGAAATAAATAAAAAAATGTACACGTTCTTGCCAAGAAAATAATGAGTAAAAACATATTAATTTACCAGTGAAAGAAAACACAACACACTTTTTATACTATTATAAAATTTACTAAATAACAGTATGTAATTATTATTAACAACAAAACTACACTGAAAAAAAATTTCAACTAGTAATATTATACTTATTTCAGGTTCTTGGCAGATTTCATGCAGCATCACTAGCAATGAAACACTTACGCAGAGAAGCATTTGACAGACTACATCCCAGTGTTCAGGAAGTTATATTCTCTCCAGAAGCCATAAACGTACATGGTGTTTCTATTGAAAATGCATTGAAACTGGCAATATCCAAATTGAAACTTACTATACAACCTGGAGAAACTCAGCTTGAAGAGGCTGTAAAGAAACTTCAAAATTACCAAGGGAGAGTTTTTGAAACAATGGGATATCTTGTTTCAGCTAAAGAACCACTGTCAGTTATTATGCATGGTGATTTCTGGATAAACAATATGCTGTTTCAGTATAAAGAAAATGCTAAACAGTTAGAAGTAAAAGATGTTAAGTTTGTAGACTTGCAGATATCTAGGTATGGCTCTCTTGCAACAGACATTTTACACTTCTTGTATTCCAGCTTGCAACCAGGTATACTGGAAGCTCATTATGAAGACATTTTAAAAGTATACCATGACTCACTAACAAAAACGTTATCCAAACTTGCTCCAACAGCACCTGTAATCACATTAACAGATATAGTAACTGAAGTGGAAACACATGCTATGTATGGAATGTTCATGGGATTTCTCTTGCTACCAGCTGTTACTGCAGAAACAACAGCAATAAATATGGATGCTGTTGATAACAATGTAAACCAAGAGTTTCTTGACAAAGCTGAATGCAACCTAACAGCAAATTATGAACAGAGAGTTAGGAACATGGTTCTTGAATTTATTTCACGAGGATTTCTATAAATAACTGAAAAAGAGGACAATAAGCATGATAAAATGTTTCCTTTAATTCCAATAACTTTACATTTCTCATAAATATTCCAAACATTATTCTGAATGAATATGACCATTCAAGTACAAAAATTTGCTGTTAAAATGATCTGTTTGATACATTTATTCTAGCTCAACAGAATATATGTCTGCAATTACATGTACAGAATTCTGATTATCAGAATTTATCTTAAAGTTAATCTATGGTAATGTATACAGTATCAGGTCAAGACATGCAATTTATGTAATACTGCAAAGTTTTGATCTATATAACTCACCTCATACATATGTAATATTATGTAATATATATAACACTGTGTATATATATGTTATACATAAAATATATTTATATTAATGTGTAATATAATTATAAACTTATAAAATGAGTTTTCTCTTCTGACAAATTTTAATCTCTTGTGTGCTACAATTTACAACAAAATAACATTGCAATAAATACTTTTGGTAAATACCTAAAAGATACCACTTTGAAGAAAGTGGTGTATCTTCCAAACTTTGATCAGAGGAAGGGAAAGCCAATAATAATTCCATGCAACACTGCACTGATTTCAAACACCACTGATGAATATCTGATTTCTAGTAAACCTGACCACTCAAATTACCTCAACTGACAAAACCTGCTTGCTACTACCCTTCAAAACCAAACGCAGTCTATCTCAATATGTGTACCAGTATAACAAACAAAAGTGTATGGACACATACATATGCATGTTTGTTTTTTATGTACATTACAAATGTCGTATAAATAGACCATAATGATGTTCCACTTTACACAAATCTGTGTACTGTTTATTCATGATATTACAGTTCCATATGTATGTAACCACAAAATGATTACCATCTACTGATCATCTGAGAAATTTCTCAGCACTCTTGAAAATTAACGTAATGTATCTTTAACATTTTATTAAAAATTGTTAACCATTAAGCAAAAAGTCTTATACCAAAGGAGAGAGAAATATAACTAAAAATAAAAATTAAACTAATTAACTTATATGAATAGACGAAAAGCAACACTATGAGTACATTCATATACAAACAACTTTTTACACATAGTTATTTATGGAATATATAATATTCCATACTTCTTATTTACAATTATTCAATAAATTTGTTTAAGTAAAATATCAGATAACTTTTAATATAAATACTGTTTTTAACAGAAGTGAATTAGAAAGAATTCTAGTGATACAAAATTTTACTTTTATGGTATTCAAAAGACAATAAATATCACTGGAGCTACAAGTGAGTACAATGCTGTAATATTAACGTTCATCCAGCTGTTTGTCTCTTGCGATAACAGCTTCATCAAACTGTAGCATGTATGTTGTCCCTTTATGCCAGTGTGCTGTTACTTTTGCTGTCTGAAAACATAATCCACATCAATAAGAAATTACAGATATTTGATACATACATTACAAATGATGTACTATTAATTTTGTTACTAATTCACCTAATTGTTTTAAGCTTCATGTAGTTAGCATAATTTTTTCCTTCAGTCTAATTAAAACAAAATTAACACTGGAAGTCTGTATGTCATTACCTGGTTACTAGGGTGGGTCGAAAAAAATTAAGATTTTTTTTCGAACCGCTATAGTGCGAAAAAGTTGCCTCCTATAATAAGAAGAAAAAGACGTAAAAAAGTTTTAAATCGGTTAACATCTTGCGGTCGCGCATCGTACTTAGAGTTTATAGAAATTGACGAAAATTAACATTTTTTGTAAATTTTTTAATATTACTTAAAATTCTATGATCGACACGCTATAGTTTGTGATGTTTATTTTATGGTTCAATAAAGTTAAATAAATTAAAACATCATTAATAATTTCAATGTTTACCAGTCGTGCAATGTGTTCGAAAAACGGGAATTTTCAAAATTTTTGCAAGTTTCATTGTGCAGCTCTTCGCCCGTTTTGTCAGAACTTCCAGCCGGTGTTAGTAACAGTGCCGTCACACCCGATCACTTGTAGCTTTTCAAGCGATATTTCAAGTTCAGACAGATGAGAAATAATGCTTCAAGTTATGTCGGTTGACGAACTCGAGGAAGGAGAAATGTGAACAATGTCAGTCTATCCTGGTTCCTGAATCAAAGAATAATGTTCTTCTTTTCTGTTCCTGCAAAAATGCTTGGTGTTCACTTTTTCTCCAAACAAAGTGTAGTCTTTTCTGCTATCGAAGTAAAGGCCACAAATTTCTTCATTAGGTGTACACTTCAAATCAGTCCTGACACGACTCTTTTCTCTTCTGATTTTACATTTGTCAACCACACGGGAAGAATCTGTGTCGGTTATCATTCCAATGTCTTGCAGAACACTTGAAGCTATGGCAGCTGTTGCGCGATCGGATAATCCAAATCGATCACTGTTTAACGCTGTTGCGCTCAGTTTAACTCTTATCTGCCAATGGGGTTTTGCTGACGATGGACTTGGTTTAAATTCCTCATCTGAAACATCAGAAGAATAGTGCTCTTTATCTTCTATATATTCTTCAGCTTCGATGTTAGAAAATTTCGGTTCACTCTGTGGTCGCTGAAGCTCATGGGCCTTCCGCTTGACACTTTCATTTAAGTTTTTTGTTATTTTCAAGTCCAAAGATCCAATTTTCCCCAAACCGTATTGCCTTTGAAGAGAAATAAATCTTAAATCTTAAAGGGCAGGAATCTTTTTTGCTTTTTCGTATTAGCAGTTGATTGAAATTGCACATTCACACGCATCCGGTGTTTTTTTTGCATGTACAGTCTACAGCAATAGCACATTTACAAGCAGCGACATCAAAAAGTGAAGAAGCTCTCAGTTTAAACTCGTCAATCTTCTGCTTAAATGAAGTTTTGTCTTTTATCACGATTTTACGACTTCTGATGTTATAATAGGAATCATGGTAAGGATTAATTAGCTGAACTATTCTGTAATCGGACACTGTAGGGATAGATGCTTTGCCGTACAAACATTTAATTTTTTCCGCTACTGTCCCGGCTACTTTAGAAAAACTTACGCTCTTGTTATTTGTCTCAATAGATAATTTGAATCTCTCTTCAAAACAGCATCGGAGAACATATTCGTGTGTTGGTAGTTTGGTCTGAAGAAAATCTCTCGGGTGACCAAATATGGGGCATTCAAACACCTGTCTAGTAATTATTTTCTTCGACACATCCATCGGTACAACTGTGCTGACCAAAAGTGGAAAACAGCATCAAATTTATAAAATACATACAGAAACTAATACAACAATAGTAAACTCACGCACTCCCAGTAAACAATACAGCACCAAAGCCAGTGGCTGACTGATGAGTCACGACAGGAAATGGTGGGAGCGAGGGAGTAGGTGGCGTTGCGAAGTGATGGAGGTGGTAAACATCGTCTCATATTACAATTCTACGCACATTGTATCTACTCTAAACTACATACATTTAACTAACCGTTATAAATGACTGAAGTTATAATTACTAGTACAGGCAATACTTTTTTTTATGGTACAAAAATGTTGTAAGATGATTATCTGCACAATGAAACTTGTAAAAATTTTGAAAATTTCCGTTTTTCGAACACATTGTGCAACCGGTAAACATTGAAATATTAATTATGTTTTAATTTATTTAACTTTATTGAACCATAAAATAAAGATCACAAACTATAGCGTGTCGATCATAGAATTTTAAGTAATATTAAAAAATTAACGAAAAATGTTCATTTTCGTCAATTTTTATAAACTTTAAGTACAATGCGCGACCACAATATGTCAACCGATTTTACTTTTTTACGTCGTTTTTCTTCTTATTATGGGAGGCAACTTTTCCACACTATAGCAATTCGAAAAAAAAATCTTAATTTTTTTCGACCCACCCTACTGGTTACCCCTCTGTACCTCTAGATAAGGTATAAAAATACCTTATCTAGATGCCATATAAAATAGTCTGTATGGCAGACTAGTTTATTGCCATAGCACGTTTCTAATGTTCATATAAACACACATGTTACATATGAAATAAACATTCAAATCCTTCTGTATTAGTTCTGTTATGGAAAACGTGGGATGCGAAGTTATGCGCGCGCGTGCACACATATACCTGGGTACGCTCAGCAATATGGTCACAGGTGAGCAGTACTATACGAGTGGACAATGGCACCCCTATGTTTATTTCTAACATATAAGACTTTGGTACATTTTTTTTGTTTATTATATATTTGTTACTGTTCCGAATCTCTATATATTGTATAAAACTTATACAAAGTTTTATACACCTGTTAATACGGTCTGGTGTTAATTCATCTATATCACAGTTATATAGATGCCGCACTTATGTCATGCCTATGTACAGTTGTCTTGCTTGTCTGGCACACCACCACTGTCAAACTTCATGCGGGTGCCTGGAATTGCTATCTCCGAACCATACATTCTCTTGCCTGAGTGACAATATTTTAAACTCTGGGTCTCATGGTAGATAGTAGCTGAAATTCAGCTGACTAATAAACAGAAGTTTTTAAGCCTGGGTTGAGTACAATGAAGGGGGAGGGGGTTAAAAACGTATATAATAGTGTTTTTATCAACTAACTTTATAACACAAACCATTACAAAAAACAATTTAGGGCAATGTTAAAAATAATAATATTTATTTTGTAAGTAAAAATATTAAGCATTTTACTATTTAACAAAGCAAAAATTAAATATCCAAATCAAATTACAAGAACACTCTTGGTGTTTCTTTTACTTTTCCTATTGTATAAAAGTTAACAATTATTAAATTACAACCAACAAAAAAGGCCTAAATCTATAAAGTGTACTTACATTATTTAACTTAGGCTACGCAAGTACACATATACTGCAAACAATTAATTTGATATGTATAGATCACACGTTTATTTCTGTTTACAGATTTAATTTAATGAAAGTTGATCTAATGCAACTTTAAATATTTATATCTAGTGCAACTACAGTCCCTGCAGAGTCATAGTGACTGATGAAAAAATACTGTTGGTAAATACTATTCGTAACACATTTTATTATATTATTATAAATCAAATATTTTGAAATTTAAGTATGAAAGTCCAAAAGAGACTAAATGAAAGGTAAAATGGTCAAACAAACACAGTTAAACAATTCTCAAGTTTATTTAGGCTAAATGTTTATATCGTTTGGGCAGAACATGAGTGTAATTCTATTGAAAATGTTTATGATGGAGTCCACTGTATAGAAATATTTCAGAAAAGCCGAATTATATTGGCACTAACCAATGCATAATGACGGTTATGAAATTCATTATACTGATTTATTTTCAATAAATAAATTCTGATATTTATTTCCTGACATATTACAGGAAATAAACTATCAAATTATTCACAACACTATCTTTCATTTGTTAACTAACACTCTTTGAAATTATAATTGACTTATCTTTTATACGTCTCTCGTTAACATTTATACTTTTGTTTACATGCTGATTCGAGTAATCACCATGTTGTGTTGTTGCCAACCTAACATATTTTAAGTTCGGGTCCAGGATTCTTTTAAAACGAGCTAGAAATGGAATGGTTATTGAGAAATAATCGACTCTGATATCATTTGGTAAAACTTGTGTTTTAATGGTCTGAATTTCTAAATGTTTGAATAACAAAACAAAAACAAAGATGGAGTCTTCCTCCTCTACCAAATCCACATACAAAATGGCTGCGAAATATTTTCGCTACATCAGCCTTAAGGATTCTACATTTACGCAACATATATTTTAACTCCAATTTATTCTGGTTACTTATTTAAATGAATCTATACCATTACTGCAGTTTTAAATAATTTCAATTATGAAGTTACATGAATCACGTAACGTGAACCAATGCTTGTGATTTTAACTGTACCGGTACACGCACACACACATGCTCCCACATAAACTAATTTAACGGTACGTTTTACAAATTTTCTTGAGCTCAATTATTAAAAAAGGTTGATTGTTTAAAATGTGAAAGGTTTACTTTCCTGCTGTGATGGATGACGATCCAGTCAGGCGTTAATCATGTTCATGCTGGTGTTCTGCCAAACTATTACACTGTTCCTGTTTCTTAACTGCACTCACTGTCTCTACATTTTATACTTTGTGATTTAAATAGATTTGATTCACTTTTGTTACATTTTAGTTGTTACTTTTATATACTTGCTGGCCAGCAAGTTATGTAGCGTGCTGTTCGCACGAATGATACGAGTTGACTGAGAACAACAATATTTCCCAAGTGGAAGGGTTGTTGCGTCATCAATGCTATTGTTTTATGTTGATGACGTCCTTGTTTTAAGGTGCAGCCATTACGTCTGGCATTTTTTTGATGACATTTTACATAAAATCGTTCGTTTGTTCCGGCAGAATAGCTGTAGTTTTTCTCACGTACGCCACTGACCTTGGCGCTGACCCTTCATGACTTTCTGCGTTGTTTTACATGTTTGGAAAACTTTACTCTCCCACATACAAAATTTTAATTCACAATAAAATTATATCTGTTATGTACCCAAAATTCCTACATGGACCTATTTGTACCATTACAATACCCCCTCAATGAGAGGTTTTATGACGAGGCATAAGAACTCTCATTGACTCATTCATACTTCCTAAAGGGATCAGCTGGGATATGTCGCCACAACCCCCTGTATTGTTTATATAAAAAGAATATCAATCACTTACCCCTTGGTTCAATGATAGTGACAGTACCTGCATGACCTTACTGGACTTCTCTTTCGAGATCCCAGCACCGCAAGGCCAGTCAGGCACTTGACGTTCCTGCTCTGACGCACTGGCCAGCTCAGGACCGCCGCCACAGCATCACCAAACTCTGAAACATTGAAATAAAAAATCAAATAGTGGCCTTGTATAATGCCATATCCCCAACTGATCTGTTTCCCCTTAGCTGCATTGGTTTACGTTAATAAGCATTGGTTTTTCCTTAACTCCTAATATCTCTAATACATAGATGCAAACAAGATTTATTATAGATGTATCCTTCTCTTTTTTCATTCCTACATATTTATCAAAATTTCGACTCCAATCGATAATATTTTAACTCTTTTCCATTTCAACAGAAGAAATATAAATCTTTACCTTAATGCAATACTATTTAAAGCAACTAATTAAATTTAATAGAATCAACAAAACAATCTATCTATATAATTCTTACATATAACAAAACACGAGTTCACTCCTTCAATAAACAATTCACATTTAAATAATTTGTATATAGAATTATAAAAAAAAATATCAGTATGGAGAACCATACATGACTTCCATATTCTAAGATTTATATTTAAAATCATTTTCGAAATGATATACAGTAGAAGCCCGATATAGCGAGGTCCGATATACCGCGGATTCGGATATAACGCGGTGAAGAGTATGTCGCCCATTATTAGCGAAAATTCTTACGTGTAGAGAGTGAGTAAATTATGAATTGTTTATCGTGACTTCCATAGCCACAACATTGGAATGCGTTGCGTTTATTGTAAACAAAGGCTTGTTGTTGGAAATGGCGTTGTAAACAACAGCCAGAATTGCCAGTTCAAGTGTACCTGTAGACATAAACAATTGCCCCATATTTACAGTCTCTACGTTTCTAAGAATTCATGCCAAGGCAAGCAGCCAACTAAATCCCTTCTCTCCCTCATACTCTTATATTACATTATAAGATCATACTCTGATATTATCTTATCAAAGTGTATAGTCTTTTTCATAAATTCGCATAGTGTAGAGTTTTGTGATGTCGCAGAAAAGAAAAGCATATTCTGTGAGTGATAAACTCAAAATAATTGATCGTGTGAAGAACGGAGAGTCAAAGGCAAGTTTATCATGTGAGTGTGGCATCCCAGAAGGAACAATTAGAGGGTGGATGAAGGAAGAAGATAAACTTAAAAGTTTTGTGAACACAGTTGAAAGTGAAGTGGGGTTGCAAAGAAAAAAGACTAAAGTAGGTAAGGATAGTGAACTAGATGAGTGTCTGTACAGGTGGTTTTTAATAAAACGAAGTGAAGGTGTGCCACTGTCAGGACCAGTTATTAGAGCTCAAGCTGTGAAATTCCATAGTGATTTACATGGCAACAGTGACTTTAATGCATCTGATGGGTGGTTTTCGCAATGGAAATCTTGTCATGGTATAAGCCAGATAAGCATTGAAGGGGAAGCACGATCATGTGACAGTGAAGCTGCAGCACTTTTTCCTCAGGCATTAAACAAAGTAATGATCGATAACGATTTAAATGACCATCAAGTGTATAACTGTGATGAAACTGCTCTGTATTTTCGAATGCTTCCTACCAGAACTCTGGATGTGAATAATTCAATAAATAAATCTGGATTAAAAATAAATAAGGATAGAGTTACCCTCCTGTTTGCCACAAATAAATCAGGCAGCCACAAAGTTAAACCTCTCTGTATAGGGAAAAGCCGAAATCCTAGATGCTTTCAACATGTTAACATGACGTCATTACCCATCACATATCGTAATACAAAAAATGCTTGGATGACAAGTGATATTTTTGGTAAATGGTTCCAGAAGAATTTGTTCCATCTGTGAGAAGCCACCTGCGGTCACTCAACCTCGAAGAAAAAGCTGTACTGACCCTTGACCACTGTCCAGCACATCCACCTGCTGATATGCTACAGTCAAAAGATGGGAAAATCGGAGTCATGTTCTTGCCGAAAAACACTACAGCACTGATCCAGCCATTAGATCAAGGCATCATAAAAGCATTTAAAGCACATTACCGCCGTGAACTTCTGAGTGCTATAGTGAATTCTGATGAGGAAATGGAAATTTACCTTAAGTCAATAAACCTGAAAACGGTTGCGTATTCAATAGATCTTGCATGGGAAAGTATTAGTATGGCTACGATTCAGAATTGCTGGAAGACATGTTCCTTTGAACAAAACATCGCCGATGGAAATTGCTCTGTTGCCGGATTCACTAATAGTGATGTACAGTCTGCGAGTAGTGCTCTGCATTGCAACTTCACTCTAGATGACTTGAATGACTGGGCAGAAGTTGACAACGGTGAGCCTGTTACAGAATGTATAGGAGATAAAGATATCATCGATGCAGTCCGAAATGCAAATTGCGAAGAAAAAGAAGACGATGACGATGATGGAAATGAAAATGGGGTGGAAGTGAAAGAAGTTATTCCAAATGTTAGTGAAGTGATAATACACATAAACAAAGTAATTTCGTGGATGGAGAGGCAAAGTGAATCTAATAATGTTCATCTGCTGCACCTCGCGTTTATAAAACAATACGCGGAAAAGAAACGCTTTGCATTATCCCGTCAAACAACAATTACGGACTTTTTTAAGACCAACAATTAGGCCTACAGTAGGTCGAGTGAGCAATGTATAAATAGTGTATTTTATATTCCATTGGATTAAAATAGATTAAAATACGTATTGGATTAAAATACAGTTTTCTTATTTTTTATTTCTACATTTGGTGACGTAATTTACGTACAGTATATAGTAGTGCATTATGCTGTAGCCTTTTTCCCGGTCCTCCCTCCCCATCATTTGTCACTGTACAGGTCACCTTCCGATATACCGCAGTTACGCCTATAACGCGGGGGAAAGTATGTCACCCGACAACCGCGCTATATCGGGCTTCTACTGTATTACCATAGAAACTACTTCTTTCTACTTACTGCTTCAGCCTTAACCACAGTACTGTGGTCACTAACGTATACCACCTCATGTTAACGCACTCGATTTTTACTGATGATGGAAGTCGATGGCATTGCCGAAACGTCTGGTTTTGTAGAAAACATTGGACTATGGCCAAACATCCCGGGAAGGAAGTTTAACAAAAACTACTTCTTTGTTGCCGATAACGTTGTACACATATATATAAAAAATATGCATAAAATTAATGGCTTGTATAAGTTAATGATTGATCTCCATTAAGTAGTGCTCAAGTTTCCAAAGTTTTAATATTATGATGTCCGTAATTAAAACATCAGAGCAGGTTTAGTGTGTATGAGGGTACACCGTGGACAAATATTTTCAACATTTCCTATTGAGCGTTGCTTAGAGTAAAGCAGCGAATCTACAGTGTATGTTTCACAGAACAAACACGCGGAAAAGAAGGAGCGCTCCGAAGTCACTCATGGACCCTCAGCATCTTGCAGAGAGTTCATTCCCTAAAGACGAAAAAAGTCTGTCTATGAATCGTTCCTCTGTAAACATGTGCAGTTACACTGCCCAGCGATCCACAGGAAGCAAATCGCTATTCACGCTGGACACTTTTTCGGCTTGCACGCGTTATGTTGGTATGGGTTTCGGCACTTTCCATTTAAAAAGCGTGCAAATGTAAGAAAATAAACATGAATGAGGCCAGAAATAACGTGAATTTTGTGTGTGTGTGTGTGTGTGTGTGTCTTCCCTGCCTTTTTATTGCGGTAGTCATAATAATAAAATGGAAACGTAAACATTACATAATTGAGATATGCTTGCCTGCCACGAACGATATATTTTCTCTCATACACGATTTACATTAAAATGAAAAATTTATAATTTTATTGCCTGGCAACAAAATTATTTTATTTTTAACAATTACCATTGTTTGACAAAGTTTAAATGAATTTTCAAGTACTTTACTGTTGTTAAAACGTAAAAGGTTGCAGGTAAACTACCCCTTCCCCTTAACCGATCTTCACCAAAATCAAAAGTCCTTGAGATCTCTACAATTCAGGGACGTATGCAAAAAATTGTTTGATTCTGTTTGAATTTGCGGCTGTTATCGTTTGCCATAGAAAATTACCCTTGATAAAAAAACGTTGCAGGTAAACTACCCCTTCCCCTTAACCGATCTTCACCAAAAACAATAGGTCTTGAGTACTCTACAAATCAGGGCTGTATGCAAAAAATTATTTGATTCTGTGTGAATTTGCGGGTGTTATCGTTTGCCATAGAAAAAACCCTTGTTAAAACATAAAACGTTGCAGGTAAACTACCCCTTTCCCTTAACCACCGATCTTCACCAAAAACAATAGGTCTTGAGAACTCTACAATTCAGGGCTGTATGCGAAACATTATTTGATTCTGTTTGAATTTGCGGCTGTTATCGTTTGCGAAAAAAAAAAAATTACCCTTGATAAAAAAAACCGTTGCAGGTAAACTACCCCTTTCCCTCAACCGATCTTCACCAAAAACAATAGGTCGTGAGTACTCTACAAATCAGGACTGTACGCAAAAAATTATTTGATTCTGTTTGAATTTGCGGCAGTTATCGTTTGCCATAGAAAAAATCTACACACACACACACACACACACACACACACACACCCACACACACACACACACACACACTTTTCGAAAAACGACTTTTTCATGTTTTGAGTGTAGTACAATCAGAATCTGCAATAATCTCGAACACGATTTTTTTTTGCCATCACCATACTTCCATTTCCTTAAGGAATATGGAAGTAATATTACCACCTGAACATTCTCTTAACTCTGTTTATATCAAACTTTAATTTATTTAACATATATTGTAGGCCTACCATTAAATTCTCAAAAAAATTCAAATTTATTATCAACCTTTAATTTATATCACATTTCATTTATCATTCCATTTCTACTATGAATTTTCTATTTAACATTTCCCTCTTTAATTAGTTTGGGTGACTCTCAGTTATTCACAATGATTCTATTTGCTGAATAGGCATTAATATCTATAACCGTACTCACCTTCTTCCTACCAACCACCTTTAACAGATTTGCATAGGGTGACACCAATCTCTCAATAATAACCTCCTTCAACCCTTTATCTACTCCACTTATACCAATTTATTCTCCTCTTATAATAAAATATCTAATACCCTCTTTGTACTAGGATGTGTGTTCCCGACCTTGGCAATTCCATTCATCTCCTTTTGCACTTCCCATAATCTCGGCAAACACTCTTCAACCCTTCACAATTACCTGCCCAACGACGCACGTTGATCACTCCTTACCACCTCACCCTCACTACAAAATATCATCATCAACTATTTACTCTCTAATTACATTACCCTCTCTACATATATGCACTCCCAGTACTGTGTCCCTATTACTACCCTGTTGTTGTATTATTTGTATTTCAAAATTCTTATTTTCTCTAACACCCATTAGAGTTAACTTTGACTGACTTACATGCCTTATTTAAATAATCATTCTTACCCAAACCTTTTTACAACATTTTACATTAACATGATCATTGACAAGTACATTAGAAAATTCATCACTTACCTCTTAATAACAATGTAACTCCATATCCAAACATATTATCTGTTTAATCATAGATTAGATTAGAATCATTCATTAGAGAATCTCTTCTGTACAACAATAATTAATTAATTAATCTCAAAAAATTTTTTAATTCAATCAGTTATTTAAACACAACATTACTTTAATTACCTTCTTCCAAAACAATTACAATTCAGTTATTACAGACTCTCATTATTTATTTCGTCTGCTAAAATATTATTATCATTAAAATCAATTTCTACTATGCACACATTGTTTACATAAAATACATTTCACAACACAAACACAATTAATTTCACTATAAATTTATTTACAATTCTTCGTCATTATTTTTCTGTTTACCACACCTCATTTCATAAGTTAGCAAGGTCATCACCATAAACTAAAATAATTAAAATGTCCATTCACTTATTATTTATTTAACCGCCATCATCATATAATAGTCTGACCTTATTACTACACCATTTATTTACAATTGAATACATATGGCTATTATCATAATTATAACAATCATCATCATTGCTTTTTCCCATTTTATCACTACTATTGATAATACAAATATTATCGCATACCATTATCTCAAAATTCCTGGCAACATCGGGTCTAATAATTTCTCCTTTAGTATTTTCTGTTACCACCAGGTACGTTAATAATTCGTCATTAACAACTGTTGCTACATCCATTTCAACATAAGGTAAATACTCACTATAATTATCAACTCTTTCTATTCACTCTCTCTCTTAATTCTGTATAACTCCTCCCAACTTCAAATAACTCTATCTTCCTATCACCATACCTCTCTCTCTCTCTCTCTCTCAAAATATCCCTCATCATAACACCAAGTCACACTCTCTCTCTTAATATATGCAGGGGACTCTAAATCATAAAAACACCTCCTGGTCATACCAGGAACCTCACTAAAACTCAAAGGACAATTATTTGTAGATCTTTCATCTACCAAATATACTCGTGAAGACCCTTCTTCACCCCCAACAACATCACAGGAAAAAATTACCCCCTGAAACCCCTCTACCTGTATACTCTCTCTCCACTTTCTCTCTGACTCATCAACACACACTAACATTCCATTATTACATTCTATCTCCTCTAAAATTTCATCACCACTATTTTTAATTATATCATCATAATTCTCACCCCTACTTACCTCATTATATGTCATTGACCGTCTTTCTTTTCATTTTCGTTTAATTTATCGGTCTCTTTACTACCTTCTACCCCCATTTTAATCTCACAATTGTTATCTACTTTATTCTTTTTAAAGTTATTAATTAGGTCATCTACTCTTGCATTTTGTTTATCAAACTTCTGACTGACTGATTCTCTTATCTGATCTTTCATATTATCATAACGTGCATTCATTTCGTTTATTTGTTTATTAAAATTAAAATTTTTTTTCTTAATTTCATCTTTTACTTCTTCAAACTTTTCATCAAATTTGTTATTTTGAACATCGAATTTATTTAACAGTAACTGCATCATGGCAGTTATCTCATCTGTTTTTTTTTCAGACCGAGTTGAGATGGGTGTTACTTGCATTCTATCTAACTCAACAGATTCGGTGGTACTAGACTCGCCGATCTGACTTATTGGTGTTGAATAACCTCCCATCTCACTCGTAAATGTTTTGTCAGTTACGCTGACATCTACATTTTTATCTGCCATCTTGACATTTTTTTAAAATATATTTCTTTTCAAAATATTACTATATATCTAACATATACTAAGTATAGTTACATATCACAACATAATAATATTTACGTATTAATTACCTAACCCATTTCCAACAACCATTCTGTTTCTATATGCAGGCTTATTTTATATAAATTTTATTTATATAATGTCCCACCGTAAGGGCGCCATTTGTTAACTAACACTTTAATAAATTTTATATAGTCACTGTTTGGGCAGTCATTT